>CM054058.1:507903490-508215990 GCA_028641055.1 Alopecurus myosuroides | reverse complement strand
AATTAATTCAAATTTAATTAATTAATTTAAATAATAATTATTTACTCCAAGTTCTTAGTCATTTCAACATATTATATTATCTTCAGATAGATTTTTTTAATCTTATTCCACATTTCAATATAGCTCGGGTGTCAAATTAAATTTCCGTAATTTCATCACATATACATTAATTGCTTAATAAGCTTATTCAGATCGATCATTCATATATATATATATATATATATATATATATATATAATTAAACAAGGACATTAAAATAAATATATATAATTAAACAAGGAAACGTGCATAAGTCTTCTAAGGATCGAATATATAAACATCACACACCAATCAATACATTATATATATATAGGCGTCACGAGATAGAGGGGAGCTCTCATCTACACGGACTGCTCGTCCTCCGAATCCAAACAGTAGGAGACGGGGGGGCGGGGCAAGGTGACGCTGCCCATAGCCGAAGACACTGATAAAACGGTACAACTCGTAGGAAAGGTACCCATTGATAGCTGCGTACTCAATGTTGACCTGGTCAAGTGGGCACTTCCCTCAAAGATTATGCCTAAAACTGAGAAAATCTTTCTTCATGTTACAGTACTTCTCGTCGATCAATGCAGCTGCCATATCACCCATGGAAGTCCTCTCATACTGAAGCTGGAATGGGTCCTGGATACCAGTATGGCACTGAGGTGGTAACTCAATACGCGAGGTGTTCCTCATCTTTGACCTGTTATTACTTATATCAACTCTAGAAAAATGTATGCCGTTGTTGACAAGGAAATCCATCAGTTCTCGACAATTTTTATCACTACTGATGGAACAAATGTTATGCAACAACAAATTGGATAAAATGTTATGCAACAAGGTATAAGTTTCAATGCAACAGGTATATTGTTTCAATGCAACAAATTTATTCTTTCCAATCCACGTACATACATATAGCTATGATTCAAACGGGAACATTTTTAAATGAAATTTCCAATAAACATTGCTATATGAATACACATGGAGATATATATATATATATATATATATATATATATATATATATATATATATATATATTGCTTTCCTATGCAAATTTCGTCCAATACTTTATTGATGTATGAATACAAATGGAATTTCCAATGCACATTGCTATATGAATACAAATGGAATTTCCAATACAAATTGCTATACGAATACACATGGATATATATTGCTTTCCTATGCAATTTCGGCCAATATATTATTGCTATATGATTACAAATGGAATTATAAATACACATTGCTATATGAATACAAATAGATACACACGTACATGTTGCTATCCTATACAATTTCCGATCCAATTAAAATAAGATCAATGAGAAAAATGGGAAAAGAGAAAGACAGGAGAATATCGATCGGAGTGCTTATTACCTTGCCCATTGGAAGAGAAGGACACGCCTCTTGTGATAAAGTTGGATGATAGCCACTTCCTTTTGATCGGCCGTGTACTCAAGATCAAGGCCAAGAAAACCCCCGCCATCCTCGCGAAGCCATTTCTTCAAGAGGTCAAGATAAGCCGGAATCCTCCTACTATTGTTTGTGTATGCAACTTTGATCTTCCGACCATGTAAGTTCATGTCCATAATATCTAGTTGCATGGTGGAGAATGTGTAAGAATGAAGAGAGGAGAGCAAGAGGGAGAAGAGAGGCTCTCGGTACTGTAGCAATTACCGTTTCTTTGTTTTTATTGCCTCCCCGACGATGGAACAACTTCTGAAGCACGTGAGGAAAACGGTTTGGGGATTTAGTTGTGACGCCCCGAGATCGGGCACTATGCATATTTCAGCATTTCCGCCAAATCCGCATAATAACCGATTCCAGGTTGCCACTTGTGATAACATTACAACAGTTCACGAATATTCCGCAACAACAAAAGAAAAGATATATACAAGACGAATCAAACGAGTCAAGGATACAACTGATAGAATACAAAGATCCAAATAACAGCGGAAGAAACAACATAGTGTCCGACTACGGACAAGATACAAATTGGACTAAGAGTCCTGAAGATAACCGAGAGCGTCCAATCCCTGCCCAGGCCAAGCCGGAGGGATTCCCAAGCTAACGTCATCAGACTTCAAACCTGTTGACTGCAATGTTGAATATGCAGCCACGAAATGGGTTCATGGGTCAGTACGGTTAAGTACTGGCAAGTCATACTCACAAGATACCAGCGTAACCAAACATCACAAGATACAAACACTTTGGGTACAACGGAAAGGAAGGGATTATTGCAAAGAAGCGGCAACTGGCTGCACTAACCAACTACAGAGACGCGCTACAATATCCGGCTAAAATAAAGGGATAAGATAGCGCGACAAAACCAACTATAACTACTCACCAAACAATACCCATCCAATGTTACCCCCTACTAAGGAAGCAACCCAAGGAAACTCACACGGTTGATTAAGGTGACATTCATTTTGAAGGTGGAAGTAATCTATATTACTAGTCAAATTATCATCGTTAAGTGTAAGTTGTCTGAGTAATTGTTAGCCGGCACTTTCACCAAGTCATCCATAACCGCGGACAACACGGCTTCTCGAGAAGATTTAACCCTGCAGGGATGCACCAATTTGGCTGTACACGTAAGAATATCCCGCCAGACGGGGGATCAACCCACCAAGCGAGGTACTCAACACAACCCAACTCTTCTTCGCATCAAGCCCAAAGAACCCCGTGCAGTTGAGCGCACGACTAGTCAAGCCCCACGAAGAAAAGGGGACCCTCATAGCACTCTAAGAACGTGTCTCCCTAAATGCCGACTACAAAAGTTACACCCTGGCGCCAAGGGTTCGCACCTGCATATGCATGCGGCAAATGGAAAACCCGAACTAAATGAGGCGATTTGGACGAGATGCGAATCGAATCAAAGTTGAGGGGGGCGCCCATACGCGCTTCCCACATGCGGTTAGCGCGCTCATCATGGATCAGTAGACAAGACCCTTTTCCTAATTAAGTTCGACACTAGCAGGCCTCAAAACCACGCCGGGCCTCCTGCCGGTCCCTTATCATCAAATTATTATTACCCAAAACAATAACATGTTGTTGATTGAATTGAAACCCAACTATCAAACTAAACAGGTGATAAGACAGACAACAAGACTTGAGCGCAAACAACACTAAGCATGCAACTATGACACGGGGGGGCCAACAAGGTAAACAAGCAACAGTTAATAGGAAGTGGAAGGAAAGGCTATATCATGGCTGCAAGGTAAACATATGATAGGATCGAGACACAAGCATCGAAAATACTAGGCTAGCATAAAGACAACGGAAAGAATCGGTAACAAGTGAGGAAAGGCAACATAGGTAGCAAGTGAGTATACTTGCCTGGAATCCAACAAGTAGAGGTACATCCGCAGAACTTGTCGGTGCTCACATCATCTCAACGTCCTATCCGCGAAGAAGCAAAGAGCTAAAAGAAACACCGGATGCAACAATTACTTCTACGGCAGAAGATCCAGCATGATCAAGATATGGATGCATGACAAGTTTAAGGATGCATCAAAGATAAACTAGTTGACATGGTAAACATATTTAAATGGGCCCATATGCAATTTGGATTGCATATGGAAAAGCCCATGAATTAATGTTGAATTAAATGATCTACAAATAACCATCATGTGAAAGTTGATTAGAATGATGCATGGATGATGAAAACAATAAGAGAACAACAATAGCTTCAGTTTGATATGTTGTTTACCAAGTTTGGAATTTTATTTATTAAGTTATGAACTTTGGCATTTTAAATGATTTAAACAAACATTTGTTGTTTTCACCAATTTTAAATGTTCAAAACAGATAACAAAATTTATATTTGAAAAGAACACAAAATTTTAGATGGAATACATATTGCATTTGTTGGATTTGGATTTTAGGGGAGCAAGTTATTAAATTGACAATTTTAAATGCATTAATTAAGAAACAATTGTTTTCAGCAATTTAATTTATTCAAAATAGAAAACAAAGTTGATATTTGCAAAGTTTAGAGAATTTTGATTGGAAACATATTTTATTTTTCAAATTTGGAGTTAAAATGAATTAGTTATGATTTATGCAATTAAATCAATTTAAATTGAGCCGGAAGCCCAACATCTAAATTAGGAGGTTCGAGTTATTTATCTACCCATCAATATTAAGCGTTGAGTTAACATAAAGATGAGCTATGCAATTTTAAATGGAACAGGAACAATATTTAATTATTCCAACTCATTCCATATTTAATTATTAGATGACATTATTATTGCCCGCACCCACAATATGCAATGCAACACATGAATGATTTAATATGCACGATATAGATGACATTTAGAAAATAGGCATATAGGTATAGGGTTAGGGTTTGGGTTCGCACGTTGGAAAGAGGATCGCCGGGGTCAACGCCGGAAACTTCGGAACGTGGAGGAAGTAGACGACGGCGGGGACGTAGGGGAAAATAGTTGGTAACCACGTAGTGGAAGTAGTCGTTCTCGTTCCGACGGGGGAACTAGTCGAAGCCGAGATCATCGTATCGTAGAGGAAGTAGACGTAGTCGAGGAAGTAGATGTAGTAGTGGCAGTAGTCGTTCGGCCATAGGTGGTCGTTGTCGATCTTATCACTGAGGTTCGAAGAGGAAGTAGGCGTGGTCGAGGTACTCGTCACATCCGTGTAGTGGATCTTGGCGGTTCCGGTCTTCATGGCGCGCACGAAGGCGGCCGTCACACAAAATTTGTAGGGGTTCACGAGCTGAAGATCTTGGCGCGTCGGTAGCCGTTTGTGTCGTCGTAGTCGTTCGGGCGCCGTTTCTGTTGGGTCGTTGGAGATCTTGTCGACGCGGTACGGTTCGGTGGGCACCTCGGTCACGAATTCACGGGCACGAAGGCCTCAGCCACACCAAACAGATCATGTGCATGAACAAGTGCCTCGTGATGTTGGAGTCGAGGTAGTGGAGATGAGTGTCGACGCCGGGGTTGCAGTCGTGCACTACCGTCCCGCCCATGTCGATGAAGTTGCAGCAGCGGCACCACCGCAGCGACGTCGGCACAAGGAGCATCTCAGCAACGGCGCATCAACCTGCGCCGAGCCACGCTAGCAGCACCTCGTCGCAGCACCCACCGCACCATAGCCCATCACCAAATCACCACCATAGCCACAGCAGCAGCACAATAGAGCATCACTGTATCGACATCAACCATGAGCAGAGGTGGAAGAGAGAGGCCATGGCGGGGGAACGGATGGAGATGGCGACGGCGGCCTGCTTCCTTCCGGTCGCCCGTCGTCGGCGAGGCAGCATGGAGCAGGGCCACGGAGCTCCAACGGCGGAGCAGCGAGGCCATGGAGGCTCTTGTGTGGACGAGAGGAGAAGAGGATGGCCGCGGGCCTTCTCCTTGGCGGCGGCGCGAGCAACGAAGATGGAGGGGGCGGCGGAGCTGCGGCCGCGGGAGGAGGCGCCGGCCTCGGGAGGAGCCACGGTCGGCGGCGGCCATGGCCGACTGGAGGAGGGGCGGAGGGAAACCACGGGCCGGCGGCCATGTACAGCGGGGAGGCGTGTGGCTGGCGTGGTGCAGGCGACGTGGAGGAGGTCGTGGTCAAGGAGGGCATGGCGGCGCTTGGGGCGAGGTGGAGGAGGAGCCCCGGCGGGGCGCCGGCCGTCCGTGGCTGCGGCAGGGAGGAGCTCGGGGATGCTCCCGCGCGCGAGGAGGGAACGCAGGGAGCCGGAGGTGCGGGAGGGAACCGGGGGCGTCGATGGCGCGCCGCTCGCCGGCGGGAGGCGGGGAGAGGAGCTCCTGGCGGCGGGGTTCGTGCAGAGGAGGGACAGCAGGCGACGGGAGGCGGGGCGATGGGGATCGAGCGGGGGATCGAGCGACGCTCTCCCCCGTGCGCGTGCGTGTGTGTTCTGTGTGGTGGGAGGACCTAGAAGCAATTAGGAAAAACGGCGGGGGGGTTTTCGCGAGGGAAGAAAAGATTTTAGGTTTTGGGGAGGGAGTTCGGTGGGGGGAGGCCGGCTGGGCCTAGATGGGCTGGCCAGGTCCGGCTGCCACCTCCCCAAAACGATTTTTTTTCTGTGTGTTGTTATTCCTTTCAGTTGTGTTTTTGGGCACTTAAAAAAATTTAGTTTTGATGCAATTTAATTCCAGAAAACAAGGTTGTTGAATTGCAACACTTTTAGCAAGTTTTAAAATTCACGAGGATGCATGATGTGATGTTTATGCAAAGAAAACAACAAGCGATGCTATAGGGAAAACCCCGGGCGTTACATTAGTCCCGGGCCGTAACACGAACCTGGACTAAATGCTCTCCGGCTAGGCAAACGGTTGCCACGACGACTTTTAGTCCCGGTTCTTGTTACGACCCGGGACTAAAAGTGTGCGAGGCGACGCGGACGGTTGCCCGACAACTTTTAGTCCCGGGTCGTGTTACGACGCGGGACTAAAAGAATTCGGGGCGAGGCGAGATGTTGCCCTGCTCCCTCTGGTCCCTGTTGGTAGGCTCATGGGGACTAGAGCCAAAAACCTATGGGGGTTTTCTACTAGTGTTGGCAGGGACGTGTCCCTGCTGTTGGACAATGGGCCAGATACCGGGCTTCGGATGAACCGGGTTGGCCGCCTGGTGACGGGATTGGTTGATCTCGGTTGCGATCATTTCCAGCCAACTGAAACCGGGTAGCACCATGGCCACCTTGACCGACATGCTCTTGCCCGGGCTGGCCCTGTACAGCTAACTGTTTTCCGGCGCCAACCAAGTCGTACACTTAGATCTGCTTGTTCTTCCCGGAGTTCACACTCTAAGATCTTCCGCCACCGACATGAGGGGAGGAGGCATGGCCTCCAGATTTCCCCCATGTGAATGAACCACCTGAGAAGCGCCTGCCCTCGGATTTGGCTTCCGGAAAGCTTCATTCTGCCTGCTAGCCTAAAAAACAATCTCATTAACCCGGTCTTGCGACCTATCGCAAGCTTCACCGGTGAAATTTACCAACTCGGTTGCAGCTGCCTCTACAGCTCTAAGATTTTTAGCAGGAGAGCTATATTTGGGCCTACCAGCTGATATGACATTAGCAGATTTGCTAGCAGCTCTACCATCTCTAACGACCTTGGCATCGAGATCACGACATCGGTTCCGCACATCATTTATGCGACCAGGAACAACAGCAACAGGGGTGAAGCCATGAGACTTGTAGTACTTGGTGAGGTCGAGATTGAAAGCTTTCCTAGCTTTGGACATCTCGACGGCCTCGACCAGCATGGCCTGCCTCTGATCCTCTAGTTGCGCCTGCGCTGGATCTGAACCGGGATCTACTGGCATAGTCAGCTTCTCAATTATGTCCTGGAAGGGAAGTGGACTCTGGGTTGATGTAGAGGGAGCCTTGTAACCCGGTTGATTCTCATCTTTCTCCAATGGCTTGTGAGCCGGTCGAGCCGACTTGCCAGTAGTCTCACCGACATCGGCCGCGCTCTTTCCGGCTGTAGGAGCCGGGCCGATCATCATCACCTCCACCGCGCCCGTGGAGCGATCGATACGCTTGCCACGGACGGCGCAAATAGCAGGGGGATCCGCAGCAACGAGTACCACCTCCAGGTACCCGCAGATGACCGCGGTGGCGACGTAGACCAGATGCGCGCCGAAACTGATGACATAGACGCCTGCAGGCACATGCCTTCCATCGAAATCACCGGCGTTGTCCGTGACAAAGTCGAGGGAGCCGAATGTGTGGACAAGGCCACATACTACATGCTCACCCCGAGCGAAATGAAGATCACGTCCGAATAGAGACCCCAGCCAGCGCCACTGCTGGCCCCACGGTGGGCGCCAACTGTCGTGGTGGTGTATAGACAGATGCCATAGGATGGCTTAAGGTTGGGCCCGATGGACACTGTGGGTATCCGGGGAGGGATTGCCCGCCGATATGGCGCGCTCACTACACTACAAACAACAATATCTACCTTGGGTCAGGGCCCTCGTGTGGAGGTAACACCCCTACTCATGCCTGTCTATCAATATCAATGTGGGTAACCGAGTACAAAGTGGTTCCTCAAGCTCACAAAGCTAGACGAAGAACAAGCTATCTCTTTCTCTCTAAGGAAAATGTCTAGTGGCTCTCTCTCTGGGATCGTCCTTCGTGCAGGAGGGGAGTGGCCACCTTATATACCGGCGGCCACTGACAGAACATACAGAGTTAGGCGGAATACACTATGTCGTAGCGCATGCTCCCTGTCACTACGCTGAAAGTGGTCTCCGCCATAGCCGCTGCTCTGTCCCATCCCCCTTGTCAGAGACAGGACGTGGCTTCTCCCACACCCTGCATTGTTCCTATGTACATGTATACATCATCACGCCTAGTAAGTTAAATTGCACGCGTGTACTCTTCCGTGATCTTCGGGATCTCAACTGCTCCGTTGACCTTGCTCCAGTATGAATGATTCTTCGAGTATCCGGATTCTCCAAGTGCATCTCGGATAACCCGGGGGACACCCGTTTTAGCATATCGCACCTTATTGTTCTAACCGATATCGATCCATCTCTGTAGCCCTCAACTCAGTACCAATACGGATCTCACTCAAGAACATCTCGGTATCCACTCCTTGGATACCATTTAATGTCAATCTTGACCCTACTCGGGGGTACCCCCCCCCGACAGTATGAGATGGGAGATGATTTTAAAAATGTTGCGGACAAGCTTACGGGAAAATATCAAAAGACGTTACTACGGTCATAAAGGATTCGGGTTCTAGTGCACCTATTGGAGAGGGGGTTGAAAAACACATGTTTATTCGGTTTCACGTGGTGTTATCTTTTCACCTCTCGCCCGACGATATTTTGATCTTTCTCGCCGTGATGTAGAGAGGTTTTTTTCCTCTCAGATTAATGGACATAGCTCAGTTTTGAAGGTCTAATCATCACATGGTTCAGTTGGTTTGCATGCGCAGATTGCAAGAGAGGTGGAGGGATCGGCAGCAGGGTCTGCCGTGGGGGAGAATGTTGTTGTTCTCTCTGCCGCCGCGCGAGAGGAACAAGTAGTTTTCTCTGCCGGCGCGGCAGCCTGTTGTGCTGGTTCGGTTACTATCCCTGCCGTGGCACATGACTTAGGCGCGTTTTCTGCTGCCACAACAGGAATGCAAAAAACGTCTTCCACTCAGCTGGCTGGGCATCATGCAGCAGCCATGATGGTTGGTGTGGTACCTGGTTCGTCTTTGTGCTCAGGTGGTCCTCTTGTTTCGTGTCTGCATGTGGATAGTGTGTATAGATCTTTGGATTTCTCTTCTCCCATACCCTCTTTTCCTATTAGCTTCTCGGGAGGAGGATCGGAGAGGGAGGAGGCAGATCATGGTCTTTGGGGGAATCTTGGACGTAGATGCTTCGGTGTGCGTTCAATTGGTCATATTCGTGCCCAGCACAATGCGGATGATACCCAGATGGAGAGAGCTATGAAGTTGGCCTATAGGAGGGATTCTTTCTCAGGTACAAATTTAAATACAAGTTTCTTGATTCGTTCTATTTCTGATAAAGAGATTGCGGATAGGGCTGCTATTTTGGGGGTTTCTTTGGGGTCTTCTAATGCTAAGGTTATTGAGTCTGCTAAGTTTATTAAGGATTCTAATTTAAATAGGACTATCTCTATGTTGCGAAAAAATTGGATGATAATTATATGGAGAAACCTCACAATTCAATTCATAATAAAGTTGCTAGCTTATATGAGGATCTTGCGGAAGAGGACCTTAGTAATGATATTGACACCCGAATTGATTTAGTGGTCAATACGGAGAAAACTAAGTGAATAAGGAAAAAATAAAGATTATTCCTTGACTAATAAAAGAAGAAATGTGAGCAATGATCGTAGAAAACAAAATCAAGATGCATAATTTATGTGGTATGTTTTGGAATAGTGAGGGTTTTCATGACCCTGGTAAACATTTTTTTTATTAAAGAGAGTATTCGTGATAGACCATTAGATTTTCTTGCCGTGTCGGGGACAGGAAGATCAAATTTTGCGTCCCCTTTTAGCTTCGGGCTTGGACTTTGCGTGGTTTTCTTTACCACCAAGAGGTCGATCAGAGGGTTTTCTTATAGGAATAAATTCCGCGTCTATCCAGGTTAAAAATGTGGACGTTGGAGAGTTTTGTGTTAAGTTGTTTGTTAGGTCTAAGAGTGATGGGTTCGAATGGGTGCTAGTCTCTGTTTATGGTGCTGCACATGATGAATTTAAACCATAATTCTTATAAGAGCTAGTTTATATTTTTGAAAATGAAACACTACCGTTGATGGTGGGTGGGAATTTCAACATTATACGAAACCATGAAGAAAAAATAATGCTAATTATAACCCGAGATGGCATGTCATGTTTAATGCTATAATTCATAGTTTAAACCTGAAGGAGATTGAGCTCTCAGGTAGGCAGTATACATGGGCTAGAAGGAGAGACACTCCAAACTTTGAAAAATTAGATAGGATCTTATCATCTGTAGAATGGGAACTAAAATTTCTTATGGCTATGGTTCAGGATTTGACTCGAACATGATCCGACCTGACCCCTCCCTTTGTTGATTTTGGGCCTCGAGCTCATGTTGGTAATAAAGCACGCATTTCATTTGAAATTGCGTGGCTTCAAATGGAAGGTTTTTATGAGATGACTGCAGCTGAATGGGCTTCTATTGTCAAAGGGAACTCGGCCATTTCGATATGGAATAATAAAATTAGACACTTAAGGAATTTTCCGGAAGGGTGGGCTAAGAATCAAAGTGCTAAATACAGACAAGAAAAAGAGAAGTTGCTTAAAACTATTGATGAGCTTGATATCAAAGCTGAGAGTATTCCACTATCGGTGGCTGAGCGGGATACTTTGACAGACACAAATGATCGTATTTGTTGTCTTCGAAGGGAAGAAGAAATTAAACGGGCTCAGAGAGATAAGGTTAAATATATCCAGGAGGGTGGCGCTAATACTAAATATTTTCATCTTATTGCTAATGGGAAACACAGAAAGAAAATGATCTGTCAGCTTGAGCAAGAGGAAGGAACTATAGTAGGTGCTTAAAACTAAAAAACTTATATTACGGAGTACTACAAAAAACTGTTCGTGGATTTGTTGCCCAGTCATATCTTATGGATGAATCTATTATTCATGATATACCGCAATTATCCCAAGAAGAATATGTCGCACCCGGAATTCTAGGGGATACTCATCGGGCCGAACTGAATAGTAGATGATTGGATTACGGGGCTTATCTGCACCCGCGTCCTCTTACGAGTAGGCCAACACTTATGTGTGACAACCAATCTCTACTATCCACCGTCGATGTAAACTATCCCATAGAAATCAGGATACTTCCATTGACGTACTTCAAACCATACACACATGGTACGTCAACGGCGTTTGAACAAGTGATATCACAACAGATCTCTACGACACAAAAGATTGAAATAAGTTGCAAATAGCCCTCATTAGAGCAGAGATAGCAAATACAATCATTCAGAGGACACATGTCCCAACATATCATCATTACATCACAGCGGAAGCATTCAACATGTCTGAGTACAGACAAGATCCAAATAGGCCTAAGAGGCCGGAAACGAACAGACGGAGCCCATCCACGAAGTCTCGGATCCTGCCCGGGTCCGCTATCTACTCGTCAGCAGTCTCGTCATACTCCACGTAGTAGCCACCATGGGGATCCTCGGAACACGTAGTCTGCGGAAACCACAGCCCCAAAGGGGTCAGTACATAAACGTACTGGCAAGCAAGACTCACAGTTCACCAAAGTGTAACCCGTCAACACCAAGCACATATGCTTTGGGTTCAACGGAAGAAAGGGGATATAAAGGATGTTGCAACTGGCTGCTCTAACCAACTACAGAATTACTACCACTTCCGGCTAACAGAAAAGAGATAAGATCGCGTATCGTAACCAACCTATCAACTAACTCCAAACAAACCCATCCTGGATCTCGCCCCTTATCCAAAGAAGCAATCCGAGGATAACTCACACAGTTGGATTAATGATGGTTCAGATTATTGTGTCAATAAGCCTATTACTAGTCAAGTTGTTAATCATTGGGTGTAAGGTTGTTAATCATTAGGTTTAAGTTGTCCTGAGTACTTGTTAGCCAGTACTTTCACCAAGTAGTCCATAACCGCGGAAAACACGGCTTCTCGAGAAGATTTTCCCTGCAGGGGTGCACCAATTTGGTCGTACACGTATGAATAACCCGCCAGATGGAATGCCTCCCACCAAGCGAGGTACTCAACACAACCCAACTCTTCTTCGCATCAAGCCCAAAGCACCTTGGGCGCACGGCTAATCGAGCCCCGAAGAAATGGGACCCTCATAGCACTCTAAGAACGTGTCCCCCTATATGCCGACTACAAAAGTTCCACCCTTGCCTGGGCTCGCAAAAACATGCATGCGGCAAATGGAAAACACGAACTAAATGAGGCGATTTGGACGAGATGCGAATCGAATCAAATTGAGGGGGGCGCCCATACTCGCTTCCCACATGCGGTTAGTGCGCTCATCATGGATCAGTAGACAAGACCTCTTTCCTAATTAGGGTCGACACTAGCAGGCCTCAAAACCACGCAGGGCCTCCTGCCGGTGCCTTATCATCAAATTATTATTTAACAATAACATTAGCATGATTCACTTTTTAACATCGAGCCCCCAGAACATAATGAAATAGTAACAGACAGTAGCGGGTAACAGACTCGAGCCAAACAACCTAAGCATGCTAGTAAGACACGGGCTCAAACAATGGGGTTGTAGGAGTGGAGGTGAGGCAATATCAGGGTTAAGGGATTCATGTGATAGGTTCGTAACAGAAGCAACTATTCATAGGGCTAGCAGAATAGACAACGGAAAGTATCGGTAACCAATGTTGAAAGAAACACAGTGGTTCATGTGAGTGATAACTTGCCTACAAACCCAGTAGCCTAGTACTGAGCTAACTCCTTAGAAGGGGTGTCGTAAGTATCGTCGGTCTCAACGTCGTCGTTTATCTGAGAAGAAGCAAACAAACAACGCAGATAACAAACAATCAATAACATGGCATAGGTGCACAAACATGGGATGATGCATGATAGTTTAATTGATGCATCCAAAAATAAACTAGTTGACAAGATAACAACATGATTAAATGGACCCACATGCAATTTGGGATTGCATATGGAAAGCCCATGAATTTGGTTGAATTAATTGGTCTACAACTAATCATCATGTGTAAGTGAGTTAGCATGATGCATGGATGAAGAAAACAACAAAATAACAACAATTGAAGCAATTAGAAATAAGGTTTACCACGTTTAGAAATTCATTCATTAAGTTAGGAAATTTTGGTTCCTTAAAGGTGTCACACAAGCATTTGTTGTTTTCACCACTTTTAATTGTTCAAAATAGATATCAAAGTTTATATTTGAAAAGAAAACAAGATTTTAGTTGGAATACATGTTTCACTTGTTGAAAATGGATTTGGAATAAATTACTTATGAATTAAGCAAGTTTAAACAAGAATTAAGTGAATTTAATTCAAACAAGAACTTATTTGGATTTTTAATTGTCCAAAGCATTAAACCAAATTCATATTTCAAAAGTTTATACGTTTATGGTTTGAAAACATATTTTATATGTCCCAAAAGAATTTGTTTTGATCAAGTTATAAATTTAGCAATATTAAATGATTTAAACACGGTTTAAATCATTTAACCAATTTTAATTATTCAAAACATGAAAAAAAAATTATATTTGAAAAGGTGGTTTAATTTTGCATGGAAAACATATTTCATTTGTTGAAATTGGATTTAAAATGAGCAAGTTATTATTTTGGCAATTTTAAATGCAATAAACAAGAAACAGTTGTTTTCAGCAATTTAAATTATTCAAAACAGCAAACAAAATTTATATTTGGAAAGTACATGAAAAGTTGATTGTAAAACATATTTAGTTTGTGGAATTTGGAATTTTTATGCCCAAGTTATGAATTTTGCAAGTTTAAGTGAATTAAACAAGTTTTTAAATATTTCACCAATTTAAAATATTCAAAACAGTAAAAAAAATTTATATTTGGATAGAACATTTAATTTGGTACAGAAAACATATTAAAAATGTTGAATTTGGAGTTGGGATGAATTACTTATGCATTTTACAAGATTTGGTGCAAATCTGCCATTTTTATCACCTCTAGGGACATAGGATAAATATTACAGGGCTAGAAAAGAAATTGCAGGGGCCTAACTGTGATTTCCTCAAAGTTTCTGTATCAAAACAATGCAAAATAAAAGTTGGTTTTATTTTGTGGGAGGGGGGACTCGAACCCCCCACCTCCTGTTGCGCAAAGGGTGCTGCTACCAGTGGGCTAGAGCTGCTCGGTTGTAACAGAAGGGGTGCGGGGGGGGGGGGGGGTTAAGCTGTTGGTGCGCTGTTTAACTGAATTTTACAGAACTGAACCAGATCTGTTTCCTCGATAGAGACAGGGATGCCGCCGGCGGGAGCTGTGGCTCCGGTGGCCGTGGCCAGGCTGCGGCGCGGTGTGATGTGGGGTGTGCGCCGAGAGGGAGAGGGATCGAGGGAGGCGAGGTGCTCACCTCGAGCTGACAGCGATCGGGAGGAGGCGGTGCAGCGCTCGGGGCAGCAGTGGCGAGCAGAGGGCGACTGGCGGCGATGGGGAGGACGGCGGCGGAGCTCCGGGGCGTCCGGCCAGCGCCGAGGGGGTGGAAAGGGAGCCCGCGGTGGGGCGGCTCCATTCCCGCCCTCGCGGCGGCCGGAGGGGGTCCCTAGGGGCGGCGATCACCGGCGGCAGGTGGAGCTTCGGGTGGAGTGTACAGGTTCAGACATACAGAGGGAAAGCAGAGAGAAGAGAGGTGGGAGGAAGAGGAAGAAGATGGCGGCGGGGGAGAAGGAGGGGCTCTAGGGTTACCAGGGAGGGGGGAGGTGGAGGTTTTTAAGGTGGCCTCGAGCTTGGTACGGCAGTGAATCGGAGGACGGGGAGGTGATCATGTGGTGGATGGGGTGTTCGTACAGGAAGATGACGACATCGAGGAAGAAGACAGCGCACGGAAGGGTATCGGGCCAGAAGGTAAGGTGGGCTGGGGGGAAAAAAGATGGGCTGGCTGCCCCCTCTCTCTGCTAGCTGTTGGATTTTATTCTTTTTTGTTATGTTTTATTATTATTATTTTTGCAGAAAATGGAAAGGGAAGAAATAGATAAGGTTTAGGGCTAGGCAAAATGTGAGAAAAATTTAGTAAGCTAATTAGTTCAAAAACAAACACTTGCCAAGTTTGGATTTGTAAAAAAGTTCATATTCTTTTGCTGTTTGCAAATTGATTCAATTTTGAATGAATTTGATAATTAAGTGATGATTAGTGAAAACCATATTTTTAATAGGGTGAACCCTATTGGTTAAATAAAACAAATAATTAGGGTTATTTTGTTGATTTTTCATAAGTTGAAATTGGATACTGTTTGATGTTTTTGATTTGAATTTGAAATACCAATTGAATTAAGTTTGGACTAATTAACTTATTAAAAGCCATAATTTTAATGGTTTGAACCTTATGGTTTGATGGAAACAATTGATTGTTTTGATTTGAAATATTCATTTGGAAATTGTAACATCACAAGGATGAAACAAAAGGTTTGAATTTTGGTTTGAAATTCAAATAGAAAACAGAGGAAAACAAATGAAAACAGTTGGAAAACAAAGCAAAACAGAGGAAAACAAATGGAAAACAAGAAAAACAATTGCAATGAACATGATGCCATGATGCAAACATAAAATAACAGAGAGCAAACATTCTAAAGGCTATTTTTCATACTTGGGATGTTACAAAACGCCCCCCTTGAAGGAATCGCGCCCCGAGATTCCTACTGAGAAAAGAAAAAGGTCCGTTTAATTCTTGCGAAGATCCTCTTGAGTTGTGACACGTGAAACACATCGTGCACCTTGGATAGTTCTTCTGGAAGTTCAAGATGATAGGCATCCCTGTCAACTTTTCTGGAGGATGTCAGGGAATTTGCAAACCACCGGAACATTTTCAAGTAAAGGGAGAGGTTTTGTATTGAGGGTGTATAGCTGAAAAGAACTTGATTCATTTGGAGAATAGACTATCTGGAATGTGGTGATTCAGGAATGCTTCCTCGAAACAACCCCAGGTGATAGGAATGCCAGCTCTCATAGCCTGGAATCAACAACAACAACAACAACAACAACCTTTCTAGCCAGATAGACTTGATATTTGGGAAGTTTTGATTAGACGCCGGTAGAAGAATTGAAGTGGAAAACAACAACAAGATTTCAACGGACGAAAAGGATGTTGAGAAGAACAGGATAACGAAGCAACATCGGGAAAACGAGATCAAAAACTCCTGAGGTACTACGGAAAACCCATCCGGGCTTCTAAAGGATCAATATCTACTTCTTAAGGAATAGAGGATTTGCTTCTGGGGCTTACACGCCTCCGTTCTCAATCATGAGTAGGCAACATGATAAATCATGTCACAACCACCTCCATTCCTATGGTCTAGTAGATATAACCATCCTAGAGAAACCAGAATACGTGAAATCCTAACTTGAAAGTTTAGGTGAGAAGAGAAAACAACGTTGCACTTCCTTACCAGAAAAGGGAGGGTGGGCGGGGAAAGAAGAAAAAGAACAGAATTCCTACTCTCACGTTTCATTTTTCCTATATAGCTACAAAATAGTTTCTAGACTCAACTGCGACCAGTAAAAAGGGATCCTACAGGCAGACAAGCTCTGATACCATTTGCCGCACCCGGACTTCTAGGGGATACTCATCGGGCCGAACTGAATAGTAGATGATTGGATTACGGGGCTTATCTGCACCCGCGTCCTCTTACGAGTAGGCCAACACTTATGTGTGACAACCAATCTCTACTATCCACCGTCGATGTAAACTATCCCATAGAAATCAGGATACTTCCATTGACGTACTTCAAACCATACACACATGGTACGTCAACGGCGTTTGAACAAGTGATATCACAACAGATCTCTACGACACAAAAGATTGAAATAAGTTGCAAATAGCCCTCATTAGAGCAGAGATAGCAAATACAATCATTCAGAGGACACATGTCCCAACATATCATCATTACATCACAGCGGAAGCATTCAACATGTCTGAGTACAGACAAGATCCAAATAGGCCTAAGAGGCCGGAAACGAACAGACGGAGCCCATCCACGAAGTCTCGGATCCTGCCCGGGTCCGCTATCTACTCGTCAGCAGTCTCGTCATACTCCACGTAGTAGCCACCATGGGGATCCTCGGAACACGTAGTCTGCGGAAACCACAGCCCCAAAGGGGTCAGTACATAAACGTACTGGCAAGCAAGACTCACAGTTCACCAAAGTGTAACCCGTCAACACCAAGCACAGATGCTTTGGGTTCAACGGAAGAAAGGGGATATAAAGGATGCTGCAACTGGCTGCTCTAACCAACTACAGAATTACTACCACTTCCGGCTAACAGAAAAGAGATAAGATCGCGTATCGTAACCAACCTATCAACTAACTCCAAACAAACCCATCCTGGATCTTGCCCCTTATCCAAAGAAGCAATCCGAGGATAACTCACACAGTTGGATTAATGATGGTTCAGATTATTGTGTCAATAAGCCTATTACTAGTAAAGTTGTTAATCATTGGGTGTAAGGTTGTTATTCATTAGGTTTAAGTTGTCCTGAGTACTTGTTAGCCAGTACTTTCACCAAGTAGTCCATAACCGCGGAAAACACGGCTTCTCGAGAAGATTTTCCCTGCAGGGGTGCACCAATTTGGCCGTACACTATGAATAACCCGCCAGATGGGATGCCTCCCACCAAGCGAGGTACTCAACACAACCCAACTCTTCTTCGCATCAAGCCCAAAGCACCTTGGGCGCACGGCTAATCGAGCCCCGAAGAAAGGGGACCCTCATAGCACTCTAAGAACGTGTCCCCCTATGTGCCGACTACAAAAGTTCCACCCTGGCCTGGTCTCGCAAAAACATGCATGCGGCAAATGGAAAACACGAACTAAATGAGGCTATTTGGACGAGATGTGAATCGAATCAAATTGAGGGGGGCGCCCATACTCGCTTCCCACATGCGGTTAGTGCGCTCATCATGGATCAGTAGACAAGACCCTTTTCCTAATTAGGGTCGACACTAGCAGGCCTCAAAACCACGCAGGGCCTCCTGCGGGTGCCTTATCATCAAATTATTATTTAACAATAACATTAGCATGATTCACTGTTTAACATCGAGCCCCCAGAACATAATGAAATAGTAACAGAAAGTAGCGGGTAACAGACTCGAGCCAAACAACCTAAGCATGCTAGTAAGACACGGGCTCAAACAATGGGGTTGTAGGAGTGGAGGTGAGGCAATTTCAGGGTTAAGGGATTCATGTGATAGGTTCGTAACAGAAGCAACTATTCATAGGGCTAGCAGAATAGACAACGGAAAGTATCGGTAACCAATGTTGAAAGAAACACAGTGGTTCATGTGAGTGATAACTTGCCTACAAACCCAGTAGCCTGGTACTGAGCTAACTCCTTAGAAGGGGTGTCGTAAGTATCGTCGGTCTCAACGTCGTCGTTTATCCGAGAAGAAGCAAACAAACAACGCAGAGAACAAACAATCAATAACATGGCATAGGTGCACAAACATGGGATGATGCATGATAGTTTAATTGATGCATCCAAAAATAAACTAGTTGACAAGATAACAACATGATTAAATGGACCCACATGCAATTTGGGATTGCATATGGAAAGCCCATGAATTTTGGTTGAATTAATTGGTCTACAACTAATCATCATGTGTAAGTGAGTTAGCATGATGCATGGATGAGGAAAACAACAAAATAACAACAATTGAAGCAATTAGAAATAAGGTTTACCACGTTTAGAAATTCATTCATTAAGTTAGGAAATTTTGGTTCCTTAAAGGTGTCACACAAGCATTTGTTGTTTTCACCACTTTTAATTGTTCAAAATAGATAGCAAAGTTTATATTTGAAAATAAAACAAGATTTTAGTTGGAATACATGTTTCACTTGTTGAAAATGGATTTGGAATAAATTACTTATGAATTAAGAAAGTTCAAACAAGAATTAAATGAATTTAATTCAAACAAGAACTTATTTGAATTTTTAATTGTCCAAAGCATTAAACCAAATTCATTTTTCAAAATTTTATACTTTTATGGTTTGAAAACATATTTTATATGTCCCAAAAGAATTTGTTTTGATCAAGTTATAAATTTAGCAATATTAAATGATTTAAACACAATTTAAATCATTTAACCAATTTTAATTATTCAAAACATGAAACAAATTTTATATTTGAAAAGGTGGTTTAATTTTGCATGGAAAACATATTTCATTTGTTGAAATTGGATTTAAAATGAGCAAGTTATTATTTTGGCAATTTTAAATGCAATAAACAAGAAACAGTTGTTTTCAGCAATTTAAATTATTCAAAACAGCAAAACAAAATTATATTTGGAAAGTACATGAAAAGTTGATTGGAAAACATATTTAGTTTGTGGAATTTGGAATTTTTATGCCCAAGTTATGAATTTTGCAAGTTTAAGTGAATTAAACAAGTTTTTAAATATTTCACCAATTTAAAATATTCAAAACAGTAAACAAATTTTATATTTGGATAGAACATTTAATTTTGTACAGAAAACATATTAAAAATGTTGAATTTGGATTTGGGATGAATTACTTATGCATTTTACAAGATTTGGTGCAAATCTGCCATTTTTATCACCTCTAGGGACTTAGGAAAAATATTACAGGGCTAGAAAAGAAATTGCAGGGGCCTAACTGTGATTTCCTGGAAGTTTCTGTATCAAAATAATGCAAAATAAAATTTGGTTTTATTTTGTGGGAGGGGGGACTCGAACCCCCCACCTCCTGCTGCGCAAAGGGTGCTGCTACCAGTGGGCTAGAGATGCTCGGTTGTAACAGAAGGGGTGCGGGGGGTTAAGCTGTTGGTGCTTTTTAACTGAATTTTACAGAACTGAACCCGATCTGTTTCCTCGACAGAGACAGGGATGCCGCCGGCGGGAGCTGTGGCTCCGGTGGCCGTGGCCAGGCTGCGGCACGGTGTGCTGTGGGGTGTGCGCCGAGAGGGAGAGGGATCGAGGGAGGCGAGGTGCTCACCTCGAGCTGACAGCGATCGGGAGGAGGCGGTGCAGCGCTCGGGGCAGCAGTGGCGAGCAGAGGGCGACGGGCGGCGATGGGGAGGACGGCGGCGGAGCTGCGGGGCGCCCGGCCAGCGCCGAGGGGGTGGAAAGGGAGCCCGCGGTGGGGCGGCTCCATTCCCGCCCTCGTGGCGGCCGGAGGGGGTCCCTAGGGGCGGCAATCACCGGCAGCAGGTGGAGCTTCGGGTGGAGTGTACAGGTTCAGACATACAGAGGGAAAGCAGAGAGAAGAGAGGTGGGAGGAAGAGGAAGAAGATGGCGGCGGGAGGGGGGAGGTGGAGGTTTTTAAGGTGGCCTCGAGCTCGGTACGGCAGTGAATCGGAGGAGGGGGAGGTGATCGTGTGGTGGATGGGGTGTGCGTACAGGAAGATGACGACATCGAGGAAGAAGACAGCGCACGGAAGGGTATCGGGCCAGAAGGTAAGGTGGGCTGGGGGGGAAAAGATGGGCTGGCTGCCCCCTCTCTCTGCTAGCTGTTGGATTTTATTCTTTTTTGTTATGTTTTATTATTTTTTTTTGCAGAAAATGGAAAGGGAAGAAATAGATAAGGTTTAGGGCTAGGCAAAATGTGAGAAAAATTTAGTAAGCTAATTAGTTCAAAAACAAACACTTGCCAAGTTTGGATTTGTAAAAAAGTTCATATTCTTTTGCTGTTTGCAAATTGATTCAATTTTGAATGAATTTGATAATTAAGTGATGATTAGTGAAAACCATATTTTTAATAGGGTGAACCCTATTGGTTAAATAAAACAAATAATTAGGGTTATTTTGTTGATTTTTCATAAGTTGAAATTGGATACTGTTTGATGTTTTTGATTTGAATTTGAAATACCAATTGAATTAAGTTTGGATTAATTAACTTATTAAAAGCCATAATTTTAATGGTTTGAACCTTATGGTTTGATGGAAACAATTGATTGTTTTGATTTGAAATATTCATTTGGAAATTGTAACATCACAAGGATGAAACAAAAGGTTTGAATTTTGGTTTGAAATTCAAATAGAAAACAGAGGAAAACAAATGAAAACAGTTGGAAAACAAAGCAAAACAGAGGAAAACAAATGGAAAACAAGCAAAACAATTGCAATGAACATGATGCCATGATGCAAACATAAAATAACAGAGAGCAAACATTCTAAAGGCTATTTTTCATACTTGGGATGTTACAGAAAACGATATTCTTACTTCTGATATTTTAGTGAAAGTAGTGTTTGAGGCCATTTCAGAGATAAAATTAGATAAAGCCCTTAGGCTAGATGGGTTCCGTACGGAGCTCTGTAAGACTTTCTAGGAGGTAATTAAGCATGACCTGGTGGCCATGTTTAGGCAGTTGAAACAAGGTAATGTTCAGTTGTTTAAACTGAACTTTGTAGTCATTACCTTGCTTCCTAAAAAAGATAATGCCGTGCACATTCAGAAATATAGACCTATTGGCCTTCTCAATGTCAGTTTTAATATATTCACAAAGGTGCGTACTAATCGTATTACCTAAATTGTGAAAAAGGTGGTTAGACCTTCTCAGTCGGCTTTCACGCCTGGGAAGCACATCTTGGAAGGGGTTTTCATCCTCCATGAAACCATTCATGAACTTAAGAAGAAGAAAATGGATGGGGTTCATTTTAAAAAATGATTTAGAATAGGCTTATGATAAAGTTAAATGAGCCATTCTCCAACAAGCCTTACGTATGAAGGGATTTGCACAGGAATGGTGGAAGTTGATTTTGCAATTTTTTCAGAGAGTAAGTGTTGGTATTCGTGTAATGATGGCGTTGGTCATTATTTTCAGAAAAAAGGCCTTCGTTAGGGAGATCCTTTGTCTCCTATTCTTTTTAATATAGTTGCAGACATGCTAGCCATCCTTATCGCTCGGGCGAAGGAGGATGGACAGATTGGTGGTCTCATTCCCCATTTAGTAGAGGGAGGATTGTATATCTTGCAGTATGTTCATGACACTATATTATTTCTAGAGCATGATCTTGAGAAGGCAGTCAATTTAAAGTTGATATTGTACATCTTTGAGCAACTTTCGGGTCTCAAAATAAACTTTCACAAGATTGATGTTTTGTTTTTGTTTTGGAAAGGATAAAGAGGCTGGTTATCAGTATAAAGAAATTTTTGGTTGTGAGTCTGGTTCTTTACCCTTTAAATATTTGGGCATTCCTATTCATCACAGAAAACTTAGGAACTCCGAGTGGCACCGAGTTGAATGTCGATTTGAGGAAAAACTTTGATGTTGGAAAGGGAAACTATTATCTTATGGGGATCGGTTAGTTCTTGTTAATTCGGTATTAACAAGTTTACCCATGTTTATGCTCTCCTTTCTGTAAATTCCAAAGGGAGTCTGCAAGAAATTAGATTTTTATAGATCTCGATTTTTCTACCCATGTGAGGAAGTGCTAGAGTTTAAAAAAATGTTTTCTAAACAAGTGGTTGTTTAAGCTTCTAAATGAGGTGGGGGTTTGGAAGGAATCGCTGCAAAACAAAAATCTTCATAGTAAAACTTTAGCTCACGTTGAGGCACAACCTACCGACTCTCCGTTTTGGAAGGGCTTAATGAGAGTTAAGGATGAGTTCTTTCGTAGAGGCCCTTTTAAAATCGGTAATGGCGAGATTACGAGGTTTTGGGAGGATACCTGGTTCATCCCCACTTCAAGATCAATACCCCATTCTTTATAATATTGTGCAACATAAAAATGTTTCGGTGCATGATGTGTTTCCCAATGCTCCACCTCTGAACATAGGCTTTAGAATAAACCTTGTTGGGAATTCGTGGGAGATGTGGTCTCATCTATTTTTGCGTTTAATGAATGTTTCTCTTAATAATACTCCTGATAATTTTCATTGGAATTCGACTCAAGATGGTGTTTTCTCTGTTAATTCTATGTATGAGGATCTTATGAAATGGTCGTACTATCTTTCTTAAATCTTATTTGTGGAAGTTGAAGATTCCGCTCAAGATCAAAAAAATTATGTGGTTCCTAGATAAAAAGGTTTTGCTCACTAAAGATAACTAGATGATTCCCCGCGCGTTTCCGCGGAAAAATATAATAGAAAATGTATAATTATTATATATTTAAAATCAGAAACTCGTGAAGAATAAATATTGATGATCATTTATAGTAAATTGGTTGTATAAATAAAGTTAGCTATGTACTTGTTAATTTTCTAACACAGCAGGACATGCTTAGAATTTGATTGTACAATCATGTAGTACCTCTATTTCGCCCTTGGCATATTAACTAAACAAAAGCAAGAACACTTTGTGCACTAAAAGATCTTATATGAATATATGGTACAACGCAAAATACACTTGTGCACAATATATTGTGCATGGCACAATCTAAAATTTAATGATAACAAATGAACTGCTAGTACCTTTATCTTATAAAGCATACGGAAAAAAGGAAGATGAAGATATGTTGATGTGTAGTTGATATAAATTTGGTTCTCAGTGTTCCTAGTAGTCCTGGTCAATCTACAATGCATACCCAAAAAATTATTGAAGTCAACAAAATTAGTTGTGGCCTCAAAAGGTAAAAGAACACCTGTACAAAATTGAAGAAAAAGTTCAGGTGAACTAATTGCAAGAATTGACATGAAGATTAAGAAACTCAGTTTAATCGAGATTGTAAAACAGATGGAGACAAAGGAAGAAAAGGCTGCAAAGGGATCACATGCAAGGGAAAAAAACTCACCCTCCAATCCACACCGTACTGATCTTCTACTTATTTTCCCACTCGTTATAGATCTCTAGTCCTAGGCCGTTGTTGGAAGAGTGACAAATAAATAAAATAATGTATAGTCCAACCTCGTGGCTCTTGACGTTCCATGGTTTTAGATAGGAAGGTAAAGAGAAGACCGACAGATGGAAGTAACGCGCAACAGGGAATCGAGGCCGCTACGGCCATCCCCAAGCTTGTAGCTTCTTTGTCCTGTTTGTGCAGGATGTCATGTCATCCCCAAGGTATCCACTTTAGGCGCCCTCCACTTTTTTGCGCTTTTGTAGGCGCGACGGCAGTAGCAACCATCCGACGACGTGAAAATAAAAAGAGTAGACCGCTTGGGGGTCTGTCGCAATATTCATGGCTGTGAAAGAGGATATTAAAATGATGCATTGAGTGGAGTTTGTGCGTTACAGGGAGTGGAATATCCTGGTATAATAGAGATCGTGAGGAGATGGAATTTTCATATGTTTCTTAGCAAGGGAAGTTGTACTGATGGGCTCTGCATGTGGACCAGAATAATTGCCTGTGGATGATGATGCGACTTGGTTTTCATCACGGAAAGGACAGGCTCTGCAGTTTTTGGTCAAATGAACATAGAATATTAATTAAACAAAAGCTGTTGATGTGGTAGGCTGCTGAGGTGGATAGGTTGCATGTTGAGAGAATTCCTTGTAGTGGGGGTTTCCTATTTAGATATAGAAGATTTATCTAAACGAAATTCAAAAGGTGATACCCATTGTTCCTTTTGTGTGAATTAGGAGTCGGTTGATCACCTATTCATCTATTGTATTTTTGCTAAACTTGTTTGGCGTGTATTTTTTTTACCTATAATATCCCTCCACCCTCCAATGTTACTAATATGTTTGTTAATTGGTTAAATATGATGGACAAAAAGACCAAGAATAGAATTCGTATAGGCATCTTGGCTATTTGTTGGTATATATGGAATTGTAGGAATCATCTTGTGTTTAACAGAAATAAAAAATTCATGTCTTACAGGTTATCTTTATGGCGGTGCATTGAATTAAATTATGGGCTTTCTTACTCCCTTTGTACCAAAGAGACATTACGGTGGATGGATGCAAGCGACTTCTTGCGGTGGCACAAGATTTTTTCTCTCCCATCATACATGGCAGCATATTGATAGGCTTTTGTAATTTGTTTTTATGCTCTCAGCTCTGAGGGAGGCTTGTCTCTTTGTGAGATTCTATATTTTTGTATACATTTAAGACACTCTGAAACATAATAAGCAATAAAAATTGTGTGCATCAGTCGATGCAGAGTCTGGAGTTTTTCCCCATTTCGAAAAAAAAAACAAAGCTCAATGCTTCTGAATACACTGGTGGAACCAGTGCAAGGCCAGTTCCATCTTCTGCAAATTGTCTGAAGATTGGGGCATTCCACTCAGTCCAAGAGATGCATTAGCAACATCATCAGGAAGGTCAAACAAAAGTGGAGCGTTGAGTTCGGCACCTCTCCTTTAAAAAAAATGCGCTTTTATAGTAAACTCAAAGAATAGCCTCAAACTTGATAGAATTTAGGACATCACACACATGTATGGGCACCTCTCCTTTTTTTTTTAAAGTATACTTTATACTAAAATCAAAAATAGCATCAAACTTGATACAATTCAGGTTGCATACACATATTTGCTCGAGGAACAAACTTTGAAGCATCCACGAGGGTTTAAAGACATGTATCTAATCTGCAGTAGCAGGAGATAGACTCTTGCTGCAAAATCCAATGACGAAGCAAGTTAGAAGTTGTGTTGTAACACAATAATACATGATATCTACTAACATAATTTTTCGGATTAAAGTCTACTAATTATAAATAATTTCGAAATATCAAATATATTTACTATCAGATGCCCCTAGTGTTCGATGATGTTTAATAAAATCAGAATTGTAATCCACAAATCAAAGCACAACTATGTAAAAGACAAGATACTTGAGGAATTCGACTTGAAATATTAATTGAGAAAGCTTAAGTTCCCTGAATAGGTATTCAAAAGGGTCTTCCTATATTAGAAACTGGGCTAGACTAAGGCACACATTCAGTAAATTTTCAGATAACATATATGAACTGTCAACAACATTCATGTTATGTGACAAACACAGCTCAATAGAGCAATCATTTTTTTACCTGGAAAAACAAAACCACTAATCTATTCCAGTAACCTGATAATATACAAACAAATTGTAATATTAGCACCTTTGTGCCACATTATATGAAAAATATGTGAATACGAACTCATGATTAGCTTAGCACCCTAATCAAGAGCTATGTAAGAAATGTCATCTTCCTGGCTATGCCCCTAAAGAACAGTTGTCAAAAAAAATCCGTGAAGCCTTTTAACACTAATTTTCTATGGCAGGCCAGTTGGTTTGTAATAATATAGACTAGCAATATACTTCGGTCAGAATTGATTATGAAACAAATAAACAAAGAAAGAACCCTACACACGCGCAAGTAATTTCGACACCAATTCCACTCCACATATGGATCATCTAGGCACCATGTTACGATCCATAAAGGGAATCGCCATCATTTGTACTACCATGTGTGTTATTCACATATGTAATCCCCAAAGGCCAAACGGTTGTACTTTTCGGGTGCATACTACCCATGTTGGTAGCCACATTATTTAACATACAAAAAAAAATATCCAAACCTCAAAAACTATATTCAGAAGTCTTAACTTTTTAAGCTCACAAAAAAATTATGTTGTGTGAGTTGACTGATTTGACTTATTTTTGTAGCTAGAAAGTAGGGTTGCCGATATATTGCTCTCAACTTATTGGTTATGAAAAAACTAAACTAAGGGAGAACTCTGGGCATGGTCTACACATGAGGTGAATCCTACACCAACACATATACAAAATTTGTTTAAGATGGAATCATTTACGATCTAAAGATCGCATTTTGGTCTTGGCATTGCTGTCATTGTTTGACTGCGTAATTTCACATGCATGAATCCCTATTTCC
The DNA here is from genome assembly GCA_028641055.1 of Alopecurus myosuroides. NCBI lineage: Eukaryota > Viridiplantae > Streptophyta > Magnoliopsida > Poales > Poaceae > Alopecurus > Alopecurus myosuroides. Next base: position 508,189,064 of record CM054058.1, on the reverse strand, counting down.
CAATGAAAGTAGTTTGAGGGTGCATGGTACCCACGTTGGCAGCCATATATTTCCCCTAGAAAGAATCAAACATATGCTAAATGTCTCAAACTATATTCAGAATGGCGTCTTACCTTAAGAATGTCTCAAACTCATTAGCACGTCAAACCGGTCAGTTATCCTATGGATTGTGTAACATGCCAGCTTCATCACATTCACGAATAGCTGTGCCAAGAAGCATAAGAAGTCAGACAATTCACAGGTTTGGAGAAAAGAGAAATGGATACTAGAAGCAACATTTAGTTACACAAATGAGTTGATAAACAAAACTTGAGCCAAACAACTCATTTTTTTTAACTCATACTTGACAATTTATAACGGACCTTTTATACTAGTTATATAAAATAAATTGTACGTACAATGCAAGGAATATTCCTAAAGATATTATAAGAAAAAAGGACTCCAGAATTTTCTACTATAAACCATTCCTCATCATTTCAGGCAAAGAAAATTAAACATGACCAAGCTAATAACTCCAGGAGTTCAATTTAAAATAGATGGAACCTAAATCGAGCAAGAAAAGCAATTAAATTTTTGGATCTCAAGCAAGTGAGAGAGCAGTGAGATTCGAAACATGCCAAACAGGTTATTATCTGACATTTGGTTTTACACCTTTAATCTTTAGCATTTGATTTAGATCCACTATGAATGAATACAACTATTGATAACATTAAAATAATACGGTTTGTTTGACTTTCTAGCAAAGAGAAAATTGTTGATCAAGCTTGTTGTTATATATTTGAGCAACCATGTATGGAAAATAATTGGACTAGCCCTACAATATAAGAACTAAGGATGAACTCACGCGACGTATAGAAACTCCTATGCAAATTGACATTTGATTTTACATCTTTACTCATTTCGCATTTAATTTCGATCAACCATGAATGAATACAGCTATTGATAACATTGCAAAACTATACAGCAATGATATTTGAGCAACCATGTACGGAACATAATTTGGATTAGCCCTACAATATAAGGACTAAGGATGCACACTCACCTGGCGTATAGAAACTCCTGAAAGGATGGTAGTGAGCATTAATGTTTCCATAAAGTTTCTTGGCTTGCATCGACTTCAGTTGAACCATGTACACAGTGCCATTCACTCTTAAAAACAATACATCTGTATCCTCCTCATATCCGCGAATTATTTCCTTCCCTTCCATCTCTACTTCAACCCGGGGAGGGAATCCACGAACGCGACCCATTTTAATGGTCTTCCACGGTACCCATGTGGAAACACCATTAACATTAACTTTCCTCTGCCACGTTTCGAAGCGAGAATGAGAAAATATGGCGTACCCAACAGCTCCATTCTCAGCCTGGATTATCTGACGCTTTGGATACAAATGACCATCGTTAGGAGGAGGCGGCTCAATCACAGTTAGGCTGGCCTCGTCCAACTCAAACTCAATTATGTGATCCCTAATGCACAACCAGTAAAGACAATTACCAACAAGGACGGCGGGTTGACCAGGAAGCACACATGGAGCCTCCGATGAAATGAGATTGCCCCATGTGCCGGTGTGTGAAGAGTAAACACAGGTGATGTGTCGTCTGTCTTCTGTGCGCATGGACGTCAAGACCACCTTGAAATGGCTCGAGTGGCAGCTGCCGTGGACATGGCCAAGGTCGCGGTCAGCACAGAGCACCGTCCCGTTTAGGAAGGAAAAATTGAAATCCAGCGGGACGGCCACCCTGTGACGCACGCTGGTGATGGGATCACACACAACAATCTCTTGCAGCACCTTATTTTTGATGAGGACCCGACCGTGGCGGCAATCGAGCAGAGCGCGAGGGCCGCTGCCGCTGTAGCGTCCAAGGTTGAATTGTCGAGGATGTATGCGATCGGGAGGTTCCATGACGGAGGTGAACACAATCTCGTCGTCATTGGACACGAAGGCACCGAGGAGGGGAGGGTCCCGGTGGTGGGTGCGGAACTGGCGCTGGAATTTGGCGTCGGTGACGATCTCTAGCCAGCGCTTGCAGACGGCAGAAGCGCGCGGGAGGGATGATGGCTGTGGCGGGAGGCGGAGGAGGATCTCCCGCAGCATGTCGTTGTCTACCGGCAGGCAGGCAAGGGTCACCGGCGACGCCGAGATGCCGCTGCGGCTGCCCATGATTCCGGCGCCGTCCTAATCGCCTGGATTTTTGGGGTGCATGCAGGCGCGGGCTGCAGCGGCATGCCCTGCTCACTGCTGTGGAGTTGGGGATTTGGGGGTCGGGTGCAACGGCCGATCAGAGCTGAGGGCTGTAACGGAGGTTTTCATGAAGGGAAGATGAGTCAATGCCTACGGCGGGGTGCCATTTTGGATTTGATGCGGGAACATGCGACTTTCAGCATCGATGATATATGTTGGTTGATTACTTCATTGGGCAACGTGGGTACCATGCACCCTGCCCCCGACCGATTCCCCGTCCCAAGGTGCTTCAGTGATTGGGACGTGGGAGTTGACCTGGAAAGAGCGTGGGGGTCAAGATATAGGAGGGGGTCATGGAGGAGTGCAGGTGGAATTTTTTTGGTGCACATTATTCTGAACAAGACTAAAACTTGAGTTTGATTATGCTTATGATCAAACCTATGAGGCTCTATTTCTCTTTTTTTGTTGCATGCATATGATCAAATCTCAAGCCTTTGCGGCTATGTTCTGCTGTAGATTATTTTTTTCTTTCTTGCAAATACGATTATTAGAAGATTATTACTAATGTGTCGGCTGCAGTAGAACAACAGCGGCAGTCTGAGCTCAGGGCCTGTTTGGGAACAACCTTTTTTTGAAGTATTGTGATGATACTTCAGTTTCTGAAAATAATAAAGTATTAAAAACTTCAAGGTGTTTGGGTCCAACGGGAATTGACGTTTTGTATACTGAAGTATTGTAAAAAGTGCAGTTTTTTTATTGTATTGGAGACTTCGGTCCCGACCTCTTTTTTCTAAACGAAAGAAACGCATCCCTTGTCCCCTGGATAAACGCATCTTCTTCTACCAACCTCTTGGCTGCGACAGCCATGGCGACATCCTGTTCTTCAGCCATGGACAAACCGGGCTCACCACGTGGAAAGGAAAAAGAAGGTTTGTTGTCCTCTTATTTCATTCCTAATCACTGGTCGTTTTTTCTTCTCCTCATACACCATTGCTTCCATCTAGGGCAAGGTATTCTTGCCAAGATCCCACGCTCCATACCATGTGGAACCTAACACGTAATCCAACTCCGATCTACTTCAGTGAGATTGGAATTGCATTTTGAAACTCCACATCTTGTACTAGGGCAGAAAATTTATATTGTGCCAGAAGTACAATGTTTAAGCAGCTTTTATTTTCATGAAAGACAATGTTTACACCTTTCAGTTATGCTAGAAATATAAGAACATAGGATCTTGCCTCGATCTCCCCTCCCCTCCCCAAACACCCCACCCTCCATCCTCCTCTCCCCACGGTCGTCGTCGCCGAGATCGTCATAGGACAAGGTCCTTGTGGCGTGGAGGCGGCGGCGGTCTTTTCCTCGACCAAGATCTGGTGGGGCGGCGGCATTTCCCTCCGGTTAGATCTTCGGTGGTGGCGTGGCTCGACGGCGACAGGGCCGTGGTGTGTCGGCGGCGGTGGAGGACGGCCGACTGATGCGGGATCGGGCCCTTCCGATCTGCTACGCGCCCAATCTCTTCCCTTCATCGGCAAACCGCTCCTCGACTCGAGCTGCAACAGAGAGGAGGCCTCGGGTTTCGGCCCTAGGCATGGTGGTGGTGACCTTCTTCTTCATTGTCGGAGGTCGGCCAGCTGGCTGTGCTTGGAGTGGGGACGTGCGGCTACCAATGAAAGCCGTGCCCCGACTCCGGTCGTGGCAGGCGGCGACGACGCCTACAGCGTCGTTACCTTGTTGAAGGCGTCGCCTTGGAAGTCGACGTATGCCCACTCCTACGCGGCTCCACGCAGATTGGCACTGTGGTGACCTCACTTCTCCGCCACAGGGCTACTGCTTGCTAGGTTGGATCCCTTGATCTAGGAGGCGAGGCCAGTGGCCGGTGCAAGCCGGGCTGATGCCGACGACTGCGGCACTCGCGAATGTCGTCACCTTTTTGAAGGAGTCGCCGCCGCTAATCACCCGCTTCCAACACTGTGTTCCGGAGGAAACCCTAGATCTGGTCTATCCATATCGGATGATGGCAGCACCTTTGGTGTCGTATACCCCTTGGGGGCATCGTTTTTACTATGAAGTACGCATCGTTTGTGCCAGCAGTACAATGTTCCATGTTTTTGTGGTGGTTTCAGTTGGGATTAATTCTCGAGCTTGCCCCATCGCAAGCTCCCGCTGTCTTAATTTTCTACTCCCTCCGATCCATATTAATAGGTGCTGAAGTGGATGTATTTAGACATGTTTTATTGCTAGATACATCCATTTCAGCACCTATTAATATGGATCGGAGGGAGTACTATTTTTGAACAGTGGGCTTAAAAAATGTGCATCAAGGATGCCATCGATCAACATGTAATAACACACGGACATATCTATTATATACTAAAAGCAATACACGAGGGTTCTAATGGAAGCACCACGTTAATCCACATCATCTCAATTGATTTCAATTGTTAGATCTGTAATGAATGGCCTAAGATTTAACAAGAGATAGGATGGAACAAATATTAACGTAAAAAAAGCCAACACGTTACATCTTGCATTGCATATATACTTGGTTAATTACCATGCACCCCTGTCCCGTATCGAATAAAACGATGACAACGAGAATTATCCATAAAGAGGTTGTGACTTACCCTACGGTACGACCGTACGAAAGGTATTTTGCCGTGCTCTCGTGGTCATCGGCCGCCGGCAAAACACGACTTAATTAGCTGGTGTGTGGCGTGCCAGCGAAGGACAAACGGCCATCAGGTCCTGGTGTTGCGGCGGGCCGACGTGCAGGTTCCGGCGATCTGCGCACTGAGCCACCGGCTTCCATGCATGTCCAAACTTGCGATCAACGATCTATTCATGCTCATAGCTGGCCGCTAAACGATCATGACCTGGCGGGTTTGGGATTTAGATTGATCACAACGAGCAGATAGTTCCACTTCAAGGATCAAGTCGAGCACTTTCGCTGATGTGTCCTATTGCTGATTTGAGACATGCAATTCTCCGGTAAGTACAACTGCTACTTCTATGCGCCATCAACTGTTTCGTTTTCTTAATTAAAGTACACACGGACAAGTTTGATCCATAAATTCAGACCCCATGTATAGCTAGCTGATCAATCGAGTGAAGGTATAGCTAGCTGATCAACTGAGGAATACAATCTGCCCACCCCTGTGCTGCACGACTCCCACATGCATATATAGTTTGGAACACATTAATATTAGCGTGATATGCTAATGCATAGCTTTTTTCGGTTGAATGTCATTCATGGTGACATGATATAGTGCAAGCCACAACACATTCAAGCTCATAATGTCTATATGAAAAAAAAAATCTCTATCCCAGGTCATATTCCTTTAATACTGAAATTTTCATTACCTCTGTATTTTAACGGATCTGAATATTTAAACATAATTATTTCCCAGTTGTGAAATATCAGAAATATTTTCCTACGCACCATTTGACAATCACTGCCCTTCTATTTTATATATCTCAAGGCATGAAGTATTCCCCACCCGCGGTTCAAGTTGGACACGATATGAATATTCTTAGGAACATGTCACGAGATTTCTTGATTAGAAGCAACACACAAAGACATGTATGTTACTATTTGACCATCACTTCTCAGTTATGTACTATATTTAGATTAGAAACCACAAGTAAGGACAAATCAAAGCACATAATATGAATAATTCATGCGAAATATACAAGGCCAAAATGCGGACTATATCATGAACTCTAAAATCAGAATGCAATTATAAGCAAAGCATCGACTTAGATGTTCCAAGTCCAAGGAAATCAAAGGAAACACATATGAGAGAGAGAGAGAGAGAGAGAGAGAGAGAGAGAGAGAGAGAGGGAGAGGGAGAGGGAGAGGGAGAGGGAGAGGGAGAGGGAGGGAGAGAGAGGGAGGGAGAGAGGAGGGAGAGAGAGAGAGAGAGAGAGAGAGAGAGAGAGAGAGTTACTATTATATAGAACTAGAAGAATACCCCGCGCGTTGCAGCGGGAATATTTTTAAAAAAATCTGCGGAATGGGCACGCATAAGACACACCGAATATTCAACAGGTCAAGATTCAATTGATCATAACAATATTTATAACAAATTTAATTCGCGTGAAATTACTATATAATTGAGCATTGCGTATTAGTGACATGGACAATTGTATGACTGAAAAAAGATGACATGGATATGTTGCATGAAAGATGTAACATTATTAATTATTTTTTAGTGGAGATGACATGGACAATTGATTGGCTAATAGTGTGGATGATATGGATAGCTTGCATGTTGAGATAGAAAAATCATAAATACATCTTAGTGGGGTTTTGCTTTATAAGAAGTATAGATTTTTTTTAATTTACAAAAATATACCTCCGTCCCAAAATACAAGGCGTCCTTTAATTTCGTGGGTCAACGATGTCTAACTTTGACAATGATTTGTCCTTATAATATGTCCGTAAAATTAATATAAAATATATGAAATGAAAGAATTTTATAGGATGAATCCAACGGTACCATTTATATATTCTCAATTCATATAATTTATTATATATTAGGGGTCAAAGTCAAAAAGAAAAGACCAGCATAAAAATATCGTGCCTTATATTTTGGGACGGAGGGAGTAGATCGTAAAAAGTATCAAATACATCACTTTGCACTCAATTAAAAAGAGAGATTTATGTACTCTCCTAAAAAAAATGGAGCCTAAACATTTTAATTTTTTTTTAATGGAAAATGAGTTTGTACTAAAACATTGAGTTGGTACGATAACACTACTAAGAACGTTTGCAGCCGGGTATTATTTGGTGTTTGCGTGGTCGAGTTGAATATGCATAGAAAATTCAGTGGTTGATTAAAAAAAATCTGGGACAATGTAAAACCCAAGCATGTGTACCATTTTATGTAACACAGTTACAATGTAAACCAACCATGTGTAACATCTGAATTTTATATTGGAGTACAGAAGAAAAAACTAAATACCTCTATATCTATTGTTTTGAGCGTCAATATGTAAAACTTATATTGAGAAAAATAAAATAGTGTCATTTTTCATGAAAGTTCTTTATAAAATATTCAATTTTTTATTAATATATTCTTCCACAAAACAATTGTTAAATCTACTCCGTAGAGACCCCATGCATGTTCAAAACTGGACATGCATGCTTCTGCAATACATGAAGTCAATAGGAGAAGGACAGGTATGGACACAAAAAAACATCAAAGTTTAATTGCTTTTCGTATCTCTACCGTAATACTGTTTTGTTGTATTCACTATCAAAAGAATTTTTTTGGGTCCTTCACTTGATAAAACATTCTAAATTATGTCACAAAGAGATAGTAGAACAATCGGATTGAAGTGCATGGATAGGTGGAAGAGAGTAAAAAAAGAAGTAAAAATAACAGTACTTGCATTTCAAAAGATGACATTCTAAAATAACCTTTGTTTTTTTTTTTGCAAATGTCATAACTGCCAGAAATTAAATTTATTCAAAATAGTTAAAACACATTAACCTAACATGATATTCGCACATTCCATGTTTCCATAGTGTTTGTAACCATAAATTATTTTTTGAACATATTGAACACATTAAAGACGATGCCCTCACATTTGCGAGGGCCACTTTGCTAGTTTGTTAGAAAACAAAATAAAAACCCCTAGCAATGCATGGGCCCGTTTACTAGTATTTGCTAATAACTGAAAAAAAAAGGATAACTGAAGAACTACTGCCAACGCCTAGGTCTGAACTTGACTGACGGAACTGGATTTTTTCTGAAGAAACTGTTACGTGAAGCTAACACAAATAAAGTTCTCAATATGGTAACATTTGTCATGTAAAATTAAACTCAAGCAACAAAAAAAACCTTGGGCATTCGATTAAAGATACATGGAGCCTAATTTGAGACAAGAAAAGCAATAGATTATTCCAGATCTTCATCAAGTGACAATTTGTTTTCCAGAAGGTATGGATTCACTAAAAGTACCAAGTGTAGGGAATTAGGATTCAACAAGGATTGATTGCATGAGAAAATCACAAACACGACATGCTAAAAATCTTATAGCCAAGGACACGTATCGTGCCCTCTATTTTTATTTACTTATTTCTCAAATCTCACGGTACAAATCATGTTTACACGACCTAGTGTGCATATATATACACGGCCAAGCAACACATACCAGAACCCACTCTAACTAACACATCACGCTATCTAGTTCTACTCCTATTCAAACTAGAACATGGTTACATTCCAAACCGATCCTAACTACTACAACTAGAACAATTACTACGTACCAAGAATTACGAAGTGATGAGTCGTTCTGGAGGAGCGATCGGTAGACTGGTCGCTACTCTTGTAGACTAGTCGACATGAGTAAACAGTAGTATGTAGTATAAAATACTAGATTACATAGCTATAAAAGACTGGCAGAGTGGCAGCTGGTGGAGGCCCCAAACAGAAGCACTGCTCTCTCACTTGGCAACAGCAGCAAACTTGACTTGCAGTGATGGCGGTGGGAGCCAAGGAAGAGAGAAGCCGACGGCGTTGGCGGCCAAGGGAGAGAGAAGCCAAAGGCGGCAGTGGCCAAGGGAGAGAGCAGGTCATGGCGGCGGCCAAGAGAGAGAGAGCAGCCCACGGCGGGGCCGCCGGCCGGCAGACTTGCAGCGGCAGCGGCGGCGGCGGCTGCCAAGGGAGAGGAGCACCAGGCGGGAGATGGGTTTGGTTTTGGGTTTCACGGGGAAAAGATATGGCTCGATCTAAGTTTCAGCCGGGTCAAAGGCAAAATATGACATGTGGGCCACTACGGGAGACGAGTTCTTTACCGTGTGCTTGGATCTTTCCCGTGTGCACTACATCGGGCACACGGCATTGATTATCTTTGCCGTGTGTCGCGCACGGTAAAGGAAAACACACGGTCTAGTTACACGAAAAGCACACGGTAAAGTTTGACACACGGCAAAGAATCAAAAAAGCACACGGTAAAAAAAACACACGGCAAAGATTACGGCCACGTGGCCATTCCGTTGCGGGGCTTAACGGAACTGTTACGTCAGTCCTTTGCCGTGTGCATGCACACGGCAAAGATATGTCCTTTACCGTGTGCATGCACACGGCAAAGAACTGACATCAAACCACACTGTCCGCGCACGCGGAAAAATATTACTTTATTTCTTTGCCGTGTGCATGCACACGGTAAAGAATTTTTTTATTTTTTCTTCCAAAATAGCTTGTTTAATTTATAATTACAATATTTAATTTTATTTATCAATTTATAAAAATTCCCGTTGTTTATTATGGCCTACCCTACCAGAAGCATGCAACTAGTTTTACATTTCTACCCCCTTTCGACGCCGTTATCGCGTGTTTCCGTATAAGTCCGGTATTTCTCCAGCATGTCTAGGGTTTCACCGGAGGGGGCTACGGAGCGTCTGGATGCCAACACAAGCTAGGGGGTGCCATACCAAGTTAGTATAGTTGTGTTGTGTACTTTGGATGGCAAAGATTGCACTCCGGGGTGCGGGCCGCTTCACCGGCATCCACTTCTCTCCCGTGAGTTTACACGCGCTTATAGGGTGAAACTCCCGTATCGGACGAAACGTCGTGAATCTTCCGAAGAGTTGTGTTGTAACAATGTGTATTGGGTTTCTATGGACTACCCTAACACAACCAAGCAACTAGTTCCACATTTCTACCCCCTTTCGACGCCGTTACCGCGTGTTTCCGTATAAGTCCGGTATTTCTCCAGCGGAGGTAGGGTTTCACCGGAGGGGGGCTCTACGGAGCGTCTGGATGCCAACACAAGCTAGGGGGTGCCAAACCAAGTTAGTATAGTTGTGTTGTGTGCTTTTGATGGCAAAGATTGCACTCCGGGGTGTGGGCCGCTTCACCGGCATCCACTTCTCTCCCGTGAGTTTACACGCGCTTATAGGGTGAAACTCTCGTATCGGACGAAATGTCGTGAATCTTCCGAAGAGTTGTGTTGTACCAATGTGTATTAGGTTTCTATGGACTACCCTAACACAACCAAACAACTAGTTCCACATTGCTACCCCCTTTCGACGCCGTTACCGCGTGTTTCCGTATAAGTCCGGTATTTCTCCAGCGGAGGTAGGGTTTCACCGGAGGGGGCGTCTACGGAGCGTCTGGATGCCAACACAAGTGATGGGGGGATAATAACCCGGTAGGCCAACTCCAAGGTATAACCCAGCCCAAAGGACGCTGCGCAGGATCCGGCTAAGGATAAAGAAACTTCTAGAAGGCCCGAGGTTTATAGGCCTCGTAACCCGGATTGTGGGTTGCAGTAAGGAAAGCTAGGGTTTGTAAGCGGTGTTCGGGTAGGACTCAAGCTGCGCCTTGGAGGGCAAGCCATGTAGGGGTACGGGTGCTTTATAAACCGGCCCTATGCTTAGATTTGAAGAGATCCAAGTAGTAATCATATCACCGAATATCGAGTATCCATTGTACACAAAGAGATCGAGTTAATAAAGCGAGATCGGAGACTCGGCGACTTCATCGCCGGCTACCAAATTAAATTCCCTCATGTTTTCCTCTGAGCTAAATCCTCTCCCAAACGCCTGTGTCGACTTGCCCCAAGATCAGTTACCCCTGGTAACATCTGCCGTGATCATCCCACGACAGTTGGCGCCCACCGTGGGGCCTGCGTCCAAAGGTGTTTACATCACGGGAGAAGCTCGGAAAAGCATGAGGAACCTCGTCGTCGGAGAGATCTACGACGACCACAAAGGAGAGAAGGTGGTGGACGACTCCGGCTGGGGGCCAAAATCGGATCGCCTCGAATCCGGATCTGTCGTGACAATCGGCCGGATCAGCGTCTTCATCGGTATGGTATGTACCTCTGGCTCGGCTGCTGACGATGTTGGATCAGATTCTGTGTTAGGGGAGGCTACTTACGCCCAATCAGATAGAGAAGAATCAGTTGGAGCAACAGACCAGATAGAAGAATCCATCGCGCAGTGGGAACAGCCGGAGGAGCCGGCATGGGCCCCGCGTGACCCGGACGGTGGAAAGGATGATACTGAATCTATCCGGGGCCTGCTGGAAGACCGGTACGGAGAAGATAACAGCGGAGAAGAACAACATGAACTCGCAACAAGCGTAATACGCCGAGCGGCGGTCTACACGGCTCCCGCAGCCAACCTTAATCAAGGAAACGTGACCACGGCTCCGGTCGGGGCGGCTCAGGCATTGGCGCAGCGGCAGGACGCAGCTAACGGAAACCCGATCCCGGCCCGGGTCGACGGAGAGTCGGCATCAGTGACTAGCCGTGCGGCGGATGAGGAGTTGCACGCGAATACGTTCGGATTCCTGGGAAACCGGACACCGGGGGCGGGTCCTTCAAACCCGCGCCACCCGGCCTTGTTCGACAATAATCTGATCCTAGACCCCACGGTCCTTGCTACGGTTATCACTCCAGAAAACGCAGCTGAATGTGTCAGGGACCTGGATGTGGCCCGCCGCGCGTTGGAACAGCAAAGAAGGCAAGTGGAAGCGGAGAAACAAGGGATGGCTACGCGTCAACGCGAGCTGGATGCATTGGAAACCCGGCTCCGAGAGGAAACATCTAGAGTACACCAGAGACATAAAACTAGACTACCGGCCACGGGTGGGGTCATTAACCCGGCAGCTTTGTTTATTACGCCTCAGGACCAACCGATCCCAGCGGTAAACCAGGGAACTGCGCCTCAGCCGGCAACAGCGGAAGCCCACACGGCAAACGTGCAGGCCGGGTTACCCCCACCACGAACCAGAGTCACAACCGGCAACGAGTTGCCACCACAGCCACCGTCACGGTTTCGCACACCAGCAGGCCACTACAACAATCCCATGGACAACGTGTATGCAGCAACGCTTGCATTGAACCAGATCCCGGTAGGAGAATCGCCCCATGCGGAAAGGACCCGGCAAGCGATCGATCTACTGCACACTGCAGTGGCGCAGCAGGCCAATTACCCGGACCACAGAAGCGGGATGCATGGGACGCCATACGCCAGTCAACAACGAGGGAATATTCAAGCAAACTCGGCGCGGCGGAGGGAAGAGCAGCAGCAAATGCCGCCTCCTCCCCGTGTTTCGGCAGCATCGGTGGCGCAGGCCGTTGTGGATAGCTCCAGGGCTCGGAGAGCCGGGGCCGGGTCTGCTGCACATGGGTTGCCTGCAGCACCGCGCCCCGCTGCGCCCCCGGCTGGATCGCACGCTTCCCGAGTAAGGCCAGCCTCAACCGTCCTTGCAGGGCCCAAGTGTCTCTCGGATGACATCAGAGCTGAACCTTACCCGGAAAAATTCAAAGAGCCGGGAAAAGTAGTGAATTATGAACCGACCATGGATCCGGAAACATGGTTGAGTAGTTATGAGATGGCAATGTCAATCCGCAATGCGTCCGAGAATCTTCAAGCCAAGTTCATGTACTTGATGATGTCAGAAGGAGCAGCAAAGTTATGGTTCACCAACCTGCCAGAAAGATCGATCAAGTCCTGGGAAGAACTGAAGACCGCGTTCGTCAAGCACTTTCATGGAACGTGCAGAAAGCTATTCACTATTGATGATTTAGAGCGATGCGTTCAGAAGAAGGGAGAATCAGCACGCAGTTGGGTACGCCGGGTTATGGAGATACTTCACTCATCCACAGATATTCAGCCCAAAGATGCGCTACAAGCTATGGCAAAAACATGCAAGTATATTCCTTTAGTACAAAAGTTAACTCGCATGAAGTCCAGTAGGAATGCATCGGAGGTTACGATGGGAGAATTAATGGATGCGTGCAACAAACACGCCGCAACAGACACTACAGAGGAGGAAGTTGATGACAAGAAAGCGAAGGTGAATACCAGTAATAGTGGAAGAACCGGCAATGGATCGGCACCGAGTAATAACGGAAATAGTCAGAACAAGCGCCCATTTGAAGGAGGTTCCGAGTTTGTAGCTAATACTGAAGCCGGGTCTTCGAGACCCAGATCTGAAGGGAATTTTAATACCGGAAATCATAATGGAGGACACTATCAGGGACCTCCGAGGCCAGGCAACAGTTGGGATATATTCAGGATGGCGTGCCCAAAGCACAGCAGGAACGGCAAGCCGGCTAATCACTCCTTGGAGCAATGCGCCGACTTACAGAGATGGAAGAACGAGGAAGTAAACAGAGCCATGCGAGGTGCGGGTCGGGGAGGAGGCCCGGGTCCAGGTGGAAATTTGGGCAACGGTCCACCCCAACCGGTAACCCGGCAGCAGGAAATCCGGGCAACAATCAAGGGGGAGCGGGAGGTTTCCAGGCTAACCCCAAACAGTTGGGTCAGTATCATGTGCATACTACGGGAGGCTCTAACAAGGACAAAAAGATGCTAAAGCAGGCGGTTAACTCAGTTTCTTCTGCTGTTCCGAGGTATTTGAGATGGTCAGAACAGGAGGTAACATGGAGCAGGAGGGATCACCCGGATAGAGTGGATCACCCGGGAGTCTTAGCATTGGTAGTGGCACCACAGGTCAATGGGTATGAGCTGAAAAAAGTCTTGATGGACGGAGGGAGCAGCATCAATATCCTGTACTGGGAAACTTTCCTGCGCATGGGTCTAAAGGAATCTCAGCTACAAAAAAGTACAACAGTTTTTCACGGGATAGTGCCGGGTCATTCAGCGTGCCCTGAAGGAAAAATTGCGTTGGAGGTAGCTTTTGGGGAATCAAAGGACAATTATCGAGTTGAGTGGCTTACTTTTGAGGTGGTTAAGTTGTGCAGTCCTTATCACGCATTGTTTGGAAGACCGGCTTATGCCAAATTCATGGCAAGGCCGTGCTATTTGTATCTACAGCTGAAAATTCCGGGTCCTAAGAAGACCATTACCATACATGGAAATCGAGATATAGCGGCTGAGTGCGATGAAGGAGATGCAGCAATGGCTGAGCAAGCCTGTAGGAAAGAGGAACTCAGGCATTACCGATCTCAAGCGGACCTGGAGGAAAGGGCAACTTCAAAAAGGCCGAGCTCTGAGGAAGAAAAAGCAAAACCCAGGGCAGAGCAAGATGCTAAGATGGTGGCTTTCATCAGGAACGATCCCTCCAAATTGTCTGGCATAGAAGGGGAAATCACATCGTCGTCTACGGCTAGCAGCGCTGCGATAACGACACACCCGGATTGGCTTGCAAACTCGACACTCGTCATGAAAGGGTCTAACAAGTGGAGAATGTGCATCGGTCGCGCCAGCCCGGGATCGATTGTCGAAAAGAACTAGACAGTGTAACGGGCAGCAGGTTTCAGACGCGCTCTTTTCCTACCCAGGGTACCTAAGGGGACTGGAAGGTTTTTAATGAGGCAGCTTGCTGACCCAAACTTTATCGTATCAATAAAAAAAGAGATGGTTTTCAAGTATTGTCATGGTCTTTGCTTCGATTACAGGTAAGTGGTACTTGTTATTATCAATACATCAGTATCATCAAAATACATTGCACATACATAGGTCTTTGGGGGCTGAGCTGCCCAAATAGCAGTCACGAACCCAAATACCCGGCCTTGATGCCTATGAGTTATGAGGGCCGATTACTCGCAAGACGAGTACGGTTGCAATCTTATAACCGGACGAAGGAGCCAAATTTCTTGGTTATTCTTACTTAAGCTCGATGTGACTCGCACTAAAGTGGCATGATCTGTTCGCTTACGATTACAATCAACCACGCAGCCCAATGGGATTTGCTTGACCCTGTTTTTCGTATAGATGTAACAGCATGGTATCCACGCGAAAGCCGGCTTACAGTACAAGATAATCAAAAGGGTCATCTAAACCACAAGTCTATGCAGAGTACAAGGCTAATAGCCGGAAACTCAACGAGTATTAAGCATGACTTCAGTATTTACGCAAACGGCTATTGGTTTTCGGCTTGGTAAAGAGCAATTTGTCCTCTGAGAAAGGCCGCACCCCCCTGGCTCGTACTTTGGGTCATGGGGACTGGGGACTTCGAAACAGAAACAAACTGTTTAGCTATTGAAGCTCGAGAGACCCTAGCTTCCGAGTCTTGGGGACTTAAAGAAAAGTCCACTTATCAAAACCCGTGATGCTCGGAAAACCGAGTCTCGCAAAGGGAATCAACAAATAGTTGGGTATCGAGAATAAGTTTAAAGAATAAGACAAGTGTCAAGACTATCAAAAGCCGGAAGAGGCACAAATATATTCCGAACCAAAAGTACGTTACAAGTGATGGTACCAATATCAAGGGTGCACAGACGCACCATCAAAATCATATTAGTTTTAAAACAAAAAAGTACCAGGTAACGCTCTACTCGGTATCCTGAGAGCGGTCTTCCGGGTCTTGGTCATGGATCTGCTCCTTAGCCTTTCCAGCAGCATTACCCGGACTTTCCGCGTCAGGACGGATAGGTGGAGGGACAGCTGGCGTAGAGGTAGACGGCCGTAATCCTAGCTCGGCCTCTCTCTTAGCAGCTTCTTCTTTTCTCCTGGCCAGATCAGTCGCCCATTTTTCCAACATATCAAAGGGAGGGGGTGCCTCTGCCAGTATGATTTTTCCTTCAGCATCGTATGAGCTCATGATTGTGTCCAGGTCCATCTTATCGGCCAAAGCGGTGGCCGAGGGGCGTACTGCGGATTGTATGGCCTTGAAGTCCTTGGGTGTAAACTTGGAGCCATCAACCTTTAATTCTGGAAACCCGGATACTACCTTTGCCGGGTCAAGCTTAGGAAAGTAAGCCTTCGCCAGCGTCAAGGCCCGGGTCATACTGATCCGGCAGGACGAGCGCTTCCATATCTCAATCCATCCAGGCACCGTCGAGCAGGCTTGCATAAGATTCTCTTCACCCGGGTATACCTCGGAAGGCCACTTCACAGCGTCCAATATAAGCTTTGATCCGGCAAAAAAGGTCCGGAGCACAGTCTTCAATGTTTTTACCTTGGCAATGGCATCGTCCTCTGGAGCAGCGAGGTTCGCACCTGCAGTTGAAACAAAAGGAAAATATATCAGTTATCCCGATTGTCATAACGATAAAGTAGAGGCAATTAAGTTAGTCGAAGGCAAAAAGCTCACATAGCAAGATGCGATAAGTATCCGCAATCTGGTTCGATAAGTTCTTCAGCGCGGATTGAGCAGTGTTGTACTTCTTTTTGTATTTGGAAACGTCTTTTTTCAAAGTTTCCATGTTGGCCTCAAGGGCTTCTCTTCGTTTTACCTCAGCAAGTAGGAGCTGTTCGGTCTTGAGTAACACCTCATCGGACCGGGTCACTTCCGCCTGTAAGGAACGAAAGTGTCAGTCGGATATCATGGAAAACCGGGTATTGCGTGAAGTACCGAGCACAACTTCGGTAAGTTATGCCCGGAACTTGGGGACTAGGTATGTACCAAGAGATATCCGGTGTCAATTACCTGATGCGCTGCAGACATACGCTCTAGGAGGTTGTTCTCTGAAGCTTTCATGGTGAGGAGAGCGCCCATCAGCTGGTCAAAATTATCGTTGCCCGAGTTAGAAGTCTCGGGGTCGCGGAAACTTGGAGAAAAAGTTTTCCTCTTAGCAGGAGATGGCACCCGGGTCATTCGAATGTCGGGGTCTGCTCCTCCTCTCGCGCCCAAAGTGGCAGTATCTTCTTTCTCGCTTGCGTGCGAGGCTATCGGATACCCGGCTTCTCGCTCAGACGGGTTTGTCGGTGACGCTTGTCCATCACCAGCTGCGGCGAACACGTCATTAGTTGGCTTCTCTTTGCCCGGGTCCTCGGTTTCCATGTCTTCTTGGTCACTAATAACGACCGTGGCCCTGTGAAAAATATGAAGGCACAGTTAGCACATAGCCGTGAAAAAGACAGCGAGAGTATGGTATAACATTAGGAAAAGAACTTTACCCGGGATTCACCATAAGGTCTGCAGGGAATTCACTGCTAGAACCGGATGAAACTGAAAAATACCAAACGAGGCGTGAGGTTACCTTGCGAGGGAGTATTTTAGAAGGATCTTTATGTTTAAA
Organism: Alopecurus myosuroides; assembly: GCA_028641055.1. Lineage (NCBI taxonomy): Eukaryota > Viridiplantae > Streptophyta > Magnoliopsida > Poales > Poaceae > Alopecurus > Alopecurus myosuroides. Next base: position 508,171,932 of record CM054058.1, on the reverse strand, counting down.
TAAGGGTATGGTCAGTACCAGTATGCCGAGTTGGAGGTGATGAAATACCCGGGTTAAGGGCATCATCGCCCGGGTGGTTCCGAGTTACCCTGCGCTTGGTCATAGGCGACTCCTTCAGGTATGGCAAAAGGGGGTAATTCCATGGTCAGCTCAGGAATATTATCACAGGAACGCGAATTAGATGTGAGAAATTGATGCAAAACCTTGAAGACGACCCCTTGGGGTTTTCTTTTAGATCCGGCCTTAATTGCCGGCTCTGGTTCATCTTCATCGCTGGCGGACTCCACTTTGTCGTCAACTTCTTCTTCCTCGTCTTGGTCTTCTTGTTCTGAAAATTACCATGGTTACAATAGGAAAATGAAAAGTGGGATGCGACGAACTCAAAGGAACTGAGCATGTACCTCCGTCCGAGTTAATGGCATCCTCCTTTTCCTCCGGGTTTCCGGAGTTAGGAGAAGCGTCCATCTTCCAGAAATCATCATCGGCCTGAAGTAAAAGCATAAGAGAAAGGGTTAATGGTTGTATCAAGTAAAGAAGATAAGGGTGGAATCGAGGAAACCAGGTCCTTACCGCGGGGGCCGGGTTCTCGAGAGTGAAGGGCTCTAATCCGGCTATGTTCTGGATTACCTCGAGCTTCTCTGTCAGAAAGCCCTTGATTGTCTTGTTGGTGTCACTAGGAGCGAAGCTGCTGGTGGAGTATCGAATTGGGTCCGTGGTTTGCCCCGAGTATTCGCACATCAATTTTGCGCGAATGGAGTTGGGTTGGATGCGGAAATCGACCCAAGTCTTCACCAGGTTAAGCCCGACGAGGCCTTGGGCAGAAAGGATGGAGATTTTAGCCAATAGAGGCAGAATTTCTTCCCTTTCCGAGTCAGGGGCAAACCCATTGAAGGTTTCAGAAATGTCAAGCTGACCCTCCGAGTAACCCGGCAATTTCTTTTCGCCGGGTGGGGAGGTGTCCCGGCAGTAAAAGTACGAGAGCTGCCAGTGCTTGACGTGGGAGTTGAGGGTGAGAGGAGGCATTAAAGAGTTCCTGCGGCGTTGGATAGAAACCCCGCCGCAAGTAAGAAGTGCACCGTCGCCGCTTCCGCGGCACGGTTTGCACTGGAAAAGTCCGACAAAGAGAGCCAAACTTGGCGGAGTGCACAAGTAAGACTCGGAGAGAACGATAAAATGGGAGATGTTTAGTACAGAGTTGGGTCCTATGTCGAAAATGCGAAGGCCATAATGGCTTAAAACGTCGCGGAAGAAAGGGTGATCCGGAGGCCGGAAGCCCCGGGTCACGTGTTCAACAAAACAAATTACCTCATTTTCTGCTGGGGTGGGCCGGGTTTCGTTACCCGGTACCCTCCAGTGGATAGTTTCTTGAGAGGGAAGAACCCCTAGCTCGACCAGTTCCTCCAGTTTGGCCTTGGTGACGGAGGACCGTGCCCAGTTGGCGGATATGGAGTTTGTGGTTTTGGCTTTAACCGGCAGCTTTCCCTGCTTCTTGGGTGCCATGGGGTTAACCTGAAAAAGCGTCAGAAGAAAAGATGTGAGAAACGAAACTCGGAAATTATCAGTTGACCGAGTATTGACGAGTGGTGTCAAGTTAGCCTGGAAGTTAAATATGATCCGGGTATTATTTTGCTAAGCAAGGTATGAATTGTCCGGGTATCGTGCATTATTACAAAAGTTGTAGAATTTTATGCATGGATGAGCGTTTGGGGATGATAAGTGGGTGTCTGTACATCTGTTATGAGCAAATGAGCCGGAGAAGGAGGATTTTCCGGGTGATAGGAACAGGGGCGGAAGATTTGGGCGGCCCGAGCCCAGATTGGGAATTCCATTTCTAGGTTATTGGTGAAATTAATGATTACAGTTGGTAGGAGAATGAGTTTAAGGGTATATCCTACCTATTGGGTGGGCTAGAGTGAATACTAGTGACCTAATTCGGCGTGACCCGAGAAATCGTGGGCGGCCCAATCCAGATCCAATCTGAGGGAGAGTTAAGAAGTTGTGAGGGAAAATTAGAGAATGTGAGAGACTTACCGGAGGAGATTGAAGTGAAGCTTTGCGGAGGCAAATGGCGCAAGCTTGGTGCCCCTTCGCGATTCCTGGCGGACGGGTTGGGGGTCTGGCGGCGGATCTGGGCGGCGGGGCGGAGCGCGCTGTGGCGGAGCGCAACCGGCAACGGATGGGCTCCGGTGATGCGCGCGAGGCTTCCGTGGTGATGTTCTGTGAGCTCGAGCTTGAAAGAAGGAAGGAGGAGAAATGGGGGAAAGTGAGCCGTTGGGGTTAGGGTTACCTCTAAGGACTTATTTATAACGGCCGGGGTGGAAAAACTCATCCCAACGGGTGGGACCCGGAAATTACGGGGTAACGGCTATTTGTGTGAAATCTGCGAGATATGCCTTAAGTGTAGATCGAGGTCTCCGAACGAAAAAGAGAAGCAGATCCTCTCCGCGGTATCAAGACAAATTATCGAGAGAAGTATAAAGTTTTGCTATTCTTATCAAGGCTTAGACCGGGAAGTTGAGCAAGGCATCTGGAAGGAAAGCCGGGTTACTATGTGGCCACCAGGGAGTTGGGCCTAGTCATTTCATGAAGTACTTCAACTCGGTCTCCACACGTTCGTGTGATTGATATTTTTTGCAGGGAATAGCCAGCGCTTCAAGGAGGGATCTTTGAAGCCCAAGCTATTCTGGGGACTACTAATGGGGGGATAATAACCCGGTAGGCCAACTCCAAGGTATAACCCGGCCCAAAGGACGCTGCGCAGGATCCGGCTAAGGATAAAGAAACTTCTAGAAGGCCCGAGGTTTATAGGCCTCGTAACCCGGATTATGGGTTGCAGTAAGGAAAGCTAGGGTTTGTAAGCGGTGTTCGGGTAGGACTCAAGCTGCGCCTTGGAGGGCAAGCCATGTAGGGGGACGGGTGCTTTATAAACTGGACCTATGCTTAGATTTGAAGAGATCCAAGTAGTAATCATATCACCGAATATCGAGTATCCATTGTACACAAAGAGATCGAGTTAATAAAGCGAGATCGGAGACTCGGCGACTTCATCGCCGGCTACCAGATTAAATTCCATCATGTTTTCCTCTGAGCTAAATCCTCTCCCAAACGCCTGTGTCGACTTGCCCCAAGATCAGTTACCCCTGGTAACATCTGCCGTGATCATCCCACGACAACAAGCTAGAGGGTGCCATACCAAGTTAGTATAGTTGTGTTGTGTGCTTTTGATGGCAAAGATTGCACTCCGGGGTGTGGGCCGCTTCACCGACATCAACTTCTCTCTCGTGAGTTTACACGCGCTTATAGGGTGAAACTCCCGTATCGGACGAAACGTCGTGAATCTTCTGAAGAGTTGTGTTGTAACAATGTGTATTAGGTTTCTATGGACTACCCTAATACAACCAAGCAACTAGTTCCACATTTCTACCCCCTTTCGACGCCGTTACCGCGTGTTTCCGTATAAGTCCGGTATTTCTCCAGCGGAGGTAGGGTTTCACCGGAGGGGGCTCTACGGAGCGTCTGGATGCCAACACAAGCTAGGGGGTGCCATACCAAGTTAGTATAGTTGTGTTGTGTGCTTTGGATGGCAAAGATTGCACTCCGGGGTGCGGGCCGCTTCACCGGCATCCACTTCTCTCCCGTGAGTTTACACGCGCTTATAGGGTGAAACTCCCGTATCGGACGAAACATCGTGAATCTTCCGAAGAGTTGTGTTGTACCAATGTGTATTGGGTTTCTATGGACTACCCTAACACAACAAAGCAACTAGTTCCACATTGCTACCCCCTTTCGACGCCGTTACCGCGTGTTTCCGTATAAGTCCGGTATTTCTCCAGTGGAGGTAGGGTTTCACCGGAGGGGGGCTCTACGGAGCGTCTGGATGCCAACACAAGCTAGGGGGTGCCATACCAAGTTAGTATAGTTGTGTTGTGTGCTTTTGATGGCAAAGATTGCACTCCGGGGTGTGGGCCGCTTCACCGACATCCACTTCTCTCCCGTGAGTTTACACGCGCTTATAGGGTGAAACTCCCGTATCGGACGAAACGTCGTGAATCTTCTGAAGAGTTGTGTTGTACCAATGTGTATTAGGTTTCTATGGACTATCCTAACACAACCAAGCAACTAGTTCCACATTGCTACCCCCTTTCGACGCCGTTACCGCGTGTTTCCGTATAAGTCCGGTATTTCTCCAGCGGAGGTAGGGTTTCACCGGAGGGGGGCTCTATGGAGCGTCTGGATGCCAACACAAGCTAGGGGGTTCCATACCAAGTTAGTATAGTTGTGTTGTGTGCTTTGGATGGCAAAGATTGCACTCCGGGGTGCGGGCCGCTTCACCGGCATCCACTTCTCTCTCGTGAGTTTACACGCGCTTATAGGGTGAAACTCCCGTATCGGACGAAACGTCGTGAATCTTCCGAAGAGTTGTGTTGTAACAATGTGTATTAGGTTGCTATGGACTACCCTAACACAACCAAGCAACTAGTTCCACATTTCTACCCCCTTTCGACGCTGTTACCGCGTGTTTCCGTATAAGTCCGATATTTCTCGTGCGGAGTTAGGGTTTCACCGGAGGGGGGCTGTACGGAGCGTCTGGATGCCAACACAAGCTAGGGGGTGCCATACCAAGTTAGTATAGTTGTGTTGTGTGCTTTGGATGGCAAAGATTGCACTCCGGGGTGCGGGCCGCTTCACCGGCATCCACTTCTCTCCCGTGAGTTTACACGCGCTTATAGGGTGAAACTCCCGTATCGGACGAAACATCGTGAATCTTCCGAAGAGTTGTGTTGTACCAATGTGTATTGGGTTGCTATGGACTACCCTAACACAACAAAGCAACTAGTTCCACATTGATACCCCCTTTCGACGCCGTTACCGCGTGTTTCCGTATAAGTCCGGTATTTCTCCAGCGGAGGTAGGGTTTCACCGGAGGGGAGCTCTACGGAGCGTCTGGATGCCAACACAAGCTAGGGGGTTCCATACCAAGTTAGTATAGTTGTGTTGTGTGCTTTTGATGGCAAAGATTGCACTCCGGGGTGTGGGCCGCTTCACCGGCATCCACTTCTCTCCCGTGAGTTTACACGCGCTTATAGGGTGAAACTCCCGTATCGGACGAAATGTCGTGAATCTTCCGAAGAGTTGTGTTGTACCAATGTGTATTAGGTTTCTATGGACTACCCTAACACAACCAAGCAACTAGTTCCACATTGCTACCCCCTTTCGACGCCGTTACCGCGTGTTTCCGTATAAGTCCGGTATTTCTCCGGCGGAGGTAGGGTTTCACCGGAGGGGGGGTCTACGGAGCGTCTGGATGCCAACACAAGCTAGAGGGTGCCATACCAAGTTAGTATAGTTGTGTTGTGTGCTTTTGATGGCAAAGATTGCACTCCGGGGTGTGGGCCGCTTCACCGACATCCACTTCTCTCTCGTGAGTTTACACGCGCTTATAGGGTGAAACTCCCGTATCGGACGAAACGTCGTGAATCTTCTGAAGAGTTGTGTTGTACCAATGTGTATTAGGTTTCTATGGACTACCCTAACACAACCAAGCAACTAGTTCCACATTTCTACCCCCTTTCGACGCCGTTACCGCGTGTTTCCGTATAAGTCCGGTATTTCTCCAGCGGAGGTAGGGTTTCACCGGAGGGGGCTCTACGGAGCGTCTGGATGCCAACACAAGCTAGGGGGTGCCATACCAAGTTAGTATAGTTATGTTGTGTGCTTTGGATGGCAAATATTGCACTCCGGGGTGCGGGCCGCTTCACCGGCATCCACTTATCTCCCGTGAGTTTACACGCGCTTATAGGGTGAAACTCCCGTATCGGACGAAACGTCATGAATCTTCCGAAGAGTTGTGTTGTACCAATGTGTATTGGGTTGCTATGGACTACCCTAACACAACAAAGCAACTAGTTCCACATTGCTACCCCCTTTCGACGCCGTTACCGCGTGTTTCCGTATAAGTCCGGTATTTCTCCAGCGGAGGTAGGGTTTCACCGGAGGGGGGCTCTACGGAGCGTCTGGATGCCAACACAAGATAGGGGGTGCCATACCAAGTTAGTATAGTTGTGTTGTGTGCTTTTGATGGCAAATATTGCACTCCGGGGTGTGGGCCGCTTCACCGACATCCACTTCTCTCCCGTGAGTTTACACGCGCTTATAGGGTGAAACTCCCGTATCGGACAAAACGTCGTGAATCTTCCGAAGAGTTGTGTTGTACCAATGTGTATTAGGTTTCTATGGACTATCCTAACACAACCAAGCAACTAGTTCCACATTGCTACCCCCTTTCGACGCCGTTACCACGTGTTTCCGTATAAGTCCGGTATTTCTCGAGCGGAGGTAGGGTTTCACCGGAGGGGGGCTCTATGGAGCGTCTGGATGCCAACACAAGCTAGGGGGTTCCATAAAAAGTTAGTATAGTTGTGTTGTGTGCTTTGGATGGCAAAGATTGCACTCCGGGGTGCGGGCCGCTTCACCGGCATCCACTTCTCACTCGTGAGTTTACACGCGCTTATAGGGTGAAACTCCCGTATCGGACGAAACGTCGTGAATCTTCCGAAGAGTTGTGTTGTACCAATGTGTATTAGGTTGATATGGACTACCCTAACAAAACCAAGCAACTAGTTCCACATTTCTACCCCCTTTCGACGTTGTTACCGCGTGTTTCCGTATAAGTCCGGTATTTCTCCAGCGGAGGTAGGGTTTCACCGGAGGGGGGTTGTACGGAGCGTATAGATGCCAACACAAGCTAGGGGGTTCCATACCAAGTTAGTATAGTTGTGTTGTGTGCTTTGGATGGCAAAGATTGCACTCCGGGGTGCGGGCCGCTTCACCGGCATCCACTTCTCTCCCGTGAGTTTACACGCGCTTATAGGGTGAAACTCCCGTATCGGACGAAACATCGTGAATCTTCCGAAGAGTTGTGTTGTACCAATGTGTATTGGGTTGCTATGGACTACCCTAACACAACAAAGCAACTAGTTCCACATTGATACCCCCTTTCGACGCCGTTACCGCGTGTTTCCGTATAAGTCCGGTATTTCTCCAGCGGAGGTAGGGTTTCACCGGAGGGGGGCTCTACGGAGCGTCTGGATGCCAACACAAGCTAGGGGGTTCCATACCAAGTTAGTATAGTTGTGTTGTGTGCTTTTGATGGCAAAGATTGCACTCCGGGGTGTGGGCCGCTTCACCGGCATCCACTTCTCTCCCGTGAGTTTACACGCGCTTATAGGGTGAAACTCCCGTATCGGACGAAATGTCGTGAATCTTCCGAAGAGTTGTGTTGTACCAATGTGTATTAGGTTTCTATGGACTACCCTAACACAACCAAGCAACTAGTTCCACATTGCTACCCCCTTTCGACGCCGTTACCGCGTGTTTCCGTATAAGTCCGGTATTTCTCCGGCGGAGGTAGGGTTTCACCGGAGGGGGGGTCTACGGAGCGTCTGGATGCCAACACAAGCTAGAGGGTGCCATACCAAGTTAGTATAGTTGTGTTGTGTGCTTTTGATGGCAAAGATTGCACTCCGGGGTGTGGGCCGCTTCACCGACATCCACTTCTCTCTCGTGAGTTTACACGCGCTTATAGGGTGAAACTCCCGTATCGGACGAAACATCGTGAATCTTCTGAAGAGTTGTGTTGTACCAATGTGTATTAGGTTTCTATGGACTACCCTAACACAACCAAGCAACTAGTTCCACATTTCTACCCCCTTTCGACGCCGTTACCGCGTGTTTCCGTATAAGTCCGGTATTTCTCCAGCGGAGGTAGGGTTTCTGATGAGGGGATAGTAACCCGGTATCCCAACTCCCAGGTGTGACCCGGCCCAAACGGCGGCTAGACCAAATCCGGCTAAAGACAAAGAAGCTTCTGGAAGGCCCAGGGCATGTAACGTTCGTGACCCGGATTGTGGGTTGCGGTAAGGAAAGTTAGGGTTTGTGTATAGAGTTCGAGTAGGACTCTGGAGGCGCTTTGTAAAGGCAAGCCAAGGGGGGTATGAGTGCTATATAAACCAACCCCTAGGCTTAGCCTCAGGGAGATTCAAGTCATAGTTGTAACACCTGTTATCGAGTATCCAGTATAATCATATCGAGAGCCGGCGAGTTGCTTTCCGGTTCTCAGATTGCTTTCGCCATGCCCTCCTTCGAGCTAAACCCTCTCCCAAATACCTGTGTCGACTTGCCCCAAGATCAGTTACCCCAGGTAACATCTGCCGTGATTATCCCACGACAGTTGGCGCCCACCGTGGGGCCTGCGTCCAAAGGTGTTTGCATCACGGGAGAAGCTCGGAAGAACATGAAGAATCTCATCGTCGGAGAAATCTACGTCAACAGCCAAGGAAAGAAGATGGTAGACGATTCTGGCTGGGGGCCAGAGTCGGATCACCTCGAAACCGGATCCGTCGTGACAATCGGCCACATCAACGTCTTCATCGGTATGGTATGTACTTCCAATTCGAATCGTGATAATCTTGGATCTGATTCCGTGTCAGGGGAAGATGAGCATGTTCAATCAGAAAAAGAAGAATCGATCGGAACAACGGATCAGACAGAGAGGGAGGATGATACCGAGTCTATACGGGATTTGTCGGAGGATCGATATGAAAGGGAAAACAGCGAGGAAGAACAGTACGAATCTACACCGGGCATCATGCGCCGGGTTGCAGTCTATGCGGCTCCCGCGACCAATCTCAATCAAGAAAACGCGGCCGCAGCGCCAGCCGGGGCGGTTCAGGCAGCGGCCCAGCAGCAAGGAGCAGTTGACCCGGTCTTGGTTCAGGTCGATGGAGAGTCGGCGTCTGTCACCAGTCGCCCAGCAGACGAGGAGCGACACGCAAGTATGTTCGGGTTCCAAGCAAACCGGACACCGGGGGCGGGCCCCTCAAACCCGCGTCACCCGGCTCTGTTTGATAATAATTTGATTTTGGACCCCACAGTTTTGGCCACAGTTATTACCCCAGAAAACGCGGCAGAGCGTGTAAGAGACCTGGACGTGGCTCGTCGTGCATTGGAGCAGCAAAGAAGGCAAGTGGAAGCAGAAAGGCAGGGGATGGTCGCGCGACAGCGCGAATTGGATGACCGAGAGACCCGGCTCCGGGAGGAAACGACAAGGATGCACCAAAGGCACCGAACTATGCTGCCGGCAACAGGAGGGGTTATTAACCCGACTGCCCTGGTGTTCACGCCTCAAGGTCAGCCGATTCCACCGACGAACCAAGGGACCATACCGCGACCTTCAACGGGAGCACATCCGGTAAACGCGCCAGCCGGGTTACCCTTGCCACAGACGGGGGCGACAGCCGGCAATACCATGCCGCCACCACCATCACGATTCCGCACACCAGCAGGTCATTACAACAATCCCATGGACAACGTGTACGCAGCAACGCTCGCATTAAACCAGATTCCTGTGGGAGACTCGCCTCATGCGGAAGGAACCCGACGAGCAATCGATCTGCTACACACCGCGGTAGCACAGCAAGCCAATTATCCGGATCATAGAAGCGGGATGCATGGGACGCCGTACGCCAGTCAGCAACAGGGCAATGCCCAAACAAGTGCGGCACGACGAAGGGAAGAGCAGCAGCAAATGCCGCCTCCACCGCGTATCCAGACAGTACCAGTAGTATCAGCAGCGCAGGCGGTGGTGGACAGTTCCAGAGCCAGAAGAGCCGGGGCCGGATCTGCTGGGCACGAATTGCCGGTGGCGCTGCACCTCGAGGCAACCCCCAGCCGGGTCACGCGCCTCCCGAGTAAGACCACCCCCCAACCACCCTGGCGGGACCCAAGTGCCTCTCGGACGATATCAGGGCAGAACCTTACCCGGAGAAGTTCAAAGAACCGGGGAAAGTAGTAAATTATGAGCCAACAATGGATCCAGAAACGTGGCTGAGCAGCTATGAGATGGCAATGTCAATTCGCAACGCATCCGAGAATCTCCAAGCCAAATTCATGTACTTAATGATGTCAGAGGGAGCAGCAAAGTTATGGTTCACCAATCTACCGGAAAAATCGATCAAATCGTGGGAGGAGCTAAAGACCGCATTTATCAAGCACTTTCATGGGACATGCAGAAAGTTATTTACTATTGATGATTTAGAAAGATGCGTTCAGAAGAAGGGAGAGTCAGCACGCAGCTGGGTACGCCGGTTATGGAGATACTCCACTCGTCTACGGATATCCAGCCTAAGGACGCGCTACAAGCTATGGCAAAAACATGTAAGTATGTTCCTTTAGTGCAAAAGCTAACTCGCATGAAATCTAGTAGGAATGCAGCGGAGGTTACAATGGGAGAGCTAATGGATGCGTGCAACAAACACGCTGCAACGGATACCACAGAGGAGGAAGTTGATGACAAGAAAGCAAAAGCAAACACAAGTAGCAGCGGGAAAACCGGCAATGGATCGGCGCCAAACAATAATGGAAGTAGCCAAAACAAGCGCCCGTTTGAAGGGAATTCCGAGTTTGTAGCCAACACGGAGGCCGGGTCTTCAAGACCTAGATCCGAAGGGAATTTTTAATACTGGAAATCACAATGGGGGACACTACCAGGGGCCTCCAAGACCAAGCAACAGTTGGGACATATTTAGGATGGCGTGCCCGAAGCATAGCAGGAATGGCAAGCCGGGCCAATCATTCATTGGAGCAATGTGCCGACTTACAAAGGTGGAAGAACGAGGAAGTGAACAGAGCCATACGAGGTGCGGGCCGAGGAGGAGGGCCCGGGTCTAGGTGGAAATTTGGGCAACGGACCGCCCCCAGCCGGTAATCCGCCGGCTGGAAATCAAGGTAGCAACCAAGGGGGAGCGGGAGGTTTTCAAGCTAACCCCAAACAGCTGGGTCAATATCATGTGCACACTACGGGAGGCTCTAACAAGGATAAGAAGATACTGAAACAAGCAGTTAATTCGGTCTCTTCCGCTGTTCCAAGATATTTGAGGTGGTCAGAACAGGAGGTAACATGGAGCAGGAGAGATCACCCGGACAGGATTGATCACCCGGGAGTCTTAGCGTTGGTAGTAGCACCCCAGGTCAACGGTTACGAACTAAAGAAAGTCTTGATGGATGGAGGGAGTAGTATCAACATCCTATACTGGGAAACTTTCCTGCGCATGGGCTTAAAGGAATCACAGCTGCAAAGAAGTACAACAGTTTTTCACGGGATAGTGCCAGGTCATTCGGCATGCCCCGAAGGAAAAGTGGCACTGGAAGTAGCTTTCGGGGAGTCAAAGGACAATTATCGAGTCGAGTGGCTTACCTTTGAGGTAGTAAAGTTGCGCAGTCCTTATCATGCATTGTTTGGAAGGCCGGCTTATGCCAAGTTCATGGCAAGACCGTGTTATGTGTACCTACAGCTGAAGATCCCGGGTCCTAAGAAGACCATCACCATACATGGAAATCGAGATATAGCAGCTGAATGTGATGAGGGAGATGCGGCGATGGCCGAGCAAGCTTGCAGGAAGGAAGAGCTCAAACATTATCGTTCTAAGGTGGACCTAGAAGAGAGGACGACGTCAAAAAAGCCAACCCCTGAAGGGGACAAAGCAAAGATTAGGGCAGAAAAGGACCTTAAGATGGTAGGTTTCATCAGGGGCGAACCTTCCAAATCCCCTAATAGAGAAGAAGACGTACTGCCACACGCAGCTGATCACGCTTCAAGGACGGTATACCCGGATTGGCTAGCAAATCCGATACTCGTTATGAAAAGGCCCAGCGAATGGAGAATATGCATCGGCCACGCCAGTGTGAGGCCGATTCCCGAGAACAATTAAAGCAGTGTAATCGACGGCAGGTTTCATACGCACTCTTTTCCTTACCAGGGTACCTAAGGGGACTGGAAGGTTTTTAACGAGGCGGCCTGCTGATTCAAAAAAGAAATTTTTATCAATAAAAGAAGATGGTTTCGAGTCTTATCATGATCCTTGCTTCAGTTACAAGTAAGTAACGTTTTTATTATCAGCACATCAATATCATCGAAATACATTGCGTGAATATAGGTCTCCGGGGGGTGATCTGCTTCAATAAGTAATCACAAACCCGGAGACCCGGCCATGATGCCTATAAGTTATGGGGGCTGATTACTCGTAGAAACGGGTGCGGCTACAATCCTATAACTGGACGAAGGAGCCAAATTTCTTGATTATTCTTACTTAAGCTCGATGTGACTCGCGCTAAAGTGGCATGATTTGTTCACGTACGATTACAATCAAACTATGCAGCCCAATGGGGCTTGCTTGATCTTGTTTTTCGTATAGATGCAACGACATGGTATCCACGCGAAAGCCGGCTTACAGTACAAGATAATCAAAAGGGTCATCTAAACCACAAGTCCATGCAGAGTATAAGGCTAAAAAAGCCGGAAACTCAACAAGTATTAAGCATGACTTCAGTATTTATGTGAACAGCTATTGGTATTCAGCTTGGTAAACAGCAGTATGTCATCTGAGAAAGGCCACGCCCCCATAGCTCGTACTTTGGGTCATGGGGACTGGGGACTTCGAAACAGAAACAAACTGTTTAACTACCAAAGCCTGTAAACCTTAATTTCCGAGTATTGGGGACTTAAAGAAAAGTTCATCTATCAAAACCTACGATACTCGGTTAGCCGAGTCTCAAAAGGAAATTGAAAACAAGAGTTCGAAGTATCGAGAATAAGCTTATAAGTAACACAAGGATGGATATTATCAAAAGCCAGGGGAGGCAAAGAGTTATCATAAGTTCACAAACGCAAAGTCATAGTGTCAGCATCAATGGTGCACAGGCGCACCGCAAAAAAAAAAAAAAAAAATCATATCAGTCTCGAGAAACGCAAAGCACCAGGCAGCATCCTACTCGGCATCCTGAGAGCGGTCCTCCGGGTCTAAGTCTTGGACTTGCTCCTTGGCCTTGCCAGCAGTTTTACCCGGGCTCTTCACATCTGGACGAACAGGCGGAGGCACGGCTGGGGTAGAGGTAGACGGCTTTACGCCCAGCTCTGCTTCCCTCTTTGCAGCCTCTTCCTTCCTCCTAGCCAGATCAGTCGACCATTTGTCCAACATATCAATAGGGGGGGTGCCTCCACCAGGATAACCTTGCCCTCAGAATCATACGAGCTCATAATCGTGTTTAGATCCATCTTGTCGGCCAAAGCTGTGGCTGAAGGACGTACCGCAGATTGTATAGCTTTGAAATCCTGGGGCTTGAATTTGGATCCGTCAGCTTTAAACTCTGGGAACCCGGATACTACCTTCGCCGGGTCAAGCTTTGGAAAATAAGCCTTCGCCAGCGTTAAAGCCCGGGTCATCCCAATTCGGCAGGACGAACGCTTCAGTATTTCAATCCATCCAGGCGCTGTGGAAAAGGCCTGCATAAGGTTCTCCTCGCCCGGGTATACCTCAGAAGGCCACTTGATAGCATCCAGCAAAAGTTTCGTGCCGGCAAAAAACGTCCGGAGCACAGTCTTCAGAGTTTTAACTTGAGTAATGGCATTCTCCTCCGGAGCAGCAAGGTTAGCACCTGCAATCGAAAAACACAAAAGCATACCAGTAATTTTGGTTATTACAACGGCAAAATGGAGGTAAGCAAGCTAGTTGCAGATAAACAAACTTACTTAGCAAAATACGGTAAGTGTCCGTAATCTGAGTCGATAAGTTCTTCAGCGAGGATTGGGCGGCATTGTACTTCTTCTTGTATGTGGAGACATCTTTTTTCAAAGTCTTTATCTCCGCTTCAAGGGCCTCCCTACGCTTAACTTCAGCCAGCAAGAGCTGCTCAGCCTTAAGTAACGCTTCATCTGACTGAGTAATCTCTGCCTGCAAAGACCGGGTGAAGCTGTAAGCCGGATATCGCGAGAGTATTTCCTCTGAGGAAATGATTACCGAAAAGTATTATGCGAAGTACCGAGGATAATTACAAAAAAAATTATACTCGGGACTTGGGGACTGGATGTATAATAAAGAGTATCAAGTAAAAGTTACCTGATGTGCTGCAGCCATACGCTCTAGGACATTTCCTTCTGAAGCTTTCATGGCGAGAAGAGCGCTCATCAGCTGGTTAAAGTCAGCGTTATCCGAGTTAGATGGCTCGGGTACCTGGAAAGTGGGAAAAGGAGCGTTTCTCGTAACAGGAGGTGGCACCCGGGTCATCCGAATATCGGAGTTTGGTCCTCCTCCCGCGCTCGAAGTTGTTCCCGTCTCCTTCTCGCCTGCGTGCGAAGCGATGGGATACCCAGTATCATGCCTAGCCAGCTCCGGTGACGACGCTTGCTCATCGCCAGTTGCAGCGAATGCGTCATCGGCCGGCTTATTCTCGACTCGGACCTCAACCTCCGTGCCCTCTTCGTCGCTAATAACAACCGTGGCTCTGTAGAAGGTACGAAGGTGCAGTTAGTTTTTAGCTGTGAAAAGGTGATAAAGTTTGGTATAACTCTAAGGAAAGGAGTTTACCCGGTGTTCACCGGGAAGTCCGAGGGGAAGCCATCACTAGACCCGGAAGAGACTGAAAAATGGCAAGAAAGGTCTGGGATTACATTACAAAGGAATGCCCGGAAAGAAATTTTGTTTACAATAAATACCAGGGTGTTGAACCGGGGGCGGCGAAGCGACCGGGTTAAGGGTCTCGTTGCCCGGATGGTTCCGGGTTACTCGGCGCCTAGTCGCGGGTGGCTCCTTCAGTTATGATCAAAAGGGGTGGAGATGGGGTTAGCCCCGGAGTGACGTTATGGGAACAAAAAACCAAAGTGTAAGGAGATGAAGTAAAAACCTGGAGGGCTATCCTCTGGGATTTCCTCTTTGTTCCGGCTTTGGTGGCCAGCTCCGGCTCTTCCTCCTCGCTGGCGGATCCGCCCCTGCTGTCCGTTTCTTCTTCTTCGCTTTGGTCCTCTTGCTCTGAAAAATATCCGAGTTATAGCATAAAGAAGAAGAAAAGGCAGGATATAACGTGTACAAGGGAATCAAGTATGTACCTTCATCCGAGTTAACAACATTGTCTTCCTCCTCCTCATCTTCGGAATTAGGAGGGGTGTCGACCGTCCAAAAGTCATCATCGGCCTGAGGAGAAGATGCCCGGATAGTGATTAATATCGAGTCAAGAGAAGAGAATAAAAGTAAGCTGTTAGAAGTCAAAATCAAGAGGTAGGAAACTTACTGCGGGGGCTGGATTCTCGAGGGTAAAAGGTTCTAGTCCGGCTATGCTCCGGATCACCTCGAGCTTCTCTGTTAAAAAACCCTTGATCGTCTTGTTCATATCATTAGGAGCAAGGGTGCTAGGAGAGTATCGGATAGGGTCTGTGGGAAGACCCGAGTATTCGCACATCAGCTTCTCACGAATGGAGTTTGGCTGGATGCGGAAGCTGACCCAGGTCTTCACCAGGTTTAGCCCGATGAGACCTCGGGCTGACAAGATGGAAATCCTAGCTAGCAAAGGCAAGATCGCCTCCCTGTCCGAGTCAGGGGCGAAGGCGTTGAAAGTCTCGGAGATGTCAAGCTGACCCTCCGAGTAACCCGGCAACTTCTTTTCGCCGGGTGGAGAGGTATCCTGGCAGTAGAAGTATGAGAGCTGCCAGTGCTTCACATGAGAATTGAGAGTAATAGGAGGCATCAGGGAGTTCTTGCGGCGCTGGATGGAAACCCCGCCGCAAGTAAGAAGTGCGCCGTCGCCGCTTTCGCGACACGGCTTGCACTGAAAAAGTTCGACGAAAAGAGCCAGACTTGGCGGAGTGCACAAGTAAGACTCGGAAAGAACGATAAAATGGGAGATGTTTAAAATGGAGTTTGGGCCTATATCGAAAATACGGAGTTTGTAGTGGTCTAGGACGTCGCGGAAGAAAGGGTGACCCGGAGGTCTAAAGCCCCGGGTCACGTGTTCAACGAAACATATTACCTCGTCCGTTGCTGGGGAAGGTCGGGTTTCGTTGCCTGGTACTCTCCAGTGGATAGCTTCCTGTGGAGGTAGGGTTCCAAGCTCGACCAACTCCTCCAGTTTGGCCGTGGTAACAGAAGATTTCCCCCAATTGGCTGATATGGAGTTTGTGGATTTAGCCTTAGCCGGCTGTTTCCCCTGCCTCTTGGGTGCCATGGGATTGACCTGGTAAAACATTGAAGGAAAGGACGTAAGAGACAAAAACTCGGAAGTTAGCAGATAAGTGGTTACCGGCGATTTGAACACAATCCGGGTATTGCCTTGCGGGGTCAAGCATGTTTTGTCCGGGTATCGTGTGCCATTTCAAAATTTATAGAGTTTTCCGTAAAGGCAAATGTTTGGAGAAGTTGGGAGGGTGTGTGTATGCCTACCATCTGCGAATGATCCGGAGAAGTGAGATTCTATGAGGAGGGAGAACAAAGGCGGAAACTTTAGATGGCCCGAGCCCAGATTGGGAATCTTATTTCTAAATTTGTGGCCAAGTTAATGATTGCTGGAGTTAGGAGAGCAATACAAGCTATGAATCCTATCTATGGGAATGATTATGGTAAATATCGGTGAGTTAATCCGGCGCGGCCCGAGAAATCGCGGACCACTCGATTCAGATCTGATCCAAGGGAAGGATGAGAAATTGCGAGGATGAGCTGAGGGATACGAGGAACTTACCAAAGGGGGTTGAAGAAGAGCTTTGCGGAGACAGATGGCGCAAGATTGATGTCCCTTTGAGGTTGTTGGTCAGCGAATCGGGCGCTCGGCGGCGGAGTTGGGGATTGGAGTGAGTCGCGCGGTGGCGGAGCGCAGGCGACGGCGGATGGGCTCCGGCGAGGTGCGTGGGGCTTCCGTGGTGGCACTCCGCGAGCTCGGGTTTGAGGAGAAGTGGAATGGGGGAAATGAGCCGTTAAGAGTTGGGTTTGTTCCTTGAGCTCTATTTTATAACCGCCCGGATGGAAGGGCTTAGCCTAACGGTCGAGACCCGGGGAGTGCGGAGTAATTGGCCATTTCGAAATTTGAAAGGCACGTTTTATGCGCAGACCAATATGATCCAGAGAAAAAGGAAGGGGAAATTGCCTTCCTCGTATCAGCGGTAATTATCAAGAAGGATGTGGGGTCAGGGAGTTTCCTATTAAGATTTAAGTCTGGGAGATTAAGGGAGAACCTAAGAGGGGAGAGCCGGGTCTTTACCTGGCTTCCTTGGTACCAGTCACGGCTATTCGTCGACGCGCTGCGTCTTGATCCTCATGTGTTTGCATCTAATATTTCTGTAGGGAATAGCCAACGCTTCGAAGAGTAAATCTTGGAAGCCCAAGCTATTCTGGGGACTACTGATGAGGGGATAGTAACCCGGTATCCCAACTCCCAGGTGTGACCCGGCCCAAACGGCGGCTGGACCAAATCCGGCTAAAGACAAAGAAGCTTCTGGAAGGCCCAGGGCATGTAACGTTCGTGACCCGGATTGTGGGTTGCGGTAAGGAAAGTTAGGGTTTGTGTATAGAGTTCGAGTAGGACTCTGGAGGCGCTTTGTAAAGGCAAGCCAAGGGGGGTATGAGTGCTATATAAACCAACCCCTAGGCTTAGCCTCAGGGAGATTCAAGTCATAGTTGTAACACCTGTTATCGAGTATCCAGTATAATCATATCGAGAGCCGGCGAGTTGCTTTCCGGTTCTCAGATTGCTTTCGCCATGCCCTCCTTCGAGCTAAACCCTCTCCCAAATACCTGTGTCGACTTGCCCCAAGATCAGTTACCCCAGGTAACATCTGCCGTGATTATCCCACGACAGTTTCACCGGAGGGGGCTCTACGGAGCGTCTGGATGCCAACACAAGCTAGGGGGTGCCATACCAAGTTAGTATAGTTATGTTGTGTGCTTTGGATGGCAAAGATTGCACTCCGGGGTGCGGGCCGCTTCACCGGCATCCACTTATCTCCCGTGAGTTTACACGCGCTTATAGGGTGAAACTCCCGTATCGGACGAAACGTCATGAATCTTCCAAAGATTTGTGTTGTACCAATGTGTATTGGGTTGCTATGGACTACCCTAACACAACAAAGCAACTAGTTCCACATTGCTACCCCCTTTCGACGCCGTTACCGCGTGTTTCCGTATAAGTCCGGTATTTCTCCAGCGGAGGTAGGGTTTCACCGGAGGGGGGCTCTACGGAGCGTCTGGATGCCAACACAAGATAGGGGGTGCCATACCAAGTTAGTATAGTTGTGTTGTGTGCTTTTGATGGCAAATATTGCACTCCGGGGTGTGGGCCGCTTCACCGACATCCACTTCTCTCCCGTGAGTTTACACGCGCTTATAGGGTGAAACTCCCGTATCGGACAAAACGTCGTGAATCTTCCGAAGAGTTGTGTTGTACCAATGTGTATTAGGTTTCTATGGACTATCCTAACACAACCAAGCAACTAGTTCCACATTGCTACCCCCTTTCGACGCCGTTACCGCGTGTTTCCGTATAAGTCCGGTATTTCTCCAGCGGAGGTAGGGTTTCACCGGAGGGGGGCTCTATGGAGTGTCTGGATGCCAACACAAGCTAGGGGGTTCCATAAAAAGTTAGTATAGTTGTGTTGTGTGCTTTGGATGGCAAAGATTGCACTCCGGGGTGCGGGCCGCTTCACCGGCATCCACTTCTCACTCGTGAGTTTACACGCGCTTATAGGGTGAAACTCCCGTATCGGACGAAACATCGTGAATCTTCCGAAGAGTTGTGTTGTACCAATGTGTATTAGGTTGCTATGGACTACCCTAACACAACCAAGCAACTAGTTCCACATTTCTACCCCCTTTCGACGTTGTTACCGCGTGTTTCCGTATAAGTCCGGTATTTCTCCAGCGGAGGTAGGGTTTCACCGGAGGGGGGTTGTACGGAGCGTCTGGATGCCAACACAAGCTAGGGGGTTCCATACCAAGTTAGTATAGTTGTGTTGTGTGCTTTGGATGGCAAAGATTGCACTCCGGGGTGCGGGCCGCTTCACCGGCATCCACTTCTCTCCCGTGAGTTTACACACGCTTATAGGGTGAAACTCCCGTATCGGACGAAACGTCGTGAATCTTCCGAAGAGTTGTGTTGTACCAATGTGTATTGGGTTGCTATGGACTACCCTAACACAACCAAGAAACTAGTTCCACATTGCTACCCCCTTTCGACGCCGTTACCGTGTGTTTCCGTATAAGTCCGGTATTTCTCCAACGGAGGTAGGGTTTCACCGGAGGGGGGCTCTACGGAGCGTCTGGATGCCAACACAAGCTAGGGGGTGCCATACCAAGTTAGTATAGTTTTGTTGTGTGCTTTTGATGGCAAAGATTGCACTCCGGGGTGTGGGCCGCTTCACCGACATCCACTTCTCTCCCGTGAGTTTACACGCGCTTATAGGGTGAAACTCCCGTATCGGACGAAACGTCGTGAATCTTCCGAATAGTTGTGTTGTACCAATGTGTATTAGGTTTCTATGGACTACCCTAACAGAACCAAGCAACTAGTTCCACATTGCTACCCCCTTTCGACGCCGTTACCGCGTTTTTCCGTATAAGTCCGGTATTTCTCCGGCGGAGGTAGGGTTTCACCGGAGGGGGGCACTACAGAGCGTCTGGATGCCAACACAAGCTAGGGGGTTCCATACCAAGTTAGTATAGTTGTGTTGTGTGCTTTGGATGGCAAAGATTGCACTCCGGGGTGTGGGCCGCTTCACCGGCATCCACTTCTCTCCTGTGAGTTTACACGCGCTTATAGGGTGAAACTCCCGTATCGGACGAAACGTCGTGAATCTTCCGAAGAGTTGTGTTGTACCAATGTGTATTAGGTTTCTATGGACTAATATAACACAACCAAGCAACTAGTTCCACATTGCTACCCCCTTTCGACGCCGTTACCGCGTGTTTCCGTAAGTCCGGTATTTCTCCAGCGGAGGTAGGGTTTCACCGGAGGGGGGGTCTACGGAGCGTCTGGATGCCAACACAAGATAGAGGGTGCCATAACAAGTTAGTATATTTGTGTTGTGTGCTTTGTATGGCAAAGATTGCACTCCGGGGTGCGGGCCGCTTCACCGGCATCCACTTCTCTCTCGTGAGTTTACACGCGCTTATAGGGTGAAACTCCCGTATCGGACGAAACGTCGTGAATCTTCCGAAGAGTTGTGTTGTACCAATGTGTATTAGGTTGCTATGGACTACCCTAACACAACCAAGCAACTAGTTCCACATTTATACCCCCTTTTGACGCCGTTACCGCGTGTTTCCGTATAAGTCCGGTATTTCTCCAGCGGGTCTAGGGTTTCACCGGAGGGGGGGCTACAGAGCGTCTGCATCCCAACAAAATCTAGGGGTGCCATACCATGTTATTATAGTTGTATTGTGTGCTTTGGATGGCAAAGATTGCACTCCGGGGTGTGGGCCGCTTCACCGGCATCCACTTCTCTCTCGTGAGTTTACACGCGCTTATAGGGTGAAACTCCCGTATCGGACGAAACATCGTGAATATTCCAAAGAGTTGTGTTCTAACAATGTGTATTGGGTTGATATGGACTACCCTAACACAACCAATAAACTAGTTCCACATTGCTACCCCCTTTCGACGCCGTTACCGCGTGTTTCCGTATAAGTCCGGTATTTCTCCAGCGGAGGTAGGGTTTCACCGGAGGGGGGGGGGTCTACGGAGCGTCTGGATGCCAACACAAGATAGGGGGTGCCATACCAAGTTAGTATAGTTGTGTTGTGTGCTTTTGATGGCAAAGATTGCACTCCGGGGTGTGGGCCGCTTCACCGACATCCACTTCTCTCCCGTGAGTTTACACGCGCTTATAGGGTGAAACTCCCGTATCGGACGAAACATCGTGAATCTTCCGAAGAGTTGTGTTGTACCAATGTGTATTGGGTTTCTATGGACTACCCTAACACAACCAAGCAACTAGTTCCACATTGCTACCCCCTTTCGACGCCGTTACCGCGTGTTTCCGTATAAGTCCGGTATTTCTCCAGCGGAGGTAGGGTTTCACCGGAGGGGGGCTCTACGGAGCGTCTGGATGCCAACACAAGCTAGGGGGTGCCATACCAAGTTAGTATAGTTGTGTTGTGTGCTTTTTATGGCAAAGATTGCACTCCGGGGTGTGGGCCGCTTCACCGACATCCACTTCTCTCCCTTGAGTTTACACGCGCTTATAGGGTGAAACTCCCGTATCGGACGAAACGTCGTGAATCTTCCGAAGAGTTGTGTTGTACCAATGTGTATTAGGTTTCTATGGACTAACATAACACAACCAAGCAACTAGTTCCACATTGCTACCCCCTTTCGACGCCGTTACCGCGTGTTTCCGTATAAGTCCGGTATTTCTCCAGCGGAGGTAGGGTTTCACCGGAGGGGGGGTCTACGGAGCGTCTGGATGCCAACACAAGATAGAGGGTGCCATAACAAGTTAGTATATTTGTGTTGTGTGCTTTGTATGGCAAAGATTGCACTCCGGGGTGCGGGCCGCTTCACCGGCATCCACTTCTCTCTCGTGAGTTTACACGCGCTTATAGGGTGAAACTCCCGTATCGGACGAAACGTCGTGAATCTTCCGAAGAGTTGTGTTGTACCAATGTGTATTAGGTTGCTATGGACTACCCTAACACAACCAAGCAACTAGTTCCACATTTATACCCCCTTTTGACGCCGTTACCGCGTGTTTCCGTATAAGTCCGGTATTTCTCCAGCGGGTCTAGGGTTTCACCGGAGGGGGGGCTACAGAGCGTCTGCATCCCAACAAAATCTAGGGGTGCCATACCATGTTATTATAGTTGTATTGTGTGCTTTGGATGGCAAAGATTGCACTCCGGGGTGTGGGCCGCTTCACCGGCATCCACTTCTCTCCCGTGAGTTTACACGCGCTTATAGGGTGAAACTCCCGTATCGGACGAAACGTCGTGAATCTTCCGAAGAGTTGTGTTCTACCAATGTCTATTAGGTTGCTATGGACTACCCTAACACAACCAAGCAACTAGTTCCACATTTCTACCTCCTTTCGACGCAGTTACCGCGTGTTTCCGTATAAATCCGGTATTTCTCCAGCGGAGGTAGGGTTTCACCGGAGGGGGGCTATGGAGCGTCTGGATCCCAACAAAAGCTAGGTGGTGCCATAACATGTTAGTATAGTTGTGCTGTGTGCTTTGGATGGCAAATATTGCACTCCGGGGTATGGGCCGCTTCACCGGCATCCACTTCTCTCTCGTGAGTTTACACGCGCTTATAGGGTGAAACTCCCGTATCGGACGAAACATCGTGAATATTCCAAAGAGTTGTGTTCTAACAATGTGTATTAGGTTTCTATGGACTACCCTAACACAACCAAGCAACTAGTTCCACATTTCTACCCCCTTTCGACGCTGTTACCGCGTGTTTCCGTATAAGTCCGGTATTTCTCCAGCGGGTCTAGGGTTTCACCGGAGGGGGGGTCTACGGAGCGTCTGGATGCCAACACAAGCTAGGGGGTGCCATACCAAGTTAGTATAGTTGTGTTGTGTGCTTTGGATGGCAAATATTGCACTCCGGGGTGCGGGCCGCTTCACCGGCATCCACTTCTCTCCCGTGAGTTTACACGCGCTTATAGGGTGAAACTCCCGTATCGGACGAAACGTCGTGAATCTTCCGAAGAGTTGTGTTGTACCAATGTGTATTGGGTTGCTATGCACTACCCTAACACAAGAAAGCAACTAGTTCCACATTTCTACCCCCTTTCGACGCTGTTACCGCGTGTTTCCGTATAAGTCCGGTATTTCTCCACCGGAGGTAGGGTTTCACCGGAGGGGGGCTCTACGGAGCGTCTGGATCCCAACAAAAGCTAGGGGGTGCCATAACATGTTAGTATAGTTGTGCTGTGTGCTTTGGATGGCAAAGATTGCACTCCGGGGTGTGGGCCGCTTCACCGGCATCCACTTCTCTCTCGTGAGTTTACACGCGCTTATAGGGTGAAACTCCCGTATCGGACGAAACATCGTGAATATTCCAAAGAGTTGTGTTCTAACAATGTGTATTGGGTTGATATGGACTACCCTAACACAACCAATAAACTAGTTCCACATTGCTACCCCCTTTCGACGCCGTTACCGCGTGTTTCCGTATAAGTCCGGTATTTCTCCAGCGGAGGTAGGGTTTCACCGGAGGGGGGGGGTCTACGGAGCGTCTGGATGCCAACACAAGATAGGGGGTGCCATACCAAGTTAGTATAGTTGTGTTGTGTGCTTTTGATGGCAAAGATTGCACTCCGGGGTGTGGGCCGCTTCACCGACATCCACTTCTCTCCCGTGAGTTTACACGCGCTTATAGGGTGAAACTCCCGTATCGGACGAAATGTCGTGAATCTTCCGAAGAGTTGTGTTGTACCAATGTGTATTGGGTTTCTATGGACTACCCTAACACAACCAAGCAACTAGTTCCACATTGCTACCCCCTTTCGACGCCGTTACCGCGTGTTTCCGTATAAGTCCGGTATTTCTCCAGCGGAGGTAGGGTTTCACCGGAGGGGGGCTCTACGGAGCGTCTGGATGCCAACACAAGCTAGGGGGTGCCATACCAAGTTAGTATAGTTGTGTTGTGTGCTTTTTATGGCAAAGATTGCACTCCGGGGTGTGGGCCGCTTCACCGACATCCACTTCTCTCCCTTGAGTTTACACGCGCTTATAGGGTGAAACTCCCGTATCGGACGAAACGTCGTGAATCTTCCGAAGAGTTGTGTTGTACCAATGCGTATTAGGTTTCTATGGACTAACATAACACAACCAAGCAACTAGTTCCACATTGCTACCCCCTTTCGACGCCGTTACCGCGTGTTTCCGTATAAGTCCGGTATTTCTCCAGCGGAGGTAGGGTTTCACCGGAGGGGGGGGTCTACGGAGCGTCTGGATGCCAACACAAGCTAGAGGGTGCCATACCAAGTTAGTATAGTTGTGTTGTGTGCTTTGGATGGCAAAGATTGCACTCCGGGGTGCGGGCCGCTTCACCGGCATCCACTTCTCTCTCGTGAGTTTACACGCGCTTATAGGGTGAAACTCCCGTATGGGACGAAACGTCGTGAATCTTCCGAAGAGTTGTTTTCTACCAATGTCTATTAGGTTGCTATGGAGTACCCTAACACAACCAAGCAACTAGTTCCACATTGCTACCCCCTTTCGACGCCGTTACCGCGTGTTTCCGTATAAATCCGGTATTTCTTCAGCGGAGGTAGGGTTTCACCGGAGGGGGGCTATGGAGCGTATGGATCCCAACAAAAGCTAGGTGGTGCCATAACATGTTAGTATAGTTGTGCTGTGTGCTTTGGATGGAAAATATTGCACTCCGGGGTGTGGGCCGCTTCACCGGCATCCACTTCTCTCTCGTGAGTTTACACGCGCTTATAGGGCGAAACTCCCGTAACGGACGAAACATCGTGAATATTCCAAAGATTTGTGTTCTAACAATTCGTATTAGGTTTCTATGGACTACCCTAACACAACCAAGCAACTAGTTCCACATTTCTACCCCCTTTCGACGCTGTTACCGCGTGTTTCCGTATAAGTCCGGTATTTCTCCACCGGGTCTAGGGTTTCACCGGAGGGGGGGTCTTCGGAGCGTCTGGATGCCAACACAAGATAGGGGGTGTCATACCAAGTTAGTATAGTTGTGTTGTGTGCTTTGGATGGCAAACATTGCACTCCGGGGTGCGGGCCGCTTCACCGGCATCCACTTCTCTCTCGTGAGTTTACACGCGCTTATAGGGTGAAACTCCCGTATCGGACGAAACGTCGTGAATCTTCCGAAGAGTTGTGTTGTACCAATGTGTATTGGGTTGCTATAGACTACCCTAACACAACCAAGCAACTAGTTCCACATTTCTACCCCCTTTCGACGCCGTTACCGCGTGTTTCCGTATAAGTCCGGTATTTCTCCAGCGGAGGTAGGGTTTCACCGGAGGGGGGCTCTACGGAGCGTCTGGATCCCAACAAAAGCTAGGGGGTGCCATAACATGTTAGTATAGTTGTGCTGTGTGCTTTGGATGGCAAAGATTGCACTCCGGGGTGTGGGCCGCTTCACCGGCATCCACTTCTCTCTCGTGAGTTTACACGCGCTTATAGGGTGAAACTCCCGTATCGGACGAAACATCGTGAATATTCCAAAGAGTTGTGTTGTGTATTGGGTTGATATGGACTACCCTAACACAACCAATAAACTAGTTCCACATTGCTACCCCCTTTCGACGCCGTTACCGCATGTTTACGTATAAGTCCGGTATTTCTCCAGCGGAGGTAGGGTTTCACCGGAGGGGGGTCTACGGAGCGTCTGGATGCCAACACAAGCTAGGGGGTGCCATACCAAGTTAGTATAGTTGTGTTGTGTGCTTTGGATGGCAAAGATTGCACTCCGGGGTGCGGGCCGCTTCACCGGCATCCTCTTCTCTCTCGTGAGTTTACACGCGCTTATAGGGTGAAACTCCCGTATCGGACGAAACATCGTGAATCTTCCGAAGAGTTGTGTTCTTACAATGTGCATTGGGTTGCTATGGACTAACCTAACACAACCAATAAACTAGTTCCACATTGCTACCCCCTTTCGATGCCGTTACCGCGTGTTTCCGTATAAGTCCGGCATTTCTCCAGCGGGTCTAGGGTTTCACCGGAGGGGGGGCTACGGAGGGTCTGGATCCCAACACAATATAGGGGGTGCCATACCATGTTAGTATAAGTGTGTTGTGTTCTTTGGATGACAAAGATTGCACTCCGGGGTGCGGGTCGCTTCACCGGCATCCACTTCTCTCTCGTGAGTTTACACGCGCTTATAGGGTGAAACTCCCGTATCGGACGAAACGTCGTGAATCTTCCGAAGAGTTGTGTTGTACCAATGTCTATTAGGTTGCTATGGACTACCCTAACACAACCAAGCAACTAGTTCCACATTGCTACCCCCTTTCGACGCAGTTATCGCGTGTTTCCGTATAAGTCCGGTATTTCTCCAGCGGGTCTAGGGTTTAACCGGAGGGGGGTCTACGGAGCGTCGGGATGCCAACACAAGCTAGGGGGTGCCATAACAAGTTAGTATAGTTGTGTTGTGTGCTTTGGATGGCAAATATTGTACTCCGGGGTGCGGGCCGCTTCACCGGCATCCACTTCTCTCCCGTGAGTTTACACGCGCTTATAGGGTGAAACTCCCGTATCGGACGAAACGTCGTGAATCTTCTGAAGAGTTGTGTTGTACCAATGTGTATTAGGTTGCTATGGACTACCCTAACACAACCAAGCAACTAGTTCTACATTGCTACCCCTTTCAACGCCGTTACCGCGTGTTTCCGTATAAGTCCGGTATTTCTCCAGCGGGTCTAGGGTTTCACCGGAGGGGGGGTGGGTCTACGGAGTGTCTGGATGCCAACACAAGCTAGGGAGTGCCATACCAAGTTAGTATAGTTGTGGTGTGTGCTTTGGATGGCAAAGATTGCACTCCGGGGTGCGGGCCGCTTCACCGGCATCCACTTCTCTCCCGTGAGTTTACACGCGCTTATAGGGTGAAACTCCAGTATCGGACGAAACGTCGTGAATCTTCCGAAGAGTTGTGTTCTACCAATGTCTATTAGGTTGCTATGGACTACCCTAACACAACCAAGCAACTAGTACCACATTGATACCCCCTTTCGACGCCGTTACCGCGTGTTTCCGTATAAGTCCGGTATTTCTTCAGCGGAGGTAGGGTTTCACCGGAGGTGGGGCTACGGAGCGTCAGGATCCCAAAACAAGCTAGAGGGTGCCATACCATGTTATTATAGTTGTATTGTGTGATTTGGATGGCAAAGATTGCACTCCGGGGTGTGGGCCGCTTCACCGGCATCCACCTCTCTCTCGTGAGTTTACACGCGCTTATAGGGTGAAACTCCCTTATCGGACGAAACATCGTGAATCTTCCGAAGAGTTGTGTTCTACCAATGTCTATTAGGTTGCTATGGACTACCAAAACACAACCAAGCAACTAGTACCACATTTCTACCCCCTTTCGACGCTGTTACCGCGTGTTTCCGTATAAGTCCGGTATCCACTTCTCTCTATGGAGTTTACGTGAGATTCCATCTAGGGTTCTTCGGAGAGGAGCTCCGGAGCATCGGAATGACCAAAAAAATATAGTGGTTGTAATACCATGTATTTACAAGCTATGGGATAGACACATAAGTTGAACACTTCCCAATATATAGCGATTCTCGGGTTTTGCCGGACACAACGCCGGTCAGCGGTGGAATCCAAACACAATAATATAGGGAGTTTCATAATAGGTTGGACTGATAATATTATATAATAGTAATAATTTAATTATGAACGTAATAATAAATATAAGGAGTTTCATAACAGGTTGCGCTCCGGGGTGTGTGCGGGTTCACGGAGTGGAGGTAGGGCTTCACCGGAGAGGGGTTCGAGAGCGTCGAAATCTTTTCAATAAACATGTTGAGATTAATTACTTATTACAAATAATAATAATAATTGTTTTAATAATATTGTATAAAAGGAAAAGTAAAAAGAAGAAAGAAAAAAAAACAAAAAACAAAAGTCTTTCCCGTGTGCTTGCACACGGTAAAGAACCTATAAATCTTTACCGTGTGCATGCACACGGCAAAGATGCTCAAGTGGACCCGCGTGGCAGCGGCCGCGCTGCCGTTTCTAGGTTTATTCTTTACCGTGTGTCTCGATATTTGACACATGGTAAAGATCGATCACACGGCAACGATCGTGCTATACACACGATTCAGCCGTAGATTTGGGGAAGAAATCCCCAAATCACATCTCGTCGAGTCTCCGCCGCCCACCTCGATCCCAGACAGCGACCCCGCCGCCGGCGGCTTCTCGATCTCCGGTGACCCCTCTCGCGGCTCCTCGATCTCTGCCACCCACCTCGCCGGAGTCACGGGCGCGGTGACGCCCTCCTCCCCTTGCACGTTGACGCCCGCGGTGCCCGCCTCCCCGCTCGCAACTCCGACCGGCGCCGCGCTTCCGGCCACTCCAAGCTCGCCGTACGTGCAGGTAAGACCTCCCCCTCCCTTCCGTCCTCCCCCTCCCCGCTGTCTTGGACGGATCCACTGTGCACAGTCCGGTGCTCGCCTTCTGGTGCTTCGAGCCGATGCTCATCCATCCTCCCCCTCCCCGAAATCATCACGTTTCCGCTTCGGTTGTTTGTTCATCCGTCCCGCGCTGGCTTCTGCTGCAGCCTCACGTACTACAACGATCCATCATTTCCTAGTTTTCACATCGCATCACATCCGACGGATGGATCATGGATGGATGGATGACTGACCGGTGATCACACATGCCGTGCTCCTCGTTCTCGAATGGGCAGTGGGCGCACGACCTGAACTGGCCTCATGCAGTTTCTGCTGCACTCCAGTGAGACCCGGCACGTGCGTAGGATCTAGGATGTCCCCTCTTCTATGGAGTATTTGCCAAATGCTACTCGTAAAACGGCATCTAGTCTCTATCAAAGCATCTCGGCTGGTCATGATGCTATAGTGTCTGTGTTTCCTAGTAGACCCAAAACCAAAAGCAAAAACGACGGCTACCTCCGATTCCTTCCTTCAGCAAACCAAAGTGCACGGGAACGGGACAGGTGTGGGTGGGAGTCGTCAATTATTGCTCACGCCAAAGTGCATCGCGGTTTCACAGGTTTTCTTTTTGTCATTTTATTGTCCCGTACGGAGTCAACAGTAGGAGTTGGAGCATGAGCATCTGCTTTGTAGGAGTATATGTGTGCCGAACTTCGCACTTTCTGAAGGCGATAACAATCTTCTATAGATAGATGGCACTTTCTGAAAGCTCCGGATACATCACCGTCGCGGACACTGCAAGCAGCAGCACGGCAAGGGGCTTGGAGAATACAGTCAAATGGCCATGATATTAGTTTTCCTCAAAAATTCTGATAGAACCTACAATAGCACTTACAATAGATTTTTTAGAGTATCCCATAGTGGTGGAAGACTCGGTAGCGGTGCCGCTCCTCCTCGGTGGGCATAATGTAGGGCATGCCGTAGAGGTAGGGGGCGCGAAAGCTCGGTAGCGGTGCCGCTCCCCCTCGGTGGGCGACGACGCGGAAGCTCGATGGGTGACGGCGTGGAAGCGGAAGCGATTGCCTGTTTAGCGCGGTGGACGCGCCGCGCGACGGGAAAAACACGGTGGCGGCTATCGACGTTTGGCTAGGCGGCGGTGATGTAGGTGGCGAGGTGGCAGCGATGTGATGGGATGACGGTGATGGTGGTTATGCCATCGATGGACGAAACTAGGTTAGAGCCGTCGGTTGCAATTTTTGTGGCGACATCGTCGTTGGCAAGTCGATGGTGATGTTGTTGCCGAGTGCGTCGATGGTTAAATATGCTTTTGTTGTCATACAAATGTGCTTACATATGTTGTTTCTATGTTTTCAGATGGACTAGGTCTCGCCATTCACCAGCGTAGGCCCCGCGTGCTCCGGTGCGCGTCCCTG
The DNA here is from genome assembly GCA_028641055.1 of Alopecurus myosuroides. Taxonomy (NCBI): domain Eukaryota; kingdom Viridiplantae; phylum Streptophyta; class Magnoliopsida; order Poales; family Poaceae; genus Alopecurus; species Alopecurus myosuroides. The sequence continues at coordinate 508,142,583 of CM054058.1, read as the reverse complement.
AGCTTCTCCTTCCTTGCTGCTCCACCGTCTTCGCTTTCGCCCTGTGCGGTTGAGGTGAGCTAGAATTCCCTGTCCTCCGCCCTTCCTCCCCTTGGTCTGCCCCGGCCTTCGAGCCGATGCCACATTTATTTTAATGCATAGTCGCGTAACCCTAGGCGTCTCCCGTCCGGAAGGGTTACAAATTTATAAATATGCAGGACTGTCCGTCTCTGCATATTTATAACCGTAACTCCTCCGGATTGTCCACGTTTTTGGACAGCCCGAGTATGTGTAGATTGAGTCGCGTTTCATGTTCTACCCCTTCCTGAGACGGAATTTCGACGGCACCTCCCTGTTGTTCTTCGGATGCACACCTTCTCGGCTTGATAAGCTTGAGACGTGTATTCTGAAGAACAGCGGGGAGGTGCTGCCGAAATTCCATCTCGGGTCGGGGTAGAACATGGAACGCGACTCAATCTGCACATACTCGGGTGGGATTAGGCCCCTACCTATTAGAACTGTAGGTGAACCCTTGCATGCTTTGAAACATAAAATTTGTCCGTAATTAAATTGACGACATTGAATAATTTTGTTATTACTTGCTTCATATTACTTGGCGATATCGTAACAGCTGTCAACCAAAAGAGTCGAGGAAGATGACTGACCGTGAGTGGATGTACATTGGCCGGGAAAGTGAAACCAAGATTAGTCCTCACTGGTTTCGTAAGGTGGATGGATTCTTGGATCAAGCGTTTGCTGAGGGGAAATCTACTGCTTGGTGTCCGTGCGGTAAATGTAGGAACAACAGAATAAAAGTCAGGGATTCGATTGGAATAGACCTCGTTAAATATGGGTTTGTGGAGAACTACTACGTGTGGACGTACCATGGTGAGCAGGACCGTGTCATAGTGGAGGAGGCGGGAGAAGATGAGTGTGAGTCCGAGGACGACCGTGATAACGGGTTGTTAGGAGACATGGTAAATGACTTCCGTGATGCACAAGTGGAAGAAGAGGAGCCAGAGGGTGCCGCGAAGGCTTTCTATGATATGTTAGAGTCCTCGGCTGCACCTCTTCACCCCCACACGGAATACAGGCAGCTGAAGGCCATCGGTGATATTATGGCTATCAAGGCCCGGTATAACCTTCCTCGAGACTGCTTTGATGACATAATGACTGTCGTTGGTCGCTGGCTCCCTGAAGGTCACATTCTGCCTTCGAGCTTCTACGGGTCGAAGAAAATCCTCCGTGCACTTAACATGCCATACGAGCAGATCCATGCCTGTCCGGAGGGATGCGTCCTATTTAGGAAAGAATACGAGCACTCCGGATACTGTCCCAAGTGCGGATCCTCAAGGTATGTGGAGGTAGACCCGGGTAATGGTCAGAAGAGGCAGAGCGATGTCCCCGCCAACATCCTTAGGTATCTTCCGGTCGTACCAAGGATTCAGCGACTTTTCATGGACAAGGACACTGCGAAAATGATGACATGGCACAAAGATGGGAAAAGATTCAAGGAAGACGCAAGCAAGAGGAAGATGATGGTACATCCGTCGGACGGTCAAGCATGGAAGAATTTTGACAACAAACATCGTGTGAAAGCAGCCGAGGCTCAAAATGTGCGAATTGCCATGTCGACCGATGGGTTCAATCCGTATGGTATGACGGCTGCCTCATACAGTTGCTGGCCCGTGTTTGTTATCCCGCTGAATCTCCCACCCGGCGCCATTATGCAACGCAAGTACATGTTCCTGTCGTTGATAATTCCGGGGCCCAACTACCCGGGAAAAAATATGAGTGTGTACATGCAGCCGTTGATGGATGAGCTGAAAGAAGCTTGGGTTACGGGATTCCGGACATACGACCGAGCTACCAAGACACACTTCAATATGTTTGTCTGGTACCTGTAACATCCCAAGTATGAAAAATGGCCATTAGAATGTTTGCTCCTTGTTATTTTATGTTTTGCATCATGACATCATGTTGAGTGCATTTGTATTGCTTGTTTTCCTCTGTTTTACTTTGTTTTCCAACTGTTTTCCTTTGTTTTCTATTTGAATTTCAACCCAAATCTTAAACCTCTTGTTTCATACTTGTGATGTTACAATTTCCAAAATGATATTTCAAATCAAAACAATCATTTGTTTCCATAAAAGTTGTGATTCCAAAACTGTTGTTTTGTTTCTATCAAAAATTCATATAATACCAAACCCTTTGCAAATTCAATTAATTTCCAAAACATCAACTCCTTTTTGGAAATTATGAAAATGACCAAAACACTTCCATCATGTGTTTCCATTAAACTATAAATTTCAAACCATCAAATTGTTTAAGTTGCCACAATTCATTTAATAGCAAATTCACTTAATTCAAATGCTTTTCAAATTCAATTCATTTTCCGAAACAGCAACCCTTTTGTAATTTATGAAAATCACAAATCAACTAAATCCTTTGTTTCAAATAAACTTGAATTCCAAATCTTTTAAATTTCTTAATGTCACCCTTATTCACTTAATGTCAAAATCATCTAAATTCAATTAAATTTACAAACCACAAAATATTTGAACTTTTTTGAAAACCAAAACATGCACTTGTTGCTGTCACAATACAAATAATTGTTACCAAATTTTACCCAAATTTTTAAACCCTAAAAAACCCATCCTTTTTCTCTTTTCCTATTCAGCAATAAAAAAGAAACAGAGAAGAAATAATAAAAAGGAAGCAAAAGAGAGAGAGAGCAGCAGCAGGCCCAGCCCATCCAACTCTCCCCTTGGCCCAATACCCCCCCCCCCCCCACTCTGTCATCTTCTTTGTACGGATCGCATCCGAGCTCCCACGTCGACAGAGGAGGTGCAGCAACGGCGATCACCACCTCCTCCCCCTCCATAAGAACCAGCCCGTGCCCTAGCTCGAACCCTAGCCTAGGGTTTCCACTCTCTCCCTTCTCCCTCTTCTCCCCGCCTCCAATCTTCTTCCTCTTCCTTCCACCTCTTCTCCCTGTCCTTTTTCCTCTGAACCTGAACCCCCCCACCATGGCCGAATGTTGAGGAGGTTGGTGTGGTCGCAGGGGTAGTTGTCGGGAGCTCCCCATGGCGGGAATGAGATCCCCGCACCGTCCTCTTCCGATTCTGCTCCCAGGGAGGAGCCCTGGGGCCTCCAGTCGACGCCGGCGAGCGCCGTTTCCGCCGCCGGACACCTACCCTGCCCTGCAGCTGTCTCCTTAGAGGGACCGAGGTGATCTCCTCTCCCCTCGCCCCTCGCTCCCTTCCCCTCCTCTCTCTCGCAGCAGCACACCGCACCACCCGCGAGCCCGCACCCCCACGGACGGCGCCACTCCGGCGAGCAGCAGCCGCGACGGCCCCTCGTCGACCTCGATCGTTTTTGTCCACGCGTTTGTTCAGTTAGCATACAGTTTCAGATTCAGAAAAAAAAACCGCAGCGATCTGCAGCATATCCTCCCCCGTGCCCTCAACTATCAACAAACTGAACAGCCACCGCAGTGGCTATCACCCTTGCGCGCACAGCCAGAGGGCTCGGGTTCGAATCCCATCCAGCGCGCAACACCCAAACCTTTTTCCATCTTTTTTTTCAGGCCCAACAACTTCACAGTTTCACCAACAAGTCCCTGCTAACTATTTTCTTAGCCCCTGTAATTTATTTCTAAATCCCTAGCAGTAATAAAAATGGCAGATTGCACCCTAAACTTGTAAAATGCATAACTAATTCATTTTAACTCCAAATTCAACTTTTTAAACATGTATTCTGTCCCAAATTGAATTGTCTACCCAAATATAAATTTTGTTTACTGTTTTGAATATTTTAAATTGGTGCAATATTTGAAAACTTGTTTAATTCACTTAATTTTGCAAAATTCATAACTTGGGCATAAAAATTCCAAATTCAACAAACTAAATATGTTTTCCAATCAAATTTTCATGTACTTTCCAAATATCAACTTTTTTTACTGTTTGGAATAATTTAAATTGCTGAAAACAACTGTTTCTTATTTATTGCATTTAAAACTGCCAAAATAATAACATGCTCATTTTAAATCCAATTTCCACAAATAAAATATGTTTTCCATGCTAAATTAAACCACCTATCCAAATATAATTTTTTTTTAATGTTTTGAATAACTAAAATTGGTTAAATAATTTAAACCTTGTTTAAATCATTTAAAATTGCTAAATTCATAACTTGATCAAATTAAATTCTTTTGGGACATATAAAATATGTTTTCAAACCATAAAAGCATAACCTTTTAAAATATGAACTTCACTCAATGTTTTGAACAAATAAAAATTCAAATAAGTTCATGTTTGAATGAAATTCATTTAATTCTTGCTTAAACTTGTTTAATTCATAAATAATTTATTTGAAATCCTTTTTCAACAAGTGAAACATGTATTCCACCTAAAATTGTGTGTTCTTTCCAAATATGAATTTTGTTATTTGTTTTGAACAATTAAAATTGGTGAAAACAATAAATGCTTGTGTGACACCTTTAAGGAACCAAAATTCCAAAACTTAATAAACAAATTCCCAACTTGTTAAACCTTATTTCCAATTGATTCTATTGTTGTTATTTTGCTGTTTTCCTCATCCATGCATGATGCTAATCCACTTTCACATGTTGATTAGTTGTAGAACAATTAGTTCAACCCTAATTCATGGGCTTTTCATATGCAACTCAAATTACATGTGGGTCCATTTAATCAGCTTATATTACCATGTCAAATAGTTTATTTTTATGCATCAATTAAATGGTCATGCATCATCCCATGTTTGTGAATTATGCCATGTTATTGATTGTTTGTCTCTCTGCGTTGTTTGCTTGCTTCTTCTCGGATACACGACGACGTTGAGACCGAAGATACTTACGACACCCCTTCTAAGGAGTTAGCTCAGTACCACGCTACTGGGTTTGCAGGCAAGTATTCACTCACATGAACCACTGTGTTCCTTTCAACATTGGTTACCGATACTTTCCGTTATCTATTCTGCTAGCCCTATGAATCGTTGTTTCTGTTACGAACCTATCACATGTTATCCTTTAACCCTGATATTGCCTCACCTCCATACCTATAACCTTTTGCTTGTTTCCCGTGTCTTACTAGCATGCTTAGGGTTGTTTTGCTCGAGTCGGTTACCCGTTACTTTCTGTTACTATTTTATTATGTTCTGGGGCTCGAGGTTAAACAATGAATCATGCTAATGTTATGAATAAATAATAACTTGATGATAAGGCACCGGCAGGAGGCCCTGCGTGGTTTTGAGGCCTGCTAGTGTCGACCCTAATTAGGAAAAGGGTCTTGTCTACTGATCCATAATGAGCGCACTAACCGCATGTGGGAAGCGTGTATGGGCGCCCCCCTCAATTTGATTCGATTCGCATCTCGTCCAAATCGCCTCATTTAGTTCGGGTGTTCCATTTGCCGCATGCATATTTTTGCGAGCCTAGGCCAGGGTGGAAACTTTTGTAGTCGGCATTTAGGGAGACACGTTCTTAGAGTGCTATGAGGGTCCCCTTTTCTTCGTGGGGCTCGATTAGCCGTGCGCTCACTACACGGGGTTCTTTGGGCTTGATGCGGAGAAGAGTTGAGTTGTGTTGAGTGCCCCGCTTGGTGGGAAAGGCCTTCCCATCTGGCGGGTTATTCTTACGCGTACGGCCAAATTGGTGCACCCCTGCAGGGATAAATCTTCTCGAGAAGCCGTGTTTTCCGCGGTTATGGTTAACTTGGTGAAAGTACTGGCTAACAAGTACTCAGGACAACTTAAACCTAATGATTAACAACCTGACTAGTAATAGGCTTAATGACACACAATCTGAACCCTCACTAATCCAACTGTGTGAGTTATCCTCGGATTGCTTCTTTGGATAAGGGGCGAGATCCAGGATGGGTTTGTTTGGAGTTAGCTATAGTTGGTTACGATACGCTATCTTATCTTCTTTCTGTTTAGCCGGAAGTGGTAGAAACTCTGTAGTTGTTTAGAGCAGCCAGTTGCAGCAACCTTTATATCCCCTTCCTTCCGTTGAACCCAAAGCATCTGTGCTTGGTGTTGACGGGTTACACTTTGGTGAATTGTGAGTCTTGCTTGCCAGTACGTTTATGTACTGACCCCTTTGGGGATGTGGTTTCCGCAGACTACGTTTCCGAGGATCCCCTTGGTGGCTACTACGTGGAGTATGACGAGGCTGCTGACGAGTAGATAGCGGACCCGGGGCAGGATCCGAGACTTTGTGGATGGGCTCCGTCTTTTCGTTTCCGGCCTCTTAGGCCTATTTGGATCTTGTCTGTACTCAGACACTTTGGATGCTTCCGCTGTGTTGTAATGATGATATGTTGGGACATGTGTCCTCTGGATGATTGTATTTGCTATCTCTGCTCTAGTGAGAGCTATTTGCAACTTATTGCAATATTTTGTGTCTTAGAGATCTGTTGTGATATCACTTGTTCAAATGCCGTTGACGTACCATGTGTGTATGTTTTGTAGTACGTCAACGGAAGTATCTGGATTTCTATGGGATGGTTTGCGCAGACGATGAATAGTAGAGAATGGTTGTCACACGTTTACGTGTTGGCCTACTCATATTGAGATGCGGGTGCCGGTATGCCCCGTAAGCCATTTATCTACTTCTTAACGGACTGTGAGTATCCCCTAGAAGTCCGGGTGCGACAAATGGTATCAGAGCCTGTCTGCCTGTAGGACCCGGGGCACCTCATCTTGTCATTTTGTTGCTCATTCCCCTTAGGCCGAAGTGTTTGGCCTTTACTTCGGAGCGCCCGCTCACGCTTCGCTGACCTATCGCGTGGTAAAGAGAAGAGAGTACGAAAGAATTGTAAACAGAGCAGACCGCAGAAAGATTCTAAATATGACAAGTCCCCCATGGATTCGATAATAAGGAAATGAAGAACGGGAACGAAACGAAATAAAGCATTTCTAGCGGATGAGCTTCTCCCAATTTTGTCTGGTAATAGAATAGGGCGGCTTGCTTTGACCAACACTCCACTTTTTGCTCTGTCCATGGAGGTCGCAGTTGAGTCTAGAAACTATTTTGTAGCTATATAGGAAATATTAAACGTGAGAGTAGGAATTCTGTTCTTTTTCTTCTTTCCCCATTCACCCTCCCTTTTCTGGTAAGGAAGTGCAACGTTGTTTTCCCTTCTCATCTAAAATTTCAAGTTAGGTTTTCACGTATCCTGGTTTCTCTAGGATGGTTATATCTACTAGACCATAGGAATGGAGGTGGTTGTGACATGATTTATCATGTTGCCTACTCACGATTGAGAACGGAGGCGTGTAAGCCCCGGAAGCAGATCCTCTATTCCTTAAGCAGTAGATATTGATCCTTTAGAAGCCCGGATGGGTTTTAGGTAGTACCTCAGGAGTGTTTTGGCCTCGTGTTTCCCGAATGTTGCTTTGATATCCTGTTCTTCTCAACATCCTTTTCGTCCGTTGAAACCTTGTTGTTGCTTCCCACTTCAGCTCTTCTACCGGCGTCTAAACAATAACTCTGTTCCAACCTTCTGGCCAGATAGTCTATTCTCCAAATGAATCAAGTTCTATTCAGCTATACACCCTAGTTGCAAAACCTCTACCTCTACTCGAAAATGTTCCGGTGGTTTGCGAATTCCCTGACATCTTTCCAGAAGAGTTGCCAGGAATGCCTATCGTCTTGAACTTCCAGAAAAACTATCCAAGTTTCACGAGGTGTTTCACGTGTCACAGCTCAAGAGGATCTTCGCAAGAAGTAACCGGACCTTTGCTCTTCTCAGTAGGAATCTCGGGGCGCGATTCCTTCAAGGGGGGCGTTTTGTAACATCCCAAGTATGAAAAATAGCCATTAGAATGTTTGCTCCTTGTTATTTTATGTTTTGCATCATGTCATCATGTTGATTGCATTTGTTTTGCTTGTTTTCCATTTGTTTTCCTCTGTTTTACTTTGTTTTCCAACTGTTTTCCTTTGTTTTCCTTTGTTTTCTATTTGAATTTCAAACCAAATCTTAAACCTCTTGTTTCATACTTGTGATGTTACAATTTCCAAAATGATATTTCAAATCAAAACAATCATTTGTTTCCATAAAAGTTGTGATTCCAAAACTGTTGTTTTGTTTCTATCAAAAATTCATTTAATACCAAACCCTTTGCAAATTCAATTAATTTCCAAAACATCAACCCCTTTTTGGAAATTATGAAAATGACCAAAACACTTCCATCATGTGTTTCCATTAAACAATAAATTTCAAACCATCAAATTGTTTAAGTTGCCACAATTCATTTAATAGCAAATTCACTTAATTCAAATGCTTTTCAAATTCAATTCATTTTCCAAAACATCAACCCTTTTGTAATTTATGAAAATCACAAAACAACTAAATCCTTTGTTTCAAATAAACTTGAATTCCAAATCTTTTAAATTGCTTAATGTCACCCATATTCACTTAATGTCAAAATCATCTAAATTCAATTAAATTTACAAACCACAAAATATTTGAACTTTTTGAAAACCAAAACATGCACTTGTTGCTGTCACAATACAAATAATTGTTACCAAATTTTACCCAAATTTCTAAACCCTAAAAAATCCATCCTTTTTCTCTTTTCCTATTCAGCAAAAAAAAGAAACAGAGAAGAAATAATAAAAAGGAAGCAAAAGAGAGAGAGAGCAGCAGCAGGCCCAGCCCATCCAACTCTCCCCTTGGCCCAATACCCCCCACTCTGTCATCTTCTTCGTACGGATCGCATCCGAGCTCCCACGTCGACAGAGGAGGTGCAGCAACGGCGATCACCACCTCCTCCCCCTCCATAAGAACCAGCCCGTGCCCTAGCTCGAACCCTAGCCTAGGGTTTCCACTCTCTCCCTTCTCCCTCTTCTCCCCGCCTCCAATCTTCTTCCTCTTCCTTCCACCTATTCTCCCTGTCCTTTTTCCTCTGAACCTGAACCCCCCACCATGGCCGAATGTTGAGGAGGTTGGCGTGGTCGCAGGGGTAGTTGTCGGGAGCTCCCCATGGCGGGAATGAGATCCCCGCACCGTCCTCTTTCGATTCTCCTCCCAGGGAGGAGCCCTGGGGCCTCGAGTCGACGCCGGCGAGCGTCGTTTCCGCCGCCGGCCACCTGCCCCGCCCTGCAGCTGTCTCCTTCGAGGGACTGAGGTGATCTCCTCTCCCCTCGCCCCTCGCTCCCTTCCCCTCCTCTCTCTCGCATCAGCACACCGCACCACCCGCGAGCCCACACCCCCACGGACGGCGCCACTCCGGCGAGCAGCAGCCGCGACGGCCCCTCGTCGACCTCGATCGTTTCTGTCCACGCGTTTGTTCAGTTAGCGTACAGTTTCAGATTCAGAAAAAAAACCGCAGCGATCTGCAGCATATCCTCCCCCGTGCCCTCAACTATCAACAAACTGAACAGCCACCGCAGTGGCTATCACCCTTGCGCGCACAGCCAGAGGGCTCGGGTTCGAATCCCATCCAGCGCGCAACACCCAAACCTTTTTCCATCTTTTTTTTCAGGCCCAACAACTTCACAGTTTCACCAACAAGTCCCTGCTAACTATTTTCTTAGCCCCTGTAATTTATTTCTAAATCCCTAGCAGTAATAAAAATGGCAGATTGCACCCTAAACTTGTAAAATGCATAACTAATTCATTTTAACTCCAAATTCAACTTTTTAAACATGTATTCTTTCCCAAATTGAATTGTCTACCCAAATATAAATTTTGTTTACTGTTTTGAATATTTTGAATTGGTGCAATATTTGAAAACTTGTTTAATTCACTTAATTTTGCAAAATTCATAACTTGGGCATAAAAATTCCAAATTCAACTAACTAAATATGTTTTCCAATCAAATTTTCATGTACTTTCCAAATATCAACTTTTTTTACTGTTTCGAATAATTTAAATTGCTGAAAACAACTGTTTCTTATTTATTGCATTTAAAACTGCCAAAATAATAACATGCTCATTTTAAATCCAATTTCCACAAATAAAATATGTTTTCCATGCTAAATTAAACCACCTATCCAAATATAAAATTTGTTTCATCTTTTGAATAACTAAAATTGGTTAAATAATTTAAACCTTGTTTAAATCATTTAAAATTGCTAAATTCATAACTTGATCAAATTAAATTCTTTTGGGACATATAAAATATGTTTTCAAACCATAAAAGCATAACCTTTTCAAATATGAACTTCACTCAATGTTTTGAACAAATAAAAATTCAAATAAGTTCATGTTTGAATGAAATTCATTTAATTCTTGCTTAAACTTGTTTAATTCATAAATAATTTATTTGAAATCCTTTTTCAACAAGTGAAACATGTATTCCACCTAAAATTGTGTGTTCTTTCCAAATATGAATTTTGTTATTTGTTTTGAACAATTAAAATTGGTGAAAACAATAAATGCTTGTGTGACACCTTTAAGGAACCAAAATTCCAAAACTTAATAAACAAATTCCCAACTTGTTAAACCTTATTTCCAATTGATTCTATTGTTGTTATTTTGCTGTTTTCCTCATCCATGCATCATGCTAATCCACTTTCACATGTTGATTAGTTGTAGAACAATTATTTCAACCCTAATTCATGGGCTTTTCATATGCAACTCAAATTACATGTGGGTCCATTTAATCAGCTTATATTACCATGTCAAATAGTTTATTTTTATGCATCAATTAAATGGTCATGCATCATCCCATGTTTGTGAATTATGCCATGTTATTGATTGTTTGTCTCTCTGCGTTGTTTGCTTGCTTCTTCTCGGATACACGACGACGTTGAGACCGACGATACTTACGACACCCCTTCTAAGGAGTTAGCTCAGTACCAGGCTACTGGGTTTGCAGGCAAGTATTCACTCACATGAACCACTGTGTTCCTTTCAACATTGGTTACCGATACTTTCCGTTATCTATTCTGCTAGCCCTATGAATCGTTGTTTCTGTTACGAACCTATCACATGTTATCCTTTAACCCTGATATTGCCTCACCTCCATACCTATAACCTTTTGCTTGTTTCCCGTGTCTTACTAGCATGCTTAGGGTTGTTTTGCTCGAGTCGGTTACCCGTTACTTTCTGTTACTATTTTATTATGTTCTGGGGCTCGAGGTTAAACAATGAATCATGCTAATGTTATGAATAAATAATAACTTGATGATAAGGCACCGGCAGGAGGCCCTGCGTGGTTTTGAGGCCTGCTAGTGTCGACCCTAATTAGGAAAAGGGTCTTGTCTACTGATCCATAATGAGCGCACTAACCGCATGTGGGAAGCGTGTATGGGCGCCCCCCTCAATTTGATTCGATTCGCATCTCGTCCAAATCGCCTCATTTAGTTCGGGTGTTCCATTTGCCGCATGCATATTTTTGCGAGCCTAGGCCAGGGTGGAAACTTTTGTAGTCGGCATTTAGGGAGACACGTTCTTAGAGTGCTATGAGGGTCCCCTTTTCTTCGTGGGGCTCGATTAGCCGTGCGGTCACTACACGGGGTTCTTTGGGCTTGATGCGGAGAAGAGTTGAGTTGTGTTGAGTGCCCCGCTTGGTGGGAAAGGCCTTCCCATCTGGCGGGTTATTCTTACGTGTACGGCCAAATTGGTGCACCCCTGCAGGGATAAATCTTCTCGAGAAGCCGTGTTTTCCGCGGTTATGGTTAACTTGGTGAAAGTACTGGCTAACAAGTACTCAGGACAACTTAAACCTAATGATTAACAACCTGACTAGTAATAGGCTTAATGACACACAATCTGAACCCTCACTAATCCAACTGTGTGAGTTATCCTCGGATTGCTTCTTTGGATAAGGGGCGAGATCCAGGATGGGTTTGTTTGGAGTTAGCTATAGTTGGTTACGATACGCTATCTTATCTTCTTTCTGTTTAGCCGGAAGTGGTAGAAACTCTGTAGTTGTTTAGAGCAGCCAGTTGCAGCACCCTTTATATCCCCTTCCTTCCATTGAACCCAAAGCATCTGTGCTTGGTGTTGACGGGTTACACTTTGGTGAATTGTGAGTCTTGCTTGCCAGTACCTTTATGTACTGACCCCTTTGGGGCTGTGGTTTCCGCAGACTACGTTTCCGAGGATCCCCTTGGTGGCTACTACGTGGAGTATGACGAGGCTGCTGACGAGTAGATAGCGGACCCGGGCAGGATCCGATACTTTGTGGATGGGCTCCGTCTTTTCGTTTCCGGCCTCTTAGGCCTATTTGGATCTTGTCTGTACTCAGACACTTTGGATGCTTCCGCTGTGTTGTAATGATGATATGTTGGGACATGTGTCCTCTGGATGATTGTATTTGCTATCTCTGCTCTAGTGAGAGCTATTTGCAACTTATTGCAATATTTTGTGTCTTAGAGATCTGTTGTGATATCACTTGTTCAAATGCCGTTGACGTACCATGTGTGTATGTTTTGAAGTACGTCAACGGAAGTATCTGGATTTCTATGGGATGGTTTGCGCAGACGATGAATAGTAGAGAATGGTTGTCACACGTTTACGTGTTGGCCTACTCATATTGAGATGCGGGTGCCGGTATGCCCCGTAAGCCATTTATCTACTGCTTAACGGACTGTGAGTATCCCCTAGAAGTCCGGGTGCGACAAATGGTATCAGAGCCTGTCTGCCTGTAGGACCCGGGGCACCTCATCTTGTCATTTTGTTGCTCATTCCCCTTAGGCCGAAGTGTTTGGCCTTTACTTCGGAGCGCCCGCTCACGCTTCGCTGACCTATCGCGTGGTAAAGAGAAGAGAGTACGAAAGAATTGTAAACAGAGCAGACCGCAGAAAGATTCTAAATATGACAAGTCCCCCATGGATTCGATAATAAGGAAATGAAGAACGGGAACGAAACGAAATAAAGCATTTCTAGCGGATGAGCTTCTCCCAATTTTGTCTGGTAATAGAATAGGGCGGCTTGCTTTGACCAACACTCCACTTTTTGCTCTGTCCATGGAGGTCGCAGTTGAGTCTAGAAACTATTTTGTAGCTATATAGGAAATATTAAACGTGAGAGTAGGAATTCTGTTCTCTTTCTTCTTTCCCCATTCACCCTCCCTTTTCTGGTAAGGAAGTGCAACGTTGTTTTCCCTTCTCATCTAAAATTTCAAGTTAGGTTTTCACGTATCCTGGTTTCTCTAGGATGGTTATATCTACTAGACCATAGGAATGGAGGTGGTTGTGACATGATTTATCATGTTGCCTACTCACGATTGAGAACGGAGGCGTGTAAGCCCCGGAAGCAGATCCTCTATTCCTTAAGAAGTAGATATTGATCCTTTATAAGCCCGGATGGGTTTTCCGTAGTACCTCAGGAGTGTTTTGGCCTCGTGTTTCCCGAATGTTGCTTTGATATCCTGTTCTTCTCAACATCCTTTTCGTCCGTTGAAACCTTGTTGTTGCTTCCCACTTCAGCTCTTCTACCGGCGTCTAAACAATAACTCTGTTCCAACCTTCTGGCCAGATAGTCTATTCTCCAAATGAATCAAGTTCTATTCAGCTATACACCCTAGTTGCAAAACCTCTACCTCTACTCGAAAATGTTCCGGTGGTTTGCGAATTCCCTGACATCTTTCCAGAAGAGTTGCCAGGAATGCCTATCGTCTTGAACTTCCAGAAAAACTATCCAAGTTTCACGAGGTGTTTCACGTGTCACAGCTCAAGAGGATCTTCGCAAGAAGTAACCGGACCTTTGCTCTTCTCAGTAGGAATCTCGGGGCGCGATTCCTTCAAGGGGGGCATTTTGTAACATCCCAAGTATGAAAAATAGCCATTAGAATGTTTGCTCCTTGTTATTTTATGTTTTGCATCATGTCATCATGTTGATTGCATTTGTTTTGCTTGTTTTCCATTTGTTTTCCTCTGTTTTACTTTGTTTTCCAACTGTTTTCCTTTGTTTTCCTTTGTTTTCTATTTGAATTTCAAACCAAATCTTAAACCTCTTGTTTCATACTTGTGATGTTACAATTTCCAAAATGATATTTCAAATCAAAACAATCATTTGTTTCCATAAAAGTTGTGATTCCAAAACTGTTGTTTTGTTTCTATCAAAAATTCATTTAATACCAAACCCTTTGCAAATTCAATTAATTTCCAAAACATCAACCCCTTTTTGGAAATTATGAAAATGACCAAAACACTTCCATCATGTGTTTCCATTAAACTATAAATTTCAAACCATCAAATTGTTTAAGTTGCCACAATTCATTTAATAGCAAATTCACTTAATTCAAATGCTTTTCAAATTCAATTCATTTTCCAAAACATCAACCCTTTTGTAATTTATGAAAATCACAAAACAACTAAATCCTTTGTTTCAAATAAACTTGAATTCCAAATCTTTTAAATTGCTTAATGTCACCCATATTCACTTAATGTCAAAATCATCTAAATTCAATTAAATTTACAAACCACAAAATATTTGAACTTTTTGAAAACCAAAACATGCACTTGTTGCTGTCACAATACAAATAATTGTTACCAAATTTTACCCAAATTTCTAAACCCTAAAAAATCCATCCTTTTTCTCTTTTCCTATTCAGCAAAAAAAAGAAACAGAGAAGAAATAATAAAAAGGAAGCAAAAGAGAGAGAGAGCAGCAGCAGGCCCAGCCCATCCAACTCTCCCCTTGGCCCAATACCCCCCCACTCTGTCATCTTCTTCGTACGGATCGCATCCGAGCTCCCACGTCGACAGAGGAGGTGCAGCAACGGCGATCACCACCTCCTCCCCCTCCATAAGAACCAGCCCGTGCCCTAGCTCGAACCCTAGCCTAGGGTTTCCACTCTCTCCCTTCTCCCTCTTCTCCCCGCCTCCAATCTTCTTCCTCTTCCTTCCACCTATTCTCCCTGTCCTTTTTCCTCTGAACCTGAACCCCCCACCATGGCCGAATGTTGAGGAGGTTGGCGTGGTCGCAGGGGTAGTTGTCGGGAGCTCCCCATGGCGGGAATGAGATCCCCGCACCGTCCTCTTCCGATTCTGCTCCCAGGGAGGAGCCCTGGGGCCTCGAGTCGATGCCGGCGAGCGTCGTTTCCGCCGCCGGCCACCTGCCCCGCCCTGCAGCTGTCTCCTTCGAGGGACTGAGGTGATCTCCTCTCCCCTCGCCCCTCGCTCCCTTCCCCTCCTCTCTCTCGCATCAGCACACCGCACCACCCGCGAGCCCACACCCCCACGGACGGCGCCACTCCGGCGAGCAGCAGCCGCGACGGCCCCTCGTCGACCTCGATCGTTTATGTCCACGCGTTTGTTCAGTTAGCGTACAGTTTCAGATTCAGAAAAAAAAAACGCAGCGATCTGCAGCATATCCTCCCCCGTGCCCTCAACTATCAACAAACTGAACAGCCACCGCAGTGGCTATCACCCTTGCGCGCACAGCCAGAGGGCTCGGGTTCGAATCCCATCCAGCGCGCAACACCCAAACCTTTTTCCATCTATTTTTTCAGGCCCAACAACTTCACAGTTTCACCAACAAGTCCCTGCTAACTATTTTCTTAGCCCCTGTAATTTATTTCTAAATCCCTAGCAGTAATAAAAATGGCAGATTGCACCCTAAACTTGTAAAATGCATAACTAATTCATTTTAACTCCAAATTCAAGTTTTTAAACATGTATTCTGTCCCAAATTGAATTGTCTACCCAAATATAAATTTTGTTTACTGTTTTGAATATTTTAAATTGGTGCAATATTTGAAAACTTGTTTAATTCACTTAATTTTGCAAAATTCATAACTTGGGCATAAAAATTCCAAATTCAACTAACTAAATATGTTTTCCAATAAAATTTTCATGTACTTTCCAAATATCAACTTTGTTTACTGTTTCGAATAATTTAAATTGCTGAAAACAACTGTTTCTTATTTATTGCATTTAAAACTGCCAAAATAATAAATTGCTCATTTTAAATCCAATTTCCACAAATAAATATGTTTTCCATGCTAAATTAAACCACCTTTCCAAATATAATTTTTTTTTCATGTTTTGAAAAACTAAAATTGGTTAAATAATTTAAACCTTGTTTAAAGCATTTAAAATTGCTAAATTCATAACTTGATCAAATTAAATTCTTTTGGGACATATAAAATATGTTTTCAAACCATAAAAGCATAACCTTTTCAAATATGAACTTCACTCAATGTTTTGAACAAATAAAAATTCAAATAAGTTCATGTTTGAATTAAATTCATTTAATTCTTGCTTAAACTTGTTTAATTCATAAATAATTTATTTGAAATCCTTTTTCAACAAGTGAAACATGTATTCCACCTAAAATTGTGTGTTCTTTCCAAATATGAATTTTGTTATTTGTTTTGAACAATTAAAATTGGTGAAAACAATAAATGCTTGTGTGACACCTTTAAGGAACCAAAATTCCAAAACTTAATAAACAAATTCCCAACTTGTTAAACCTTATTTCCAATTGATTCTATTGTTGTTATTTTGCTGTTTTCCTCATCCATGCATCATGCTAATCCACTTTCACATGTTGATTAGTTGTAGAAAAATTATTTTAACCCTAATTCATGGGCTTTTCATATGCAACTCAAATTGCATGTGGGTCCATTTAATCATGTTATATTACCATGTCAAATAGTTTATTTTTATGCATCAATTAAATGGTCATGCATCATCCCATGTTTGTGCATTATGCCATGTTATTGATTGTTTGTCTCTCTGCGTTGTTTGCTTGCTTCTTCTCGGATACACGAAGACGTTGAGACCGACGATACTTACGACACCCCTTCTAAGGAGTTAGCTCAGTACCAGGCTACTGGGTTTGCAGGCAAGTATTCACTCACATGAACCACTGTGTTCCTTTCAACATTGGTTACCGATACTTTCCGTTGTCTATTCTTCTAGCCCTATGAATCGTTGTTTCTGTTACGAACCTATCACATGTTATCCTTTAACCCTGATATTGCCTCACCTCCATACCTATAACCTTTTGCTTGTTGCCCGTGTCTTACTAGCATGCTTAGGGTTGTTTTGCTCGAGTCGGTTATCCGTTACTTTCTGTTACTATTTTATTATGTTCTGGGGCTCGAGGTTAAACAATGAATCATGCTAATGTTATGAATAAATAATAACTTGATGATAAGGCACCGGCAGGAGGCCCTGCGTGGTTTTGAGGCCTGCTAGTGTCGACCCTAATTAGGAAAAGGGTCTTGTCTACTGATCCATGATGAGCGCACTAACCGCATGTGGGAAGCGTGTATGGGCGCCCCCCTCAATTTGATTCGATTCGCATCTCGTCCAAATCGCCTCATTTAGTTCGGGTGTTCCATTTGCCGCATGCATGTTTTTGCGAGCCCAGGCCAGGGTGGAAACTTTTGTAGTCGGCATTTAGGGAGACACGTTCTTAGAGTGCTATGAGGTTCCCCTTTTCTTCGTGGGGCTCGATTAGCCGTGCGCTCACTGCACGGGGTTCTTTCGGCTTGATGCGGAGAAGAGTTGAGTTGTGTTGAGTGCCCCGCTTGGTGGGAAAGGCCTTCCCATCTGGCGGGTTATTCTTACGTGTACGGCCAAATTGGTGCACCCCTGCAGGGATAAATCTTCTCGAGAAGCCGTGTTTTCTGCGGTTATGGTTAACTTGGTGAAAGTACTGGCTAACAAGTACTCAGGACAACTTAAACCTAATGATTAACAACCTGAGTAGTAATAGGCTTAATGACACACAATCTGAACCCTCACTAATCCAACTGTGTGAGTTATCCTCGGATTGCTTCTTTGGATAAGGGGCGAGATCCAGGATGGGTTTGTTTGGAGTTAGCTATAGTTGGTTAGGATACGCTATATTATCTTCTTTCTGTTTAGCCGGAAGTGGTAGAAACTCTGTAGTTGTTTAGAGCAGCCAGTTGCAGCACCCTTTATATCCCCTTCCTTCCGTTGAACCCAAAGCATCTGTGCTTGGTGTTGACGGGTTACACTTTGGTGAATTGTGAGTCTTGCTTGCGAGTACGTTTATGTACTGACCCCTTTGGGGCTGTGGTTTCCGCAGACTACGTTTCCGAGGATCCCCTTGGTGGCTACTACGTGGAGTATGACGAGGCTGCTGACGAGTAGATAGCGGACCCGGGCAGGATCCGAGACTTCGTGGATGGGCTCCGTCTTTTCGTTTCCGGCCTCTTAGGCCTATTTGGATCTTGTCTGTACTCAGACACTTTGGATGCTTCCGTTGTGTTGTAATGATGATATGTTGGGACATGTGTCCTCTGGATGATTGTATTTGCTATCTCTGCTCTAGTGAGAGCTATTTGCAACTTATTGCAATCTTTTGTGTTTTAGAGATCTGTTGTGATATCACTTGTTCAAATGCCGTTGACGTACCATGTGTGTATGTTTTGAAGTACGTCAACGGAAGTATCTGGATTTCTATGGGATGGTTTGCGCAGACGATGAATAGTAGAGAATGGTTGTCACACGTTTACGTGTTGGCCTACTCATATTGAGATGCGGGTGCCGGTATGCCCCGTAAGCCATTTATCTACTGCTTAACGGACTGTGAGTATCCCCTAGAAGTCCGGGTGCGACAGTACCAGTACTCATTGCATGACCTACCGGATTTTGGGCTGTTCATAGGCTGGTCCGTTCACGGAAAGTTTCCATGCCCGCAGTGCAAGAGTGCTATGGAGTTTTATTGGCTGAGTGAGGGTCGCAAGTATTGTTGCTTCGATCTGCATCGGCAGTTCCTTCGTGCTGACCATGAATTCAGACAAGACACTAAGAAGTTCACGAGAGATACCGTTGTCACAAAGACGACACCTCCTAAATTGACCGGCGAACAGATACTCGCTCAGTTAAACGCCCTCGAGGATGATCCCGAGAATCCAGGCAAGTTCAAGGGGTACGGTGTCACACACGCCTGGACTCACAAGCCGTCCCTGTGGGATCTCCCTTACTTCCCGGATCTCGAACATCCACACTACATAGATGTGATGCACACCGAGAAGAATATCGGGGAGTCCGTTTTCGCTATACTGTTTGACATTCTTGATAAGTTGAAGGATAACGTCAAGGCTAGAGTCGATCTAAAAAAGCTTTGCGATAGACCAAATCTTGAGATGCAGCCACCCGACGGGGGACAGAGATGGAGGAAGCCAAAGGCCCCTTGGGTTCTTACAAGGGAGCAAAGGAGGATAGCGCTCATGTGGATCGCCTTGTTGATGTTCCCCGATGGGTACGCGGTGAATCTAAAAAGCGGTGTCAGGATTGATCTCATGAAAATCATCGGGCTCAAGAGTCATGACTACCACATATGGCTTGAGCGGCTACTCCCAGTAATGGTTCGAGGCTTCATACACGAGGCAGACTGGAGGGTCCTGGCGGAGCTGAGCTATTTCTTCCGTGTTCTCTGTGCTAAGGAGGTATCTCCAACCGTTATTGAAGACATGGAAAAGGTGGCTCCAGAGTAGATCTGCAAGTTAGAGGCAATGTTTCCGCCTAGCTTCTTTGTTCCTATGGCACACATGATATTACACCTCCCCACCTAGGCGCGAATGGGAGGTCCCGTGCAAGGCCGTTGGATGTACGGAACGGAGAGGCTACAAAAGACCCTACGGAGCAAAGCTAGAAACAAATGTAAGATTGAAGCATCGATAGCCGAGGCTTTCATAATCGAGGAGGTGGCGAACGTCATCACAACGTATTATCCGCCGGATGTTCCCACCATGCACAATCCAGTGGCTCGTTACAACACTGGCGCCCTCGAGCACCAATCCGAGCTTAGCCTCTTCAAAGGCAAACTTGGAACTTCTGGCAGCCACAAGATGCAAGAATTGAGTCACAGCGTGTGGACCGATATAAGCTTGTATATCCTTACAAACCTACAAGAGGCGGCAGTGTCGTGGGATAATCACGGCAGACGTTACCGCCTTACCGGGGGTAACTTATCTTGGGGCAAGACGACACTGGTGTTTGGGAGAGGGTTTAGCTCAGAGGAAAACATGATGATATGCGATCTCGTAGCCGGCAACCCAATCGCCGAGTCTCCGATCTCGATATATTAATCTCAACTCTCGTGTTACACTGGATACTCGATACCTAGCGATATTGCTCGAACTCTTGGATCCCTGAACCTAACCTAGGGGCCGGCTTATAAAGCATCCGGATCCCTGCCCTGTTCTCCAAGGCGTACTCTGAGTCCTACCCGGACACTTCTTACAAAACCCTAAACTTCCTTACCGGAACCCAGAATCCGGGTTTCCAGGCCTACGATCTTGGGCCTTCTAGAAGCTCCTTTATCCTTAGCCGGGTCTTTGCGCAGCGTCCTTTGGGCCGAGTTACACCTTGGCGTTGGGCTACCGGGTTATCATCCCTCCATCAGTAGTCCCCAAGTTTCGAGTCTAATTTGTCAAAGTTACACTCGGTACTTCTTTCAATACTCGGCTGACTGCAATATCCGATTAGTTTTTAACTTTCCATATCTCTATGCGCACGCATCTCGGTCCGGGGAGATTTTGGCCAAGACCAATCAACTCCTGGACACTGAGGTTAAGCTAAGAGAGGCGCTTGAAGCTGAGGTGGCAACCTTGAAAAAGGTGTCACAAAATACAAAGAGAAATACACCACCGTCCAAGCTACGCTGAAGGAGCTATCAGCTCAAATTTCCGACACTTATCGTGTCCTTGTTGGTGAGATTTTGCTTCTTACCGGTTCGTGTCTTGGTTTTTTGTTTCTTGATACGTGACACTCGGAATACTTTGAAGTGAACTTTGTGTTGTGTCCTGCAGATTCCAATCTTGCTCCCTCGGAAGAAAATGATATCCAAAAGATAATGAACTTGAGGAATGTCCTCTGTAGGTTCTGTGCCGGCACTAAGTGGATCCTGGACGCCATTCAATGGCCGACTGAATCGTATCCGGGTATGGAGACCCTAATTCATGCATGCTCCACTGTTCCTGCATGGATTGAGCTCTGGAAGCGCTCTTCATGCCGGATTGGCATGACCCGGGCCTTTATGCTGGCTAAAGCTTACTTTCCCAAATTTGAGCCGGCAAAGGTGATAGCCGGGTTTCCGGAGTTCAAAGCGGATGGCACAAGGTTTGGGGCCAAGGACTTCAAGGCCGTACAGGCTGAGGTGCGACATTCGGCGACTACTCTTGCCGACAGCATGGATTTGAATAAGTTTATGTCCCCATACAATGCTAAGGGAAAGGCTGTGATGGAAAACACACCCGTGCCATTTGATATCCTGGAAGGATGGAACGCTGGCTCAGCCAGGCGAAGGGAGGAAGCTGCAAAGAAGGGGGCCGATTTGGAATCAGCACCCACTACTTCTACGCCAACCGTTCGTCCACCTGTTCGTCCTGATGCTGAAATTCCGGATGATGATGTCGCGAATGCTTTGAATGAGCAAACTCATGATCAAGACCCGGAGGACAAGGTTGGAGGTGTGGACCCCACCCGGGAGGCCGGGTAGATTATTGTCTGATGTCATTTTGATACTATGTTTGCCCGATGCCTTTGTAAAAGCAGATATTCTTTTGATAGTGCGTATGCACCATTTTGATATTACCATCGCATTATGTAGACACATTGCGAAACTTTTAACGGCTTCAAAGCCTTTTGTGGCCTTTGGATGGACTTGATGCACGTCTGCCTTTAAGCTCGTTTATTCCCGACTTACTTTATGGTTCCATATGTGAGACTCGGTTTCCGGGTCTCGTGGGTTTGACAGGGACTTTTCTCTAAGTCCCCAAGTCCCCAAGACCCGGATGTTTGGGTTTTTTGGGCTTAGTGACTAAGCAACTTTTGTTTCTTTTCGCGAAATCCCCAGTCCCCAAAGCCCGAAAGTCCGAGTCTGGGATACGTGGTCTTCCAGAGAGAACAAGTTGTCTTGCGCTAAGCCCGAACCTAGAGCCGTTTCACATAGGTATTGAAGTTATGCTTAATAAACGTTGAGTTTCCGGCTATTAGCCCTGTACTCTGCATAACTTGTGGTTTAGATGACCCTTTTGACTATCTTGTACTATAAGCCGGCTTTCGCGTGGATATCATGTTGTTACATCTATACGAAAACAGGGTCAGGCAAGTCCCATTGGGCTTCATGGCTGATTGTAATCGTAAGCGAGCAAATCATGCCACTTTAGTGCGAGTCACATCGAGCTTAAGTAAGAAAAGTCAAGAAAATTTGGCTCCTTTGTCCGGTTATAAGATTGCAGCCGTACTCGTTTGCGAGTAATCGGCCCTTATAACTCATAGGAATCAAGGCCGGGTCTTTGAGTTTGTAACTGTGCTATTCAAGCAATCATCCCTCAAGACCTAGATATATGCAACATACTTAAGGAAACTCATGTACTGATAACAATAAACGATACTTACCTGTAAGCGAAGCAAAGATCATAACAGAATAAGACTTGATAACGCATGTGAAGAAGATATATTGCTTAACCATCTCTTTATTGATATGAGAAAGCTTGGGTCAGCGGGCCGCCTCATTAAAAACCCTCCAGTCCCCTTAGGTACCCTGGATAGGAAAAGAGTGCGCCTGAAACCTGCTGCCCGTTACATTGTTTAGTTCTTCTTGGGGATCTGTCCGGAACCAACGTAATCGATACACATTCTCCACTTGTTGGTCTTTTTTATTATGAGTGCCGGGTTCGCTAGCCAGTCCGGGTGAGGCGTTTCCGTGACGCGGGTGGTTGTAAACGGTCGTGTGATTTCTTCTCCTATGGCCGATTGTTTGGAGGGATCATGCTCGATGAAAGCCACCATCTTGGTGTTTTGTGCTGCCTTGAACTTTGCCCTTTCATCTTCAGTGCTCGGTCTTTTCAATGCTGTTCTGTCATCCGGGTCTGCTTGAGACCGGTAATGCTTGAGTTCCTCTTTTCTGCAAGCTTGCTCAGCCATTGCCGCGTCTCCTTCATCGCACTCAGCCGCTATAACCCG
This sequence comes from Alopecurus myosuroides, assembly GCA_028641055.1. Classification (NCBI taxonomy): domain Eukaryota; kingdom Viridiplantae; phylum Streptophyta; class Magnoliopsida; order Poales; family Poaceae; genus Alopecurus; species Alopecurus myosuroides. The sequence goes on along the minus strand of CM054058.1, from coordinate 508,119,731 downwards.
GCTTCCATGTATGGTGATGGTCTGCTTAGGACCCGGGATTTTTAGCTGTAGATACACATAGCACGGCCTAGCCATGAATTTAGCATAAGCCGGCCTTCCGAACAGCGCGTGATAAGGACTGCGCAACTTGACCACCTCGAAAGTGAGCCACTCAACTCGATAATTATCCTTTGATTCTCCGAAAGCTATCCTTACAAACCTACAAGAGGCGGAACTGTCGTCGGATAATCACGGCAGACGTTACCGGGGGTAACTTATCTTGGGGCAAGACGACACTGGTGTTTGGGAGAGGGTTTAGCTCAGAGGAAAACATGATGATATGCGATCTGGTAGCCGGCAACCCAATCGCCGAGTCTCCGATCTCGATATATTAATCTCAACTCTCGTGTTACACTGGATACTCGATACCTAGCGATATTGCTCGAACTCTTGGATCCCTGAACCTAACCTAGGGGCCGGCTTCTAAAGCATCCGGATCCCTGGCCTGTTCTCCAAGGCGTACTCTGAGTCCTACCCGGATATTGCTTACAAAACCCTAAACTTCCTTACCGGAACCCACAATCCGGGTTTCCAGGCCTACGATCTTGGGCCTTCTAGAAGCTCCTTTATCCTTAGCCGGATCTTTGCGCAGCGTCCTTTGGGCCGAGTTACACCTTGGCGTTGGGCTACCGGGTTATCATCCCTCCATCAGGCAGAGTACCAAGAGTAAGTGCTCTCCACGGTAATTGTATCGCAACTCTTCACAAAATTCTGGGACCAAAACACTCAAGTTTCCCTTATTTTTTGTAGGGAATTTGTGGCGAAATATTGGTCGAGTGCCGACGAACCTACCATACACGAGGAGGACAAGTTACTCCGTGAGGGTGCCGGTAACAACCAACCAAATTACATTGATTGGTTACGAGGCAAAGTACTTTCTATTTCCCCTCGCTAATGTTTAACATACCTATCACGTCTTACTTGCCGCTAATTAACGCTTTCCGGTTGAACCTACAGGCTAACGTATACCATGATATGAACGAGGAGCTGAGAACCGTTGCCATGAGTTTTCACTATAAGGTCCGTAGGTACGACACTTACGACGTCAATGGGTTTCGCTTCCGAACCAACATCTACGAGCAGCTTCGGCCTAATCGAAGCACAACAAATAGCGGAGTGTTAACCGTATGCAATAGAGTAGAATACTACGGAATACTTGAAGAAATATACTAACTACAATGGAAAAGACTAGGAGGACCGCATCCTAAGGTTGTTCTTTTCAAGTGCAAGTGGTTCGATCCGGTGCATTATAGAGGAGAACCGGCTGTTGGGCTAGTCGAAATTAATCGAGAAAAGATATTGGACTGCCCAGATGTCTATATCGTGGCTCAAGAGGCGACGCAAGTATATTACCTCCCATACGCGTGCACTATCCCTCGTCTGCGGGATTACGATCTCCCGTACAAGGTGTCGCCATATGGTAAATTGCCAATGCCAATCGACTCCGACTATAACCCTCTCATAAACACGGACACATATGAGGGAGAATTCTTCCAAGAGGACGATGGTATCACCGGCCATTTCGTGATCAACTTGACGGGAGGTGAGGATATGGAAGTAGACGTTGGCGGTGACGACGTCGAAGAAGAGGTTGAGGACCTTGAGGACTTGGCATTTCTCGAGCGGTTAAGTGCACAGAACAACCACACCGCCGAAGAGGGGGAGCCCGACGTTGATGACACGCGTGATAGTGATGATGAGGCCGACGTTGATGACACTAGTGCTCCAGATCCAGATGATCCCGACACAAACCAATATATGTATGCTTTATAGTAAATTTACTTAGTTTATTTTCTTTCCATGCTTTACATTTATTTCTGTTTGCTCCACATGCTTTTCATTTATTTCTTATTTGCCTCAAATGCTTTATATTAATTACTAATTGGTTTAATGTTTGTCATTGCAGGCCACAGCAACATGGTAGGACCCAGAGCCGGCAGGAGGACCCCCTTGGGCGAGCCCGAGTCGTCCAGGGGCGGCAGAAGGGGCACGAGGAAGGGGCGGCAGATCGACGCGGTGTACCAGAAGTCCCTCCGGCAGGAGCAGGAGCGGAGGGCACAGGAGGGAAGCGGCGGAGGTTCCAGAACCGCCGCTACGTCGACTAGGACCGACAGTACTAGGAGGAGGAGGCAGAGGACGGAGGGGGAGACTGGCCGAGGGAAGGAGGTCACGGTGGAGGAGCCGCAGAGGCACGAGTAGGACATGGAGGAGCAGGAGAGGGAGCAGGAGAGGCAGCTAGCGGAGGACTATCTCCCGCCACCTGATGGCACGGAGGAGGACGACGAGGAGAAGGAGGAGGGGGGAGAGCAGGAGGTCACCAGCAAGGTGTACCTGCGGGGTCCGGTGTCGCTCCCAAACGACGTGCCCACCGCGTCTCGACCTTTGCTTCAGCCACACGGCACCGGGTAAGATTTATAGTAATTATATTTTATTTCGCGCTACTCTGTCTATTGTTTTACAATTATTCTTGTATTTTGCATCATACATCTATTGTAAATATTGGAACTAATATTTTTTTGCTCTCTGATCTTACAAACAGGTTCAAGAAGCTCGGTCCGGGGCGTAGCGTGTCGCACGTCCTGGGTGCTCTTCTCAAGAGCCACTACCCCGGGTTGGTGTCACGCGGTGATGGCACTCCAGCAGTGCCAGCTGTTCGCTGGTTGGACTACAAGCTCGGCGCGGACACCACCCACGGCACCAAGTATGAGGCCGTGCTCCAGGATTTCTGAGTAAGTAAAAGCTACCATATTTCCTGAACTACATCTCATCGAATGAACTAACACCACATCTTTTGTTTAATTGTAGCGGTACTTTCGATGCGCTGAGGGGCAGGAGGAGCTGTCCCGGAAGATCCTCATGACGAAGGCGGTCAAGGCGGTGACGGACATGCTCTACGAGGCCCGTGTCGCCGCCGTGGTTCGGATCGAGGCGACGAAGGGGGTGGTCTGCGAGAGGAAGAACGCCATCAAGAAGTACCCCTCCGCCCACGAGTATAACTCGGTAAAATTGCTTCTTCTTATTCCTCATGCATGTCAAACACTTGTACTTTTTGTTCATACATACTAACCTCGTAATCTTTTATGTAGGCGGTGCCTACCTAGTGCGCCCACCACGCGGATGCGTGGTCCCAGCTGTCCCACATGTGGGACTCTGACGCGTGGAAGGCCAAGAATGCCGCCGGTAGGAAGAACCGGCTCCTGGTGAAGTCCTATCACCATCAGGGTAGCCGGTCTGTTTCGGGCTACGCCGAGATCTATGTAAGTGCAATTTCTTTCTGCAAGTTCTTCATGCATTCTTACTTATGGGTGGAACAATATGTGCTCTTCTAACCGTGTTATTTTCTATTGCAGGCGGCTCACAATAAGGCGGCGGAGCCAAACTCCTACCAGGCCTTCTTCATGGCGAAGGTGGCACCCGCCAAGCAGGCGAAGCCATATGATCCCAACCTCGGAGAAGAGGCGTATGGTAAGCCCACCGCTGAGCACAAGAAGAACTACGACGGCTCCTTCAAGGGCAGGGATGGGGTGGACGCTGACCCGAGCTCCCAGGACTTTGACCCGTTCCTGGTCATGGTGTCTGGGGGCGGGAAGAGGCACGGACGGCCTTCTGTTGGAGCGAGCGCCTTCCCCGTCGAGACCGAGAGCCTCCCTGCCATCAAGGCTCGGGCGACGAGCTCCAGCCTCCCGATCCTGAGGCGCGACGAGCCTGCACGTGACTTAGCTACGGTTAGTTTTGTCAACCTTTCATTTATTCTTTTTGCATGTTTTCGTCCTAACAACTACAAACCATGTCACCTGAATAGGAGTTGGCGGCGATGCGGCAGCAGGCCGAGGAGCAGCGGCAGCATGCCGAGGAGCAGCGGCAGCAGGCCGAGGAGCAGCGGCAACAGATGGAGGAGCAGGCGAGGCAGATGGCAGCGATGCAGATGCAGATGTCGTGGCTAGCGGTGAGTTTCATTCAAATTGCATAGTAGCGGTAGTCTTCTCGGCTATTACTAACCCGGTTTCTAAAACCAACTATGCAGTCGCAAATGCCGCAGATGCCGCTTATGGGAGCCGGAGCCGGAGCCGGACAGATGGTGATTCACCAATCACCGAACGCTACCGTAAGTTAACATTTCCTTCTAACTTGTATCATGTCCTTCTAACTGGTGTCGTTTCCGTATAACTTGTATCATTTCCTTCTAACTTGTATCATTTCCTTCTAACTGCATGTAGGGTACTGGTGCCTCTGCCGCGGGGTCGAACGCATCGCCCATGTCCACTACCGCACCTCAGCCACGAGAGCAGACAGGAGCAGAGTGGTGAGTTTGCTAAACCTACTATATTCCGCGTCAAAACTTACTTTCATGTCTCACTTAGACTTAGATCCATCTGTCGACTTGCTACTCGTCAGGTTTGCCGAATTTCTCGCTTCACTGCCTGAGTGGTGAGAGTGCAAAGTTTGATGTCTATGTCAATTATGTGTCAGTTTGCATTCAAATGTTTCCATTCTCATGTCAATGTCGGTTTCTCTCGTGTTCTAGATGGATTGGAGCTCGGAGGGGACATCGATGGCATGAGGACTTCCCGGATGTTTCCATTTGTCATGCAACATCGATGTAATGATGAACCCATTGTAAATAATGATGCTATGGATGCTATGAATGATATTTGTGCTATTATGGATGATTTTGTGCCGTTTCGATGCATTTTGGATGCAATTGGTGTTGCTGTGATGATTATTGAATGTTATATCTTTTGTGCAGTGTATTCTGTTATTTTGAACTGTAATGTTGAATGAAAACAATTTTTTTTTAATTTTTTGACCTCTTTGCCGTGTGCTTGCACACGGTAAAGAATTTTTTCACTCTTTGGTAAAGAGGCCACGTGGAGCAACCCTGTGCGACCTGGCATTTTTGGCAACTCTTTACCGTGTGCTTGCACACGGCAAAGATTTCTAAATCTTTCCCGTGTGCAAGCACACGGTAAAGATTGCCACGGATGACAAGATGGTGGGAGGGCCAGCGGGGCCCATCTGTCAATCTTTGCCGTGTGCTTGCACACGGGAAAGACTGACAGGTGTGGCCCACGGTGGGCGGAAAAAGGTGGGCCCAACATGTCAGTCTTTGCCGTGTGCAAGCACACGGGAAAGATTTTTAATTCTTTGACGTGTGCTTGCACAGGGGAAAGACTGACATGTTGGGTCCACCTTTTTCCGTTCCCGTTTCGTGCGCGGCCAAGTGTGGGTGGGACCCATTTTTTTCTTTACCGTGTGCCCCGACAATATGCACACGGGAAAGAATTTTTTTACCGTGCAATTATCTACCGTGTAATCTTTGCCGTGTGCCACGACGAAAAGCACACGGCAAAGACTTTACCGTGCGTTTGTTTTCCTTTACCGTGTGCTTTTGGCACACGGGAAAGGGGTTTTCTCCCGTAGTGGGGCCTGTTTTTTAGTCGCTCGACCCGAAAGTTGTGACTACGACTAGTCACGACTAGCCGAACAAGTCGAGCGAGCAGCCAAACTAGTCGAGGCGAGAATTCGAGTCGAGGCGAGAATTCGAGTTGACCTCCATGCAGCGATTCGTCGAATAGTCGCGATTAGTCGCGCCACTCGTAATCAGAGCTACGGACTATTATTAGATTCGTACACAACTAACTCCACTCATGGCAACCTTGCCAAATAAACAATTACTCTTTCCTAATTAGACACACACACAATTACACATAATTATATCTAACATCAAAATTAGAGCCAAGACAAGTGATGGATAAAATTACAACAAACATTGAAATACCAAACATGCCAACCAAGATGCTAACTGATATCTGATATTCCATCCTTAATTATTTGGCATTTGATTAGATCTACCATGAATGAACACAGCAAATGATAACATTACAATTATATGTTAAATTTGACTATCTAGAAAAGAGACGATTCTTGATTAAGCGTAAGTTGTTAGTGACTTGGGAAGCACAAAAATATATATTTGAGCAACCATATACAAAACGTAAGTGGGCTACCACTACAATATAAGGGCTAAGGATGAGCAATCACCTGATGTATAGAAACTCTTGAAAGGACGACAACGACCGTTAAGGGTTCCACAAAGTTTCTGGGATTGCATTGATTTAAGTTGAACCATGTACACACTGCCATTCACACCAAAAAATATTACATCACTATCCTCATCATATCCCTTGATAATTTTCATCCCTTGTTCAATATGAGGAGAGAGTCCAAGAATGCTATCCATTTCAATGTTCTTCCACAGCACCCATGTTGCAAGACCATGACCATTGATGTTTCTCTGCCACATTTGGAAGCGGGGATAAGACAATATGGCGTACCCAACGGTGCCATCCTCAGCCTTGATGATTCGAGGGCTTCCAAAGAAGAAATTATTTGCAAGAGGAGGGCCCATGATCACAGATAGCCCCTATCCATCCGAATCGAACTCAAGTGTTCGTAGCCAGTAAAGGGTATTACCAATAAGGGTACTACCATCACCATAGTGCTTAGATGTAGCTGCTGTTGATATGAGATTTCCCCATCCACCGGTCTCCGAGGAGTAAACACAGGCAATGGGTCCGCTTGTGTTCTTGGAGATCAACACTACCTTGAATGGGCTGGAGTGGCAGCCGCCGTGGACGTTGCCCTGGTTGCTGTCAGCACAGAGCACTGCCCCTTTGAAGAAGGGGCTCCGGAACTTGGGCGGAAAGGCCACACAGAGCTGCTCGCCCGTGATGGGGTCGCACACAAGGACCATTTTCTTCCAGTGGCAGGTTCCGAGAAGGACACGACCGTGGCGACAATCTAGCACTTCGTTGGTCCTGTAGTGTGCAACGGAGAAGCGAGCATGAGGTATGCGGTTGGGAGGGTCAAGGATTGGGTTGAACACGATCCCCTTGTCGTTGTCCCACGAGAAGACACCGAGGAGGGGCGGCTTCTGGTGGTATCCATGGAACTGGCGGTGGAACTTGGGGTCGGAGACGAGCCCTAGCCAGCGCTTACAGACGACGGAGTGTGCTCAACGGATCACATTGCACATGGTTCGTCCATTTCTTCTCTGCTATAGTCTATTGAGCCCTAGCCAGCGCTTACAAACCGGTATTGGGCCCGTCGGTTCGTCCATTTCTTCTCTGCTATAGTGTGAGGGCGTCTCTCATGCTTAAGTTTTGTCTAGCCATAAGCTGGACCCCACTATACCTCTTATAAGGATGTAAAGTTCTCACAATGCTTAAAGACCAGCTATGGCCATAAGATGGGACCCACACACGAACCATGCAATGCTTAAAATATTTACATGTCCTTGTAGGGTATGATGGAATTTTGTACATATAGGAGAGAGAAGAGATAGACAAACAATTTTTAAGCACTATGGCCTGGTCTTACCGGTAAGGCCGGTCTTTAGTGTTTTCTACCTAAGGTCCAGCTCCACAATGTTTAAGGGTGGGTCTTAATCTTATTTTTTTTCCTTATGGCCTACTCTTATTTCCACATTGGAGACGCCCTGAGTATTTTTGAACATGCCTTTGAACCACACAAATTTCAGCTACAAAGACAAATCTGGACAACATTTGAGAAGATGATAAAGTTCTTCTCCTCCGCCATTGTCAGATTGGACGCCATGGATAAAGTTCTTCTCCTCCATCTTCTGAACCAGTCACGCTGCTCCAGAAGAAAGATGTTTCGGTTCTACTCTCTCCGCCCCAAATTAGATGTCATGGATTTATCAATATATGGATGTATCCATACATTAAAATATGTCTAAATACATCCATATTTTGACAAATCTATGACAACTATTTTGGGATAGAAGGAATAGATGCTTTTCAGACGGAGTGTGCTCAACAGATCACATTTTGCACATGGAGAAGACGATGAACGCTCTTGGTGCATCACACACACTCCTATGTTTATCTCGACACGCACAGTACCGGTGTAGCGTTCATATAGGTACAAACGAGAGCGAATTCCTTCAACTTGAGCACATATGAACCATTCCGCGCTGAGAGTCCCCCGGGGGATGAAACAACTCGATCCCCCGGGCCCGGAGCTGTCCGATGGAGAAGTTCGGGGCCGCACGATCAACGACTCAACTTACCTCTTCCCGCTTTTGCTACAAGGAGCAAAAAGGTAAGAAATGAAGAAAATCCAGACAGGGAAGCAGATCGGGCAGTTCCCCGTGATCTCCGGAGGCGACGCAGGCGGCGATCGACGCGGCAGCTCGCCGAGAATCAGATGCCATGGCTAACCACATCCGCAACTCAATCCTGTACCCACCTTCTGGTCATCCTCACCACGTCCCCACGCCCTCCATAGTAGCTTCTAGCTCGGGGGCTAATCCGGCGAGCCGGCGGCGGAGACGGAGTACCAGCATCTACGCCGGCGGCCTGGGAGCATGGTTTGCTCCGTGACCGTGTGAGGGTGTCAGCTACCCTCCTACCCACTTCAATGAAGATCCATAGGTTGAGGAACCAGCACGATCTGTGAGTTTTATCCCCCTCTAGATTTCTGTTTTTTTGCTCAACTTGCTGTGATGGTTGATGGTGCAAATATTGCTCCCAGTTGTTGTGATGGTTGTGGTAGTTGTGTCCAATTTGCTGTGATTGTTGCTGGTACAAAAATTTCTCCACTTTTTGTGATTGATGTGATGGGTTGCTTGTAGAAAATTTGCTCCAATTTGCTGTGATTGTTGTTGGTACAATTTTTGCTCCAATTGCTGTCATGGTTGATGGTAGATGTGTCCACTTGATGTGATGGGTTGCTGGAATAAGTTATGTAGCAAATTATTGGTACTGACAGTGGTATTAGCATCGAAATTGTTTGTCAGACCCTGGACCCAGAGACATACAAACTGTCATGCGCTCCTAGCAATGGACTCACAAGGGCTTCAGGGTTACCAGCCCCGGCCGCAACAAACAACGGCAGGCAGACCGGATTCATCTGCACGTAGTCCGGATCCCCGGTCTACTACTCCTTGTGTCCATGCTACTCATAACCAGATATGTATACCCAAGCGTCCACGAGTCGGATGAAACTGAAGGAACGGGACCAAAGCTATACAGAGCTGCTATGTGTCCAGAAAGTGCAACAACAATCGAGGGTTACTGGGGTTACCTCGCCCAGGCCGAATCACATCGGCAGGCGGGCTCGGACATGGATCATCGGCTCCACAACCCCTCGACTGCGACAACTATGCAGGCATAGCCAAAACTGTATAACAATGAGCTCGAAACCAACAACCGATCAAAGCAACACTCTAGACAAAGAAGCTGTATTGAACATGTATTACTAGAGTATAGCTTTACAACCAGAGGTCACATGACCCAACATTACATCATACAACAGAAGGAAAACTATGTTGCTAATCAAAAAGAACCAAAAAGGCCTAAGAGGCCGCAACATAAGCGACGTCCCAGCCCATAGATACCAGGCTGCTACCTGGGAACCCCAAAACTACTCGTCGATGTCCACGCTGAAACACCACTGGTGTGAGATCTTCACCTGAACCAAATTTAAGCAAACCTGAGTACTGGAGGTACTCAACAAGACTTAGTTAACCTATTATATATCTGCTAGTTTCATAAAGGGTTTTATGAAGGCTGATTTGCGTAAAGCAATGTTCGTTTTCCAAATTGAGAAAGAATAGCACGTCTCGTAGAGGGTTTTCAAAACAGATGAGAAAGGACTCAACTCTTGTAGATCATCATCTTTTGAAACCACCAACTTCATTTCCCAGCATCTCACTTGCTACAAGGGTCACCCCTCTCGGCATCTCCGAGGAGGCACCCTTCATTCATTGCCAGCATGTTTTACGCCACGTTCAAGTTATCTATGGCCAAAATACTTTCACCAAGTCTTCCTTAACTGCGTACACGGCTTCTCGAAAAGATTTGTCCCTGCAGGGGGTACACTTTACGCACACGTACCAACCGACTCTTAGTGCCTACGTTTTAGCACTAGTCCGGGAAGTGCCGGCAGAGGGTGGTTCGGCCACGACCTTTACCTTGCGCAAACCTATCCATGAGTCAACCCAAGACAGGGCCACCCCGTCAATAGGGAGTTGGCCATCCTCCTGACGGCACCTGTCTCTGTGAGGCGGGGTAAGATCCGTGTACGTCCATCACTTGACCCCGGTCACGCCCTAGGCGGAGCATTTTCCAAAACGTTTAAAAGGTTTATTTGCATTGCCGAATGGAATCTCAAACTACGTGGCTCATGGATAAAGCCTAACAAGTTAGTTGGTCGGCGAGGCTCATGGCCATCGCGCGTGGTTGTACGCTCAGTCTTGGCTTATGCGCCCGACCTTACTCCTAGGGTTGACAAGTACGGAACGAACAACCACTTCCCAAGTGGCCTCCCTTCCAAGCCTTAGTCAAGTTAACCACACCATGCTCATCTTACCACGTCATCATATCAAACTAGGTTATCGCAGATCTGATTCATCAACCGGATGGAGCAGAGGTATCAAACATGTATAGCTAAGCATAGCAGATATAAGGCTTTGGCGGCGCTCACAAACAACCCTATGGAAGCTAGGAGTAGTGGATCAGTTCATTGAAGCAATGCATCATATATAGGAGGACTCTACCTACTGACACAAAATACTTTGGAACTGAATGCAATGTACGAGAGAGGAAACCACTTTGGAAAACATACATGAGCAGATAAGAGGTTATGCTTGCCTTGCTTATAAGAAAACCAAATAGATAGATCTTCTAGATAAGTGCTTGACTTGTCGGTTAAGATCAAGTATTCGCCACTGGGGTTGTTGATCTTCTCTTTGGGCAGCGTTCTACCGATAAGAAGCAAAAACCGGAAAAGAAACAATCAATACATGGCATCGATGCAATGCACAATATGTATGCATGACAAAGTTAATGCACTTTGATGGAAGACCTAAACATGTTCAAGTGTTTGCTAAGGTTCATGTGATGGTTAAGCATTTTATCGGAAAAACAGTTCCGAAACAGACCCCGGAGGGCAATTCGGGCGATTCTAAAAGTGAGTGCAATTTTAATAGCTCAAAAGGGTTTAAAAACATCATAAATGGATTGCATTTATCATTTTGAGAATTTTGGTATAATACTTGTATTTTTCTGATTTTACTGATTAAAATCTTTTTTTCTTTATTTTAGATGATTTAATTGCATTTAAATAATGCCCAAAAATAAAGTTTGTCAAACATATATGGAAGTGACTTATTTGGGTTGGAAATATTTTTCTGAACTCAACCATGTATTTTTCATATTTTTCTAAGGTACCAAAATGAAGTTATTAATTATCTTATTTTAATTCAATTTCTGTAAAAATAAGAATTTAGGATTTTGTGACGTCACAGTGACATCACTCGGGAGATCTCTCCTCTGTTGATCAAGCAATCGATCGATTGCGCGCGTAGAACCCAAATTAAGATGTACTGCGAGCTAGAGGAGGTGGAGGGGAACGTAGGGGTGGCGCCAGCTCGCCGGATGGTCGCCGGAATTGCGCCGGCGAGCACCAACCGCGGCGGCGGCCGGCGGTGCGTGTCGGGAGGACGAACCAGAGGAGGAGGGAGGCAAAGGAGAGCACCTGGAGGTGCGGGAGATCACCAGGAAGGTGATGGCAGGGTCGGGGAAGGCAGGGGAGCAACCAGGGCGGCGAATCGACGGCGGCCTTCTCCGCCGGCCGTGGGGAAGATGGTGGTGGCGCGGCCGGCTCCGGCCACTTCCGCTCGATTCACTTGTTGGGGAGGACGAGGAGGCGCCGGGGGACCTTCGGAGGTGGTCGAGGTGGCGCGGGGGAGCTCCAATCACCGGCGGCGAGCGACGTCCGACGGAGCTAGGGTTCCGTCTGTCACAGCAGCGAGAGAGAGAGAGAGCTAGAGGGAAGGGAGCGAGAGGGTGCGGCTGGTCATTGGGAGACGTCTCCTGCAGCTTATCCGGGCGTGTTCGCTGAGGGATGGACGTGGCAATGGCGACTTCCACGGCGGCCACGCAGCTGTTTCCTGTCCCAACGAAGAAGACAAGCACCTTTACAAAAAAAACCTGAGAGAAAAAGGAACTACAAGTTGGTCCCCCCCTTTTTTTAAAACAGTACCCAAAAACTAGTTTTGAGGGCCTTTTTGAACAACAAAAATTACACAAAAATAACTTCTGAAAAGCTCTTCAAATTTCCAACAAAACCATACCTTGTTTTTCATTTTGATAAACGTTTTAGAACAACTTTGTGGGTTGCTTGTTTAAGTGATTTTTGTCATTTCAGTTGTTATTTCGAATGCAAAATTTTTAGCAATGTTTTTTCCATGCATGTATGCCATGTACACAACACACAACACAACTTTATTACAAGTAGGGCTGTTACAAGTCTACCCCTCTTACAAGAAGGTTTTAGAAAAGAAGTCGGGGTACTTAGATCGCAAACGATCCTCTCGTTCCCAAGTTGCTTCATTCTCGGAATGATGTGACCATTGAACTTTGAGGAACTTGATGGTTTGACTGCGAGTTCTTCGTTCGGCCTCATCAAGAATATGGACAGGAACCTCTTTGTAAGAGAGATCATCCTTGAGCTTAATGGTTTCATGGTCCACACCACGGACGGGATCTTTGAAGCAACATTTGAGTTGGGAGACATGGAATACATCAGGAACATCCGGAAATCATGGAGGCAACTGCAACTGATATGAAACTTTACCTCGTTTTCCGATGATGGGGAATGGACCAATGTAATGAGGAGCAAGTTTGCCTTTGATTCCGAAAAGTTTTCCACCTTTCAGAGGTGTGACACGAAGATAAGTTTTCTCGCCAATTTCGTAACGAACGTCTTGATGACGACGATCATAATAACTCTTCTGACGAGATTGAGCTGTTTTCAAACGTTCACGAATGATGCGAACAGTTTCTTCCACTTCTTTGATTGTATCTGGACTGAAGAATGATCTTTCACCGGTTTCAGACCAATTCAGCGGAGTTCGGCATTTACGGTCATACAGAACTTCAAAAGGAGCCTTGCCCAAACTGGATTGATAACTGTTGTTGTAAGTGAACTCAGGAAAGGGAAGGAACCTTTCCCAATCCTTACCGAAAGAGATAACACAAGCTCGAAGCATGTCCTCAAGGATTTGATTCACTCTTTCAGTTTGTCCACCGGTTTGTGGATGGTAAGCAGTGCTGAAAGAAAGACGAGTTCCCATGGATTCTTGGAGACATCCCCAAAACCTGGAGACAAGTATACTCCCTCGATCTGAGACAATCCTTTTAGGAACTCCATGAAGACTGACTATTCGGGAGATGTATAGATCTGCCAACTGACTAGTGGTGATGGCCTCTCGAATAGAGAGAAAATGAGCAACCTTGGACAGTCGATCAACCACTACCCAGATAGCATTGTGACCCTTCTTGGTTCTGGGAAGACCGGTAATGAAATCCATACCGATTTCATCCCACTTCCACTCAGGAATCGGTAGAGGTTGAAGAACACCGGCTGGTCTTTGATGTTCAGCTTTAACACGACGACAAACATCGCATTCAGCAACATACTTAGCTATTTCTCGCTTCATTCCAGTCCACCAAAACCTTGTACGTAGATCCTGATACATTTTAGTACTACCAGGATGGATAGAAAGAGGTATTTCATGAGCCTTTTGGAGTATAAGCCTTCTCATATTACGTGTCTTTGGCACCACCAAACGATTGCCAAAATAGACGGTACCTTCGTTATCAACATTGAAGCACTTAGCAACTCCGTTAGCAATGCTCTTCTTGATGTTAGCAATGCCTAAATCATTCTTTTGAACCTTTTTTATCTGTTCCTCCAGAGAAGGTTTTACCTCTAGGTTAGCAAGATAACCAGAAGGAACAATTTCAAGGTTAAGCTTGGAGAACTCCTCATGAAGAGAAGGTTGCACTTGTTGTATCATCAAGTTGTTGCAATAGGACTTCCGGCTTAGCGCATCAGCTACGACGTTGGCTTTGCCGGGTTGATAATTGAGACCCAAATCAAAGTCTTTAATTATTTCCAACCATCTTCTCTGTCTGAGGTTCAGATCCGGTTGGGTGAACAGATATTTCAGACTCTGATGATCTGAGTACAACTCACAGCGGTTACCAAGAACATAATGACGCCACTGCTTGAGAGCATGGACCACGGCTGCTAGTTTGAGATCATGGGTTGGATAGTTGTGCTCATGTGGTTTCAACTGATGAGAACCGTAGGCCACTACATGACCCTCTTGCATTAGCACACAACCGAGCCCTTGTTGCGAGGCATCACAGAAGATAACAAAGTCCTTGCTCGTATCAGGAAGAGCAAGCACAGGAGCGGTAGTCAGTTTAGTTTTCAGAGTTTGGAAACTCTCTTCTGCCTTTTCTGACCACTCAAACTTCTTGCCTTTCTTCAGAAGTTCACTCATAGGCTTGGAAATTTTGGAGAAGTTCTCGATGAACCGACGGTAATAACCTGCCATCCCGAGAAAACTCCAAACATCCTTGACTGATTTAGGTGCTTCCCAATCCAGAATGGTTTGGACCTTGTCTGGAATCACGGCAACACCTTCGGCGGACACCGCGTGTCCGAGATAGATGAGTTCTTTCAACCAGAACTCACATTTAGAGAACTTGGCATACAACTTGTGCTCACGGAGTTTAGATAACACCAAACGCAAGTGTTCGGCATGTTCATCTTCGGTTTTAGAATAGACCAAGATATCATCGATGTAGACCACGACGAACTTGTCAAGATACTCCATGAATACCGAGTTCATAAGCCTCATGAATGTAGCTGGAGCGTTGGTAAGACCAAAGGACATAACAGTGTACTCATACAGACCATAACGAGTAGTGAAAGCTGTTTTAGGAATGTCCTCCTTTCTGATCTTTATTTGATGGTATCCTGATCGCAGATCCATCTTAGAAAAGACAGTTGCACCAGCTAACTGATCAAACAGGTCGTTGATTCTTGGAAGAGGATATTTGTTTTTGATGGTCACTGCATTCAGTGGCCGATAATCAACAACCAGACGCGGAACATTGGTATCCCGCTTCTTAACAAAGATGGTCGGACGACCCCAAGAAGATGTACTAGGTTGGATGAAACCTTATTCTTCTAACTCCTCTATTTGTCGCTTCAATTCAGCCAACTCTTCTGGGGCCATACGGTAAGGTCTTTTGGACATAGGAGCGGTGCCTGGGACCAACTCGATGAAAAATTCCACACTTCGATCAGGTGGCATGCCAGGTAACTCTTCAGGGAACACATCGGGAAACTCGCCGACTACTGGCAACTCATGAATTTCAGGAGGGTAGTCAGCTTGCATAGAGTATAGTTGTGACTCAAGTGAAAGTTGATGGCATGCTGATGGAGCTGGATCTGCACACGTCCAACACTTCACACTAGCACCAGAAGGATCTGTCAGAACGATGGACTTGTCTGCACAGTCAATTACAGATCCAAACCTTTTGAGCCAATCCATGCCTAGAATGACATCAATGTCAGTTGAGCTCAAGGCAAGGAAGATGGTAGGGAACAACCGATATCCAATATCGATTATAAGCTCTGGGGTAACCTTCGTGGTTTGCCAGTTAAGCCCTAGGGACTGGACCACCAAGGACTTTGACATGTTTTGGAAAGCTATCCCATTCATTTCAGCGAACCTTTCTGACATAAAGGTATGGGATGCTCCAGAGTCGAACAACGCTATAGCCAGAATGGAGTTAACTCGAATTGTACTCTAGAGAATGCTTGGATCATTCTGAGCCTTCTCAAGTGTAACATGTGTTAAACAAGCATGTCTAACATCCGTGTTCTTCACATTTTTCTTGGGTGGAGGAACTCCACGACCAATTTTCTTCTGAAGACACTCTCGAGAAAGATGACCCGGCTTACCACACTTGAAACACACAGAATCAGTTGGTTTAGCAACTGGTAGAGGCGGACGAGGAACGTATCCCGCAAAATTGGTTGCACAAGGGGCTCTAGGGATAGCACTGTATGGTATGAACACACGTCGCTTCTTGGAGCCAGAGGAAGTTGCACGAGAGTTATCAGCATCCCGTTTTACAGCAGTCTCCATCTCCTTTCTGCCATATTCAAGGGTAATAGCCTGATTATGCAACTCCTGGAAACTCTGGAAATTGAAAGGAAGCAACTCATAACGGAGGGTTAGATTCAGACCCTTCCGAAACAGTTCCTGCTTGTCCTCATCATTTCTGACATCACGAGGAGCATAGCGAGCCAAACGGATGAATTCAGGCCCGTAAGGTTCAACATTCATGTTTCCCTGAGTGAGATCGAGGAATTCCTTCCTTTTAAAGTCCATGATTACCTTTGGAATATAAGCATCACGGAACGCAATACAGAACTCTGCCCAGGTGACCTCATGTCCTGGCGCCTGCAACGCCAAGAAACCTTCCCACCAAGCACCAGCAGCACCTTCTAGCTTGTAGGTGGCGAAGTTCACACGGTCATTATCTTGGACATGGAGAGCAACAAACTTGCGCTCGATTGTACGGAGCCAGTCATCAGCATCCAGAGGCTCCTTGGAATCAGCAAAGGTAGGAGGTTGAGCTTTGAGAAAACTCCCAAGTGTAACACCTTCAGCGCGACGTTCAGTATTCTGCGCCACATGTTCAAGAAGATGTTCACTTCTTAGGCGGTTGGTCTCGATATTCTGCAGAACCTGAGCCATTGTGGGAGAAGGCGGAATTTCTGCCTCAGGAGGATTATGTCCACGACGTCTACGAGAACCACCGGACATCCTGAGTAAAAAGGAGAGGAACCATGAATAACACATTCATGAAAGGAGAAAACAACGGAATGGTACATGATAGTTCAACGGAGGCAAGATACATGACATTATGTGGAAGGAGTAAACGATAACGCCTAAACGAACAACCGGGGAGTCACACAGAGATGCAAACCCGGCTATGGAATTGATAGATCAAATGACTTGAATTAGTCAAAACTTGAGAGGTTAGCAACCTAACACGATGTACCAGAAAGAAAACACCCAACGGTTTTGATCCTAGTTTTGAAGGTAACAGAAGAGAGGAACACCTTTTCAAATCAATTGAGATAAGGAGGCTAAGAGTTAGAATGAAACCAGATAAGGAGTAAAAAGAGTTCCTAAGAAGGTTTTCACAACTCATTTTAAAGTTCAAAATAGTTTTCGCAAACACTAGACTCAACATCGACCAATAGGAAAGGGTTTCCTACAGGCAGTCCTGCTCTGATACCATGACCTGTCAGACCCCAAACCTAGAGACATACAAACTGCCATGCGCTCCTAGCAATGGACTCACAAGGGCTTGAGGGTTACCAGCCCCGGCCGCAACAAACAACGGCAGGCAGACCAGATTCATCGGCACGTAGTCCGTATCCCCGGTCTACTACTCCTTGTGTCCATGCTAGTCATAACCAGATATGTATACCCAAGCGTCCATGAGTCGGATGAAACTAAAGGAACGGGACCAAAGCTATACAGAGCTGCTATGTGTCCAGAAAGTGCAACAACAATCGAGGGTTACTGGGGTTACCTCGCCCCAGGCCGAATCACATCGGCAGGCGGGCTCGGACATGGATCATCGGCTCCACAACCCCTCGACTGCGACAACTATGCAGGCATAGCCAAAACTGTATAACAATGAACTCGAAACAAACAACCGATCAAAGCAACACTCTAGACAAAGAAGCTATATTGAACATGTATTACTAGAGTATAGCTTTACAACCAGAGGTCACATGACCCAACATTACATCAGACAACGGAAGGCAAACTATGTTGCTAATCAACAAGAACCAAAAAGGCCTAAGAGGCCACAACATAAGCGACGTCCCAGCCCATAGATACCAGGTTGCTACCTGGGAACCCCAAAACTACTCGTCGATGTCCATGCTGAAACACCAGTGGTGTGAGATCTTCACCTGAACCAAATTTAAGCAAAGCGTTTTATGAAGCCTGATTTGCGTAAAGCAATGTTTGTTTTCCAAATTGAGAAAGAATAGCACGTCTCGTAGAGGGTTTCAAAACAGATGAGAAAGGACTCAACTCTTGTAGATCATCATCTTTTGAAACCACCAACTTCATTTCCCAGCATCTCACTTGCTACAAGGGTCACCCCTCTCGGCATCTCCGAGGAGGCACCCTTCATTCATTGCCAGCATGTTTTACGCCACGTTCAAGTTATCTATGGCCAAAATACTTTCACCAAGTCGTCCTTAACCGCGGACACGGCTTCTCGAAAAGATTTATCCCTGCAGGGGGTACACTTTACCCACACGTACCAACCGACTCTTAGTGCCTAGGTTTTAGCACTAGTCCGGGAAGTGCCGGAAGAGGGTGGTTCGGCCACGACCTTTACCTTGCGCAAACCTATCCATGAGTCAACCCAAGACAAGGCCACTCCATCAACAGGGAGTTGGACATCCTCCTGACGGCACCTGTCTCTGTGAGGCGGGGTAAGATCTGTGTACGTCCATCACTTGACCCCGGTCACGCCCTAGGCGTAGCATTTTCCAAAACGTTTAAAAGGTTTATTTGCATTGCCGAATGGAATCTCAAACTACGTGACTCATGGATAAAGCCTAACAAGTTAGTTGGTCGGTGAGGCTCATGGCCATCGCGCGTGGTTGTACGCTCAGTCTTGGCTTCTGCGCCCGACCTTACTCCTAGGGTTGGCAAGTACGGAACGAACAACCACTTCCCAAGTGGCCTCCCGTCCAAGCCTTAGTCAAGTTAACCACACCATGCTCATCTTATCACGTCATCATATCAAACTAGGTTATCGCAGCTCTGATTCATCAACCAGATGGAGCATAGGTATCAAACATGTATAGCGAAGCATAGCAGATATACGGCTTTGGCGGCGCTCACAAACAACCCTATGGCAGCTAGGAGTAGTGGATCAGGTCATTGAAGCAATGCATCATATATAGGAGGACTCTACCTACTGACACAAAATACTTTGGAACCGAATGCAATGTACGAGAGAGGAAACCACTTTGGAAAACATACATGAGCAGATAAGAGGTTATGCTTGCCTTGCTTATAAGAAAACCAAATAGATAGATCTTCTGGATAAGTGCTTGACTTGTCGGTTAAGATCAAGTATTCGCCACTAGGGTTGTTGATCTTCTCTTCGGGCAGCGTTATACCGATAAGAAGCGAAAATCGGAAAAGAAACAATCAACACATGGCATCGATGCAATGCACAATATGTATGTGGGCAAAGTTAATGCACTTGAATGAAAGTCCTAAACAAGTTCAAGGGTTTGCTACGGTTCGTATGATGGTTAAGCATTTTTATCCGAAAACAGTCCCAAAATAGACCCGGGAGGGCAATTCGGGCAATTCTAAAAGTGAGTGCGATTTTGATAGCTCAAATAGGTTTAAAAACATCATAAGTGGATTGCATTTATCATTTTGAGCATTTTTTTATATAACTTGTATTTTTCTGATTTTATTGATTAAAATCTTATTTTCTTTATTTTAGATGATTTAATTGCATTTAAATAATGCCCAAAAATAAAGTTTGTCAAACATATATGGAAGTGACATATTTGGGTTGGAAATAATTTTCTGAACTCAACCATGTATTTTTCATATTTTTCTAAGTTACCAAAATGAAGTTATTAATTATCTTATTTTAATTTAATTTCTGTAAAAATAAGAATTTAGGATTTTGTGACGTCACGGTGACATCACTCGGGAGATCTCTCCTCTGTTGATCAAGCAATCGATCGATTGCGCGCGTAGAACCCAAATTAAGATGTATAGCGAGCTAGAGGAGGTGGAGGGGAACGTAGGGGTGGCGCCAGCTCGCCGGATGGTCGCCGGAATTGCTCCGGCGAGCACCAACCACGGCGGCGGCCGGCGGTGCGTGTCGGGAGGACGAAGCAGAGGAGGAGGGAGGCAAAGGAGAGCACCTGGAGGTACGGGAGATCACCAGGAAGGTGATGGTAGGGTCGGGGAAGGCAGGCGAGCAACCAGGGCGGCGAATCGACGACGGCCTTCTCCGCCGGCCATGGGGAAGATGGTGGTGGCGCGGCCGGCTCCGGCCACTTCCGCTCGATTCACTTGTTGGGGAGGACGAGGAGGCGACGGGGGACCTTCGGAGGTGGTCGAGGTGGCGCGGGGGATCTCCAATCACCGGCGACGAGCGGCGTCCGACGGAGCTAGGGTTCCGTCTGTCACAACAGCGAGAGAGAGAGAGAGAGAGAGAGAGAGAGAGATAGAGCGAAGGGAGCGAGAGGGTGCGGCTGGTCACTGGGAGACGTCTCCTGCAGCTTATCCGGGCGCGTTCGCTGAGGGATGGACGTGGCAACGGCGACTTCCACGGCGGCCACGCAGCTGCTTCCTGTCCCAACGTAGAAGACAAGCACCTTTACAAAAAACCCCTGAGAGAAAAAAAAACTACAAGTTGGTCCCCCTTTTTTTTAAAACAGTACCCAAAAACTAGTTTTGAGGGCCTTTTTGAACAGCAAAAATTACACAAAAATAACTTTTGAAAAGCTCTTCAAATTTCTAACAAAACCATACCTTGGTTTGTTCATTTTGAGAAACTTTTTAGAACAACTTTGTTGGTTGCTTTTAAGTGATTTTTGTCTTTTCACTTGTTATTTCAACTGCAAAAAATTTACCAACAGTTTCCTTGCATGTATGCCATGTACACAACACACAACACAACTTTATTACAAAGTAGGGCTGTTACATTGTTTGGGCACAAAAAGAAATTAGCATGCTGAGATTGATCCATATATTGAACACAACTATCGGCAGCGATTTTTTAATGCTGAAATTGCTACTTATGGACATGCTGGTTGCTCCAAATTATAAAAAAATTGTGTCTTATGTAGCATCAAAAAGAAGAAATAATTGTCTTCGTGGAGCAAACAAACTTTCAAATATGCTAAGAGACAATGTCCACAGTTGTGAGATGAACCTTTTTTGACATGCTGACTTTAGTTGTGTTGTGTAGCAAAAAAGTCAGTAGCAATAATAATTAATAACATGAGCATTTGAACAACAGAAAAATGCACCGTCCATATAGATTATGGTTAGAGTAAATTTGTGAAAATTGCTACCATATCTCAAGGAACATGTTCTGTTCATGCATTCACCAATTTTTTTAGTAGTTTGTGAGCAAACTAAATTGATCAGATTTGTTTGTTGCGGGGATTTGTTGCTGACAGCATATTGGAAGGTTTTGACCTTAACAACACCCCTAGAAGAGAGGATCAGAACCACTTCAATTGTCAGGACACTACTCCGAATGATTTCGTTGATGGGCCACATAGCGCAAATAGTGGGACTGTTTCAAATGTTGTTGAGGAAGTTGGCGAGGAAATAACCTCACAGCCAGTGGAGCCATTTGTGGGGATGATTTTTTATGATATTGAGGAAGCACAAAAAGTTTACAATGACTACGAGATGAAAATGGGATTTGGCACACACATTGAAAACACAAAGTACAACCAAGCGAGAAATGCACCTCCGGACACTATATTGAACAGAGTGTTTGAGTGTGTGCACACCGGTAGACCTCCATCTGAGAAGAAAAAACCTGGTAGCAAAAGTGGTAGCAAATATCCATTTGAAGAAGATAATGACATGAGCATCCACAGTGCGCAAAAGTCTCGTAGCATCTGAGCCGGTTGACATGTCGGACACAAGCCAACGAATGAAGATCATTCGCCATGACTGTAAAGCTCACATGATTGTTGGCATGCGCAATGGAGCTTGAACTGTGACCATTTTTAGAGTAGATCACACACACCCCATGGTTAAACAAGTAGGGAGGCGTAGGTTCTACCGTTCACATAGGAAGGTGTCGGAACAGGACTACCAGTTTATACAGACATTGGATAACCAGAACATAACCACATCACAACTGATGGGAGCTCTTGGCAGTGTGCACGGTGGTGACCCGAGGTGCTTGGGGTATGTGAAAAGGGATGTTTCAAACATCCGGACCATGCTACGGAATGAAGTTACACTGCGTGACATGGAGATGACGTTGGAGTACTTTAAGCAGAGGCAAGCTGAAAACAACAACTTCTTCTATGCAACCCAGGTTGATAAAGATGGTGCTGTCAGGGCCTTATTCTGGGTGGATGGTCGAACAAGGTCTTTGTATCATAAGTACAAGGATTGTGTGTTTTTTGACACAACTTTCTATACAAATAGACACAACATGCCATTTGCTCCCATTGTCGGTATCAATAAGCACACACACACACACGATTGTTCTAGGTTGTGCTCTGCTACTAGATGAGAAAATAGAAACATTCAAGTGGGTGTTTGAGCAGTGGATGCTTGCAGTGTGCACCCAGATAACATAATGACAGACCAGGATTAGACAATGGCAGAAGCAATTTCTCAGATTTTCCCAAACTCGATACACAGGTGCTGTCTCTTCCATGTCCTGCATCTTGCGAGGAAAAAGTTGGGGCCAAACTTGGAAGAAGGGAACCCTTTTAGTGATGCACTCTATGGGTGCATCTATGGAACCGACACGGTGAAGCAATTTGAGGATTGCTGGGAGCATATGCTGTCAGAGTTTGCAATGTCTGAAAACACTCGTCTACAAAATATGTGGAAGTCTAGAAAAACATGGGCCCCTGTTTATTTCAGGAACAGATTCTTCACTTTCACGAGCACTACTGGAAGGTCTGAAGGACTGAATTTGTACTTCAAAACACTGATACGTCCAGGTGACTCGGTGTACAACTTTGTGCAACAGTATGAACTTTGCCAGACATTGATGCTTGATCGGGAGGATAATGCAGGGTTTACAATGGAGACAGCAAGAAGATCACTTTGGGGGAGGTAAGCAAAAAACAACATTGAATACCGCACCATTGTAGCACACCAAAAAATAAAAAATGTAAGGTAGGGTGCAGCAACTACTGCAAATGAATGGACTAGAATAATAAGCTAAGCTCCAAAATTGAAAATCAAAATCTCCTTTCTACTGTATAAAAGGTTGAGAGCCAATCTGTAGCAAAAAGAAGTTTCTGCCTGCCGTGTATGTGTAGCATTAACTAATAGTTAAAGTAGCAACAAAAACCTACTGATGTAGCATTGATTTTCATATAATGGTGCAAAAATAACTTGTTGCAGTTATGCAATTGAGAAACAAGGACAAGAATTCTACACGGCATAATTATTTGAAAGGTACCAGAAGCTTGTTGCTGCATCGACAAAGTTCTATCCGGTACGGGCAGATGTAGAAGGCATTGGTTTTGATCTAGTTCCAAACCCTGGCCTAGAAGTGAGAACATACCGGGTTCAAGTTGAGTTTGAGGAGGGACTATACTCCTGTGGTTGCAATGGGTTTGAAATGTGTGGAATGATATGTCCACACATCATCAGGGTCATGGTCCACCTAAATGTCCAGAAAATAACAGAAAGGTACTTGCTGTACCGATGGTCTTCGGTAGCAACAACACCAGCGCCTGATCCCGGGGGCAACGGACTCCGATTTGGTGTCCCACCAACAAACACTCACAACTCATTGTGCAGGAAAATGAATGAGCTTGCCTCGGATGCATGTTTTGTGGATGAAGCGTATGAAGTTGATTCAGAATGGTGTGTGAGGCTAGCAAAAAGGTTGCTGCAATGTTAAGAGCAAAAGAAAATGTGGTTGAAAGCGATGACGAAGAGGATGCAGGATTGGATGAAGACCAACTAAATGGACCACAGCAAAATGAACCAACAACAATGGTTGGTGACAGCGAGAAATTTGCTACCGGCGGGCGAACACTGAAAAATCCTAAAAGGGTTAAACCTAAAGGTCGTCCAACAATGAAAGAACAGAGGCGAAAAACTTTGGTTGAGCTACGCGATGCAGAAACTTTGAAGAGACGCAAGAAAGCTGATGAGGCAAAAGCAACAAACAAGAAACCGGTGAAGAAGCCCAAGCAACCTAGGAAGAAGAGAGTAATGAAGTGCCCATGGTGTTATGAGGAGGGACATACAGTGAAAGATTGTGTTGCTAAAAACATAGAAGATGAACGGATGGCAGCTGGGGATGAACCATTTTTATAGTTGTTCTATGTTGATATTTTTGAAAACAATTGCTACGAAGAAGTTGTTAGGATGAAAACATACTTGTACATGGCATTGGTACTATTAGGATAGAATGGTTTGAAATAGAGTTACCTTGTATTGGAGCGTTTATGGGAATTTAATAGCAAAAATTTATTCTGTTGATAACTTGTATTCATGCATTGGAGCAACTGAAAAATGTACTCAGTTATATGAAACGAAAACTATCTATTTTGATTGTGGAAAAATGTTGGTATCAACATTTTATTGTGTATGAAGAAGTGAATTTCTAATATTGGAGCAAATAATTTACTCCGCATGAGCAAAAAACTGTTCTGTTCTGGGGGTTTTAATAGCTTTCTTCAGGATACAAAAAAGTTGTTCTGTAGCAAACAGATGCCTCTACTGTAGCATTAAAATTTTACTTTTGAAGCAAACAAATGCCCGTATTGTAGCAAAATAGGGTAATCATCAGAAACAAAAAATAAAAAGGTTCCAGAAAACAGAGAATTCATTTGATATAATTTGTAGCAAAACAGGGTAATCACCAAAGGTAAATTCATTTGATACCATTTGAACCAAGCAGGAGAAAACTACATTCATTGCCATGGTTAGTCAAGTCTGTCATTGATAACCACATTCATTTGTTTGACAAAATGACACAATCCATGGATCACTAGATTCCAGCAGGAATAACATAGGAAAAAACAGAAAACATATAAGGGTTGTTTAATCCCAAATTTACACTAGATGAGGCTAATGCGAATTTACACGTCGCGATTTTTACTCCAAGCTACATGAAACTACTAGTGGCTACCCCCCCCCCCCCCGCCTGAGACTCCAAGCAAGCCTCCATGATGTCCACGATGTTGCCTTTGTTCTCTCTATCCTGGATGAGCTTAGCTGCGACAACCATGCAATATGTAGGAATATCATCCTTGGAGAAGGGCGTCATGCTTTTAGCGTCGAAGTGCTGAATGAAGAACATTGTGAAGAAACCACAGTCATAGCTGGAAAGAGAAAAGAAAGAAATGCACATAGTTAGCAGCGAACTCAAAAATGTGTAATGACTGGTTACATGAAGGTAGCAATAAGTTGAAACTGTTGTAGCAAACATAAACTTCTAAAAGAGCATATCAACCGAAGTATAGGAGCATTTCTGCCCAAAAAACAGAAACTTCTACAAAGTGGCTTGAAAACTATAATTGCATCAAAGAAAAAGGATCTTATAGCGTCTTCTGCTGTGGGTGGGCGGGTGTGACAAGTGTGTAGAGGTCCATGTCTATGTTTGAAACTCCAGAAGCTTTGCAAAGTGCCGCAAAGTTACAAAACTGGAATAGAAAAAAATCATGAAATCAGTGTGATACACACAAAAAGTGTAATCATTGTAGACAGTTCTAACAACTAACCAGGTTGTTTGCTGCTTCCTCCAAAAAGCTCGTATCCTTGTGGTTCATTGAATAAAACACATGGAACTGGTCGTGTAGCAAGTTGACAGTGCGTACCATCCAGTGGTTGTCCTTGACTACAGGGAAGTGTAGCTAATGTAGAGGAAAAAATGAATACCAAATTAGCACAATAGGATTCGTAAACTAATACCGATGCAATTACAACGTAGCTAAAAATTGTAGGAAGAGGAAGGCATAACTCACAAGGTCTTTTTTCATGATCTTGAACTTCACATATTGGCTTCTGAACTCTCTCACAACTTCAGCCAGGTTAAACTTGTCTGGATCAACTATGAGCTTTTGCTACTCATGACGAAACAAAAAGCCAAAAAAAAAAGTTACAGTAGGGTGAATTTGTCAGCTAAGGCATGCAGCAAAAAGTCTTGGGACATAACGAACCGTTGTGTAGCAATTGAAAACATATATTTTCAAAGCAGTTGTGATATTTTCCTCTTCTCTTTTGGCTTCCTTATTGAAACTCTCAAACCAAACACACATGACCTGAGTGTTAAGACACTTCCTGGGGCCTAGAGAATTGTGAAAACTCTTGTAGTCACAGTGAGACCGCCCAATTAGAATGAAAGGAGGCCTGAAAAAATACATCAAACATAATCAGAGGTGTCCAGGTTGCTGCAATGATCAAAATAAAAGCAAAAAAGGAGTAGCTAGTAGCACAAAAATGTCACATAATTACAGGACTGTGAGAAAAAGCAAAAAAAAAAGACTACCGGGTCATCTTTTCCTTTTTTTGACGGTCAGACTTGAGGTTGCGAGAATGACGCACAAACTGTTCGTATAGTGCAACTACATCTGGAGAGGGCTTCTTCATCTATTTCGCCACTGGAGCTTTAACATCATCTTTCATTGCCCTTTTATACCTAGTCCTCTTTTGAAATGTTAGGACACCAGTGCTACCATCCTTCTCTACAACACATGAGCTGCCACCATTGTCCAGGAAAACAAAAATAATAAGCTAGTGGATAAGGTTACAGAAGTTCTCTATAGAAGCAAAAAAATGTGAGGAAATTTGTTTGGGAGCATGTAATAGACAGAGTAGCTTGAAGGGTTGGGTAAGGTAGCAAAACTACAAAGACTGTAAGATCAGTATGTAGCAACCAGAATTATCTAAAGTAGCAATAAGAATTATCTAAAGTATCAATCATAATTATCTAAAGTAGAAAATCCCCAACACTAAGATAGCATTTTAAAAAGACAACAGAAGCAAAAATGCGCACAGAGAGAAAGCAAACCTGGAGTGTCCCCATGTTCAGGTGTTGCAGCTTCAGGAATCTCCTTCAAGTTTTCATCAACTGGTAAGCCACGGTTCATAGGGATGCGGGTGTCGAGGCATGGTTTGGGAGCTACACAAAAAAAGTCCATCAGAAAAAAATCATTTGAAAATTCCTGTTTTGGCCAGTGGAGACAAATCCATGATGAAATAGAAAAAAAATCTATATCTATACCTAATAATAAAGACGTTAAGGCTTCCTTGTTTTGGTTTGGTTTGGTAGGTTATTGAAACTACCCTCAAAGTTGACACAAATTACCCACGTTGCCACCGGTAAGTTATACCTATTGGGATTCATATCTCTACCTAATAATAAAAGTATTAAGCCTTCCTTGATTGGTTGGTTGGTCGGTCCGTCATTAAAATTGTCCTCAAAGTCCACCGGTAAGTGAAAAACGGTCCGTACGTTTACGTAAACTATGGATGCTTGTGGTTCACTCGGTCCGGAAAGGAAAGCAAACCGGTCAATCATTGTGGTTCGCTGAGTCCATAAAGGAAAGGAATCGTTTCTCTCGTTAGCTGTTGTTGGCTTTCATCCATATCGGTTCTAGCGATAGGTTTTTTATGTCACACGTGAGGTTTCCTGGGCTGAGTTGGGTTCGTTTTTGTTTGCAATTCCTACGTCATGTACATGTGTTCAATCATATGGCCAAGTGCGAGGAGGAGATGGAAGCGGATCATAGCTGACTCCTTCCTCCCACCCATATATATAGTAGACCAGCCGTTCCCATCAAATCGAATCGAAACGAATCTATCCGCCTCGTCGACTCTCTACAGAAATCCTAGCGAAGAAGCAGGCATCGGGAGTAGCGGCGGTCGCACTGGACAACATCTCCAATCCAATGATGCTTCTTTCTGGAGCTGTCGTTTGTCTTTGTCAATTGTCTCCATACGTGGCGTGCAGAAAGCTACTCCCTGTCCCCTATCGTCAGTCCTCCCAAATCGTTCCTGGTACAGTTGAGGTGGCGCCTCTCTTTCCTTCCACGGCGAGCAGGACTGGCTGAGGCGGCACAAAGTGGGGAGGCAGAGGCTGCGCACAATACACAGGCTCTTCGACGCCAAAACGCCATCGGTTCCATGGCAGCACCGGCCTGACGAGCGTTGATTGGAAGTGGCACAGCCGGCCCAGCCGATTAGCCAGGCTCGAAGGACACAGTGGCACCACAAAACGTAGGATTATTCGACCGGGAGGCGCGTGTGGCGTGTGGGCTTCAGGTGTGAAGGTCTCGGTGGAGTTCACTGGACATGCTCCGTGGTCGCCGCGGCTGCTGTCGGTGGGGAAAGAGGAAGGGAGGCGTGATGGACAGAGCCAGTTGCCTCCGGAATTGGGGGCGGACAGGCAGGAGCACGCGCCGGTGTTGTACAATTTTTTTAAGGCTGGTCATAATGGGGAGAAACTTAGGAGTAACATCACACACTCCAATACAACTTTGCTTATGTGGTACATATTTAATGAAGAGAGAGGTGCTTGTGGTAACTAGCTAAGAGCAAGTACAATAAGGCCATGTAAGCGGGCTATAAGGAATTAAATAACATATTTGTGCTTAGTTGGATGAGAGAGAAGAGGAGAGAGAAGAGAAGCGGGCTACAAGATAGTAGTCAGCTCTTGCACGTGCTCATAGGCACTTTGTGAGAGTGTAAGGTGGGACATGTGTTTACAAAATAGTGCATGCATATAGTATACTATTGTATATGTTGGCTATAAACTGGCTATAAAATGACATGGCAATGCCTTATAGCCAACAGCCGGCTCTATTATTAACCATGCTCTAAGTTACCGGAACATCACACACTCCAAGAAACAATGAGTCTATAGCCTAATAAATGCATTGTTGCATTACACTACATACATGTTACTCCCCATTGTGGAGGTAGGAACATAGTCTAGAAAAGTGTGTAGGTTCCTACCTTATGTTACTCCCCATTGTGACCAACCTAACAGGGCGGTACAGGAATTAGAACGGGAGGCGCGTCGTGGAGTCCGTCGCGGCGTTGTCTACCTGGGAATAGCAAAGTGTTTATAGCACGACATCGACGAGCTCCTACGACTTACCAATCTCTTCAGGTTCTTCTCCAGCCTAGCAAACAATTAAGGTAATCAGCAGGGAAGTTTAAGGACCAGCATCATGTGTCAGATTAGTTGGGTCTTGATTTCATATTTATCTAGCAAGCTTTATATCTTCCTTGTAGCAGCCCCATGGGAAGTAGGGCTGCTAGCCTGCTATCGACGATACTCAATGAAGCTATCTATGTTATTCAAATGCTGCTTCCTGAAATGCATCACCTTTCTTCTCGCTAGCTTCAAAACGCCTGAATTATACAAACTTAATTTAGTCACTACTGTCTCACCAACAGTCTCAGTCGGCGTCCTAACTACGGATAAAGAAACGACAAATGATGATTATTGTGTTTGTTTGATTACCGAAATTGAAAGTTGATCATCAAGCCAATCAATCAAGGTTAGCGCTTGCTTCACATCAGCTTATGTATTACTGTGAAAGTTGTTCGGAAGGAGATCATTAAAGCTCTCATTTTGTTTCCATTTTATTTGAGCAAACAAAATAGGATATACATTTCTCCTTTAGTTCCTCTCTTCGGATTGCACTAGGAAAAGTCTTGGATGATTTCTAGCCATTTGATCTGCAATGGACAATCCTTGGTGGGCGTGGAAGTGCAAGTTACACTGCATTGTACGGTTAACTATGCGATACAGTAGTGATCTCAAGTTATAGTGCAATGAAAGGAAAAACAAAGAAATGAAACAATGTGGCATAATGGATTAATTTTAAGGCCCTCACTTATCTACTTTCAATTAGTCTAAAATAAATGTACAAATAAATTTGACTTTATGGAGTAACAAGCGCATCAAGATTGAAAGGAATTCCAGATATAAGTAAGATACTTTTAATGGTATGAAATCGAAATTTAGATGAAATATAAGCTATTTGTAATTATATATTTTAGATAAAGAAGTGAACTTGTGCTACTCCCAAATAAATAAATAACAATATAGTTCTTCAACTGAACTCTAATTTCAATTAATGAAAGTTTGCATGGTTTCAAAAATATCCAGTAGAAATCAACCATAGCACCGCGCCAGCATATTCTCTCCTGTTGCAATGCACGGGCATCTCTGCTAGTAAAGAAAAAAGGAAAAAGAGAGCATACACGTGGGAGCAACCTTGTCTCCACCTATCGGAGCAAAAGCATCTCCGCCTTGTCTGCACACACAACATTAGTATTGTTAGGGGCTTGGGTAGATTCATTGTCTTGACTCCACATATTAAATTTCGGACAGTCATCCCAGTAACCTGTTGGTACGTTACGCCGTGGTGTAGGAGAAGCCGTCCTAGGAACGAATATACTATCCGCAACAGCTCTGGGTGGACTAAGGGCAGTGGGTATGGGTGGACTCACCGCAGCAGATCTGGCTAGACTACCAACAGCAACTTTATTTGAACTAACGACATCAACTCTAGTTGGACTATTCACAGCCCCTGATCCTCAACATCGGCGTCCGTGTGAGAGGAATCTACAACAATTGCTGCTTGCGGGATATCGTTGTGTTCCATAGCATTGGTCTGTCCAATCTCAGCTGCACCAGCATCACCCTCAACAACGCTTTCTTCGCACACATGAGAATCACACTCCATAGGATCCACATCATCAGGTTTCTCTTGATTATCAAGTTTATCGGACTCCGAAGAAGACTTGTCACCACCCATGTTGCTCTGCCCGTCTAGTCCTACCCCAGAAGCTAGAAAGACGATACCTGGGCCATCATCTTCCTTCAAGGCAGCTTCAACATAATTCAACAGCAAAGCCATTTGTTTGGAATGCGTTGATTTTAACCCTACACCAAGACTCCTGGGAGTAGCATCCCCACTAGAAGCAAAACTGACCCTGTGCTTGTCGTATAGGTTCTTGAACCGAGATGGTACATGTGTTCAACAAAAAACATGAATTAGTGTGTGAGGAAGCAACAATTATAAATAAAAAATCATACTCTGGTCATTAGAGAAGCAAAAACCAACACATTGTGAACAAAACAAAATAACCGATGGTGCAAAAAAAATCATTATAGTAGCAGAAACTGAAAGCTAATATAGAAAATTGTATAAATACAACTAAACAGAAAAACACACACAACTAAAAATGGAGCAAAAGAAACTAACTAAAGCAGCAATAATTAAAAACTAATGAAGCAAAAGGAAATATGTAAAGTACCAAAATGTGAAAAAAGCACCTTGCAAAGAAAGTTTAAAAAAAGCACACTGACAAAGCATTACACATATGTAGCAAAAAAATGCTAAATGAACAGACAAAATGAGCTACATGAGCACATTAGAAAATATACAAACCTCCAATTGCTCGACGGTAGGGAAAACAAGCCATTCATTAAACGATGCAGACAGATTGACAACAATATCTTCGTGCATTGAACTGTTCACATGACACGGCGCATACACTGTTTGGGATAACGGAAGGAACGACACAACCAAAAAAAATTCATGGGTGAGTTTAAACAATTTGAAACGTGCCAGAGTAACGCAAACAATGAAAAGCACCTATAAACAACCAGAGAGTCTACTTACAGGACGCCTCCCAAAGATAGTCTTGTTCAACAGGATTTTATTATCACGGTCAATCTTGACAATGAAACTGAAATCTTCGCTGGTCACAAAACAATCTCTAGGAATCCCATTGTTTATAAAGTGCCCGTTCTTTGGGATGAGCAGATGGTCCATGTACACCACCTATAGATGTAATAAAACACACAAATTAAGCTGCAGCTGAATGAACATTCATAAAAGGAAAAGGCAGCAACCAGAATGAAAAAATGCTCAAACAATGAGGTAAAACTTACAGCTAGAATAGGCAATGGGACGGACATCCAGAATTCAAACATGTTCTTATTCTTCTTCTTTTTCGATGGACCGGGTGCGGCTGCTACTGCTTGCTCAGACTCTAGCTGCTGCTTCCCCTTCTAAAGATCAACACCATTAAGAACAAGCGGTTGCTCCTTCTTCTTCTGAATTTTCTGAATGTAATGCATCAACAACTCCAGAATATGCTCCCCCCAGTCATACTCGTGGGTCTTCTTTGCGTCACTCATGCACCCTATGTACTCTAAGAACATCAGGTTGTTTGTGGATGGATTTAGAACAGTTGCCCAACACAAAAGGTCCCAGGTCCTGATTATGGCATCCGCTTCACCGTCATCAAGCTTCTTCAACATCGATGCTGCATTTTCTATGTGTAGCCTTGACAACCCACCTTTGTATGACTCTCTAATTTCTGAATGGACACTCTTCGTCAGCAACTCAGCTGGCTTGTTTCCTGAACGTATACCAAACACCTTCCTGATAATCTTTCTTGTGAAAACAATCCTTTTTGCTCCATAATGAAACTCACGAAGCTCGCACACAGTGTTCATGGCAACAAAATCGATGAGCTCATTAGGAACATTGATGGGTGAAATGTTGAGTAGTGAAGCAAATGCGCTGTGCTTCTCAATAATTTCTCTCTTGCGCGCTGTTCGATCATTTGCACACTTCAGCAACCGCTTCGCGGTAAAACGGTCCTTGGTACACGAGTACTGCACTTGTTGAGCAAAAACATGAACACTTAGACAAAAAAAGACACAAAGAAGCACACAAATTGTACAACAGAAGCAAACACAATGCAGTAAAATAGCACATCATGAATAGAATTGTAGCAACACAATTTATTTACACAAAATTTGAAAAATAGTGAACAATTATAGAGAAAATGTGGCACACATTATCATAGAACAACATGGCAGCAACAAAAAAAATGCTACCTAAAACATCATAGCAGCAAAACACAAAACAACTTGCTACAAAAAACATAAACATAAAGATATGAATCGAACTGACAAAGAATTAAAACAGATAAGCAGATGAGCTGCTACCTCCCTAAGACATACAGGCAACATCAAAGCAAAATAAACCACTAAGAAAAGGTCGTGGGGGGAGGAGGGGAATTGGAAATAAAACAAACCTCCATTGCTGCTACTTAGAGATTACAAGCAGATCTGCTATTGTGGCCTAGTCAGGAAACCCTTGCCTGCAAAGCATAGATGATTTCAGAGTTCTATTTGCACAGACGAATCCAACTAAATCAAGTTTTCCACACACGGGGGAGGGATTGGAGTGCAACTAGCCGGAGCAGAGAGCTTGAGAAGGGAGGAAGGCCGCACATCGACGAATTTGGTCGGAACCCCGAGCTAGAGAAGGGGGCAAGGGGCGCGCGGAACAGGGGCAGCGTGCTAGCACAGGGGATGATGGGGGCACGCGGAACCTCACCGGAGTGCACGAGGAACCTCGACAGCTCCGCCTTCGGCGCCGCCTCTCGTCGCCGCCCGCGTCGCCTAACTTGAGAAGGGCTGAAGGGCGCGCGCGGAAACTTACCGGAGAAGAAGCGTGCTAGCAAAAGGAGGATGGGGGCGCGAGGAACCTCACCGGAGAACACGGGGAAACTCCGGCAGCGTCGCCTCCCCGCGTCGCCTTCGTCGCCTCCCGCGTCGCGCGCCCAGAGCGTAACGGACGAGCCGGAAATGGGGAACCGCAAAATGCTCCTATCGGGTTGTAGTAACCCCTTTCGACGCGAGGGGGGCGTGGGTTCTGCCCCAACCCCTCGATCCGGAAGGATCCAACAGCCCGCGACCCGGGGGACGGAACGCAACGTTCCCCTGATAGATTATAAGCGTTTTTCCTTTTGTAAATCTTACTAATCATAAATGTGATAAAAATGTTCATAAGTTTATCTCTTCAAATGGTTTGTGTTGGCTAATTTATGTCGTGCGTATAACTAGATTGTACGCTCTTTCCAACAGCTCAGTCTTTTGGTTGCGTTGCCTAGTGCATGAAGCTTGACAATTAGATCTTGTAATAGTAAGCTTGGTATGACTACTTATTTTTGGACATAAGTTTGGTACTTAAATTTTACAATGAGATCTATTCATGGGTTTTCTCGGCACATTCACCGATTAGAGAGAATTCCTTACATGACAGGAGTTGAAAGTTGGGTTCCTTATTTGGCTTTGGGAAATGTTTACTTCCCTATTTGAAAGTTTGTTGGCGCCTCCCACGACCCTGTGGCGGCGGCGCCGCGCCATCCCGAGCGTCTCTCCCCGTCGGCCACCTCCCTCCTCCCCCAAGTTCCTCCCCTCTCCTTGCTGCCACCGGTGTCTCCTCTCCACTTCGTGCGGGGCACGGCGGCGACGGGGTTCCTGCTGGTCGTGCTAACGGATCTTGAAGGCAGCGTTATCAAGATCCTTCGGCTGCGGTGGTGCATGGCAGCGGCGGCCAGGAGGCACCAGGTTGCGTGCATGGCGGCACTGCCTGCTTGTCGACGGCGGCCGGCTACTGCTCCTTCGCGCGTCGACATTGGCCGACTTACAACTCTGCCCGCAACACTTCAGAGTCGGGGTGGCGGCCCCGGGTTTCTGTGGTGGCCCCTCCTGTCGGAGGTGGTCGGACAGTTCAGATTGGTGTGGGAATCTTGGGATCCCACAACGTGTCCCGGCGGCGGCTTCGCAAGGGCGACGATTTGATCCCGGCAAGGGGCAACCGTGTCTCGGATGTCCTTCGCGAGGGATCTTGGGATCGATCTTGTGGTCGGTCGGAGAAAGCCGAGCTCCGAGTAGGAGCCGACGACGACGGCGCTCACGGGCGTCGTTACCTTCCTGAAGGCGTTGTCGTTGCGACTTCAAGCCTCCCGCCCTGGTACTCCCGGGGAAACCCCAGATCTGGATCTTCCCAGATCAAACGATGACGACGCTATCTGTGTCGTTCTCCCTCTTTGGGCATTTTTTTGGAGTCCACTCTTGCGGAGGGGTATGGAGGTGGATGAAGGGAATATGCCCGAGAGGCAATAATAAAGTGGTTAATATCTTGTTCCTTATTTATGATAAATGTTTATTTCTCATGGTAGAATTGTATTAACCGAAAATGTTGATACATGTGTGTCTAATAAACAAACAAGAGTTCCTAGTAATGCCTCTCGTTTAACTAGCTCGTTGATTAACTGATGATAAAGGTTTCCTGATCGTGAACATTGGATGTTGTTAATAACGGGGTCATGACATTGGTAGAATGATGTGATGAACATAGACCCAAAGTGAATATAGCAATGCGATCAAGTAACTAAGTTACATTGTTATATCAAACATACAAAGTAACTCTAATCCTTAGACCATGAGGTCATGCCAATCACTAACACCGAAAGAGTGCTTTGATGGCATCAAACGTCACACCTTAACAGGGTGACTATAAAGGTGTTGTTGGGTATTCAGAAAGTAGCAGTTGAGGCTCATGGATCAAGAGTGGGCTTTGTCCATCCAAATGACGAAGATATATACTCTGGGCGCTCTCGGTGATATCACATCGACACCGCTGGCAAGCACGTGACTAGGTCATAGGGATGTCATATCATGGAACGAGTAAAAGAGTACTTGTCGGTAACGAGATTGAACTAGGTATGGTTGATACCAATGATCGAATCTCGTACACGTAAAATATTGTCAGACAAAGGGAATTGGTTACGACATTTATGGTTCACACGATCACTAGATTCATCGTTGAATGTGTAGGAGTCATTACGGATCTCCAGGTCCCGTTGTTGACTATTGATCGGAGAGGTGTCTCAATCATGTCTACATTATTCACGAACTGTAGGGTGACACACTTAAGGTTCGATGACGTGTTTGAGTGGATACCAAATATCGCAGAAAAGTTTGGAGAGCACCGAAATTGTTTTGGATAATTTTGAAATAGTTCAAGGGGATTCTTGTCAAATGGTTGTTAATAGATTTAACAACTAAATCAAGGGGTTATGTGTTAATGTTTGTTAATGGAATTAAAAAATATTAAAATAAAGAAATAAAATTGTTTTATTTATTTATTAAAGAAAACTCTTGGGATTTTGGGTGAAATTTAATGGAAGAATGAGTGGGTTGAGTGGAGACTCCACTCACATGATGAGGGAGAGGTGGAGAGACCCAAAAATTCGTTGATGTCTTCCCCTCCTATATAAGGAGGGGTGGGAGCTCCCTCTCCCACACACACACTTGTGTCATCTCTTCCTCCCTCCTCCCGCTGCTCCACCACTTGTTCATGCGCTTAGCGAATCCCTAAGCAATGTTTTCTTCACCACACCACGCCGTCGTGTTGTTGGAGTTTTGGTGGATCCTCTACTTCTGCTGCCCCGCTGGATCGAGGGAGCGGAGGTTGTCATCGAGTTGTACGTGTGACCGAGTGCAGAAGCGCTGCCGGATTGCAGCGGTCATCTTCGCGATCTTGAGATCGATGTGAGTACGACTACATCACCAACGAGATTTTATATCGTAAAGCTTTATTTTCTTCGAGGGTATGTTCTCCTTAAGACTTTCACTTCCCGTTGCTTACATCTCCTAGATTAGATCTTGGCCCTTTGTGTATCTCTCGCGTAGGAAAAAATTTGTTTTCTATGCAACGAACCCTTCAGCGGAGCAGTGTTTTGTCTACTGCATCGACCACGTCGAGTCTTTGTGGCGTGTTGCCACATGTCCTCGGAGATGGACGCAGGATGTTGGACATGCGCAGGAAGGTGAAGTTGTTTGGCGCCATGGCGGCGTTGATAGCAGGCCTGGCATAGGGGCTGCAATGATCTCTCATAAGATGGTTTTGCGGATATCGGCGGCAGCGGTTCTAAGGTTGGCGGCAGTGGTTTCTGAGTGTTCATATCGGTGTATACTGCAGGCCAGCTAAACCGGATATGTGCTCCCAATTCTCTATCGGGCGACTTGGTGGAAGACACTGAATTAGATGATGCGCGTTGATGTTTTAGTTCGGGGTATCGGCCCCGATTATGACTACCCCCTTCATCAAGAGTTTGTAGGTGTGACGATATTCGTTAGGAAAGTGGCTTTTGGTTGACCCCTTTAAATCCTTGTAAGTCTTCGTGGTACGTTCTTATTATCAATAAAAAACCGGCTGTGTGCATCATTATGATGCAGAGGCAAGGGGCAGAACCTCCATTTCTAAAAAAAAATGACAGTTTGTGCAATTTTTTTTCTTCCGGAGACAAGGATATGATATTGTTTTGTGGCTGATGGTTGTTTTGTTTCTCCTCTTGGAAATCCGAGAGAACGGAGTAAAAAAAGTTGAAATGGCGGTTCCAACGCGCCATGATAGGGTGGCTGGTACGGTAGCTTGCTACCGTATCCATGGCCGTTACAGCGATTGGCTTCTCCCTAGTTGACGTGAATTTCCTTTCGCGGCCGTACCGAGGCGCTGCAGCTTGGTACGCTTTCTAGTACCGTCACACGTGACCGTACCCATGGTCCTTAAGTGAGGTTTGACCTCCTGAACATGAATTTTCTCCTTCTCCTTAATTCTGGCAAATTGTGTGTTTTTGTGAAATACTTTTAATATTTTTAATTGTCATATTTCATCCCATACTTGGCCCTCGCTGCCCTGTATGAGATCTCTCCTTTGGCTTTGTCTTTCTTGCGTAGACAGACATAAAAGGTGCACTTTGGCACATTAAAATTTTACAATCCCCACATCTACGCATGAAATCATTAAATAAAAACACTATATGAAATGGACACATCAACATCCCATGCTTAGACTCTTAATCGTCATGTGAAGAGAACATGATCATCATGTTCATGAAGCACAAGTCAATACGACGAATACAATCATTTTAGTAGAGTTTGTGACAATTATGGTCACGTATCTTATAATTGCTTTGCCAAGAAGAGAAAGAAATCCATCTACAAACAGAAAGATTACGGTAACCAACTTTATATTAACCGTTGAAGCTCAGGAGGCCATGATACCTCCTCTGCTACTAATGCTCCTCGCTCATCCAACACGCATCTTCTCGAAAACCATGAAAACCCCAATCCATCGAACCACCTTGCCCCTGCAATGGCGAACTACCCATGTGGCTTCCTCCCCTACCTCCCTACTGGTGCTGGCTTCATCCCGCCAATCAATCTTTGGCCACAGAGGGGCTCGTGGTGGTCATAGGAACTCTGCCCCACAACAGCGACGAATGGGCCATCATCATCATCCAACCAGAGCCACATCATGCTCTCTTCAACGGCACAACATCGCTCATCCGCCACCACATCGAACACGAGCGCCATTACGTCATCCGGGAGATTACTCCATCTGGTATGGGTGATGCACTGATTCATTTTCAGGATGTCAGTGACAGAGATAATGCTATTGCACACAATATGTACTTTATTGGTGATTCTTTCTTGAGGATTATTGCACATAATAGGGGTAGGAACCACAGATCTACCACCTTTCCTCATGATTGTTGGCTTATGTTGATGAACTTTCCATGTGAATGCTAGGAACTAAATACTATTGTCAAATCACTTGCACAATATGGAAGAGTACTTGTTTGGAACAGAGATAATGCCAACAGGGCCAGAATCCTTGTGAAGATTAGGGTCTATGATATTGAGAGGATCCCTCTTAGCATTGTGGTTATCCAGAACACATCTGATGAGGGTAATGGAGGATCATGCCCTACTATCATACTGTCTGCTGTTATGCTAGGTGTCATTTCTGGAGATGCAGACCCCCTACCTCCTGATGGTGCCAATCCTCACACTGTCCCTATGGTGGTGGATGTTTTTTCATATGGCATGCAGACCATGAAGTTGTGGTGGATCTGAACAATATTGTTGCACCTAATGTAGGGAATGTTGCACCTGCCCAAGGACATGTTGCACCTGCAGCTGCACACGAACCTGTTATGGTCACTCCACCACAGAGCCCACAAAATCATGCTCCTGCTCAAGATATGGCTATGGCAGATGTTGTTGTTAACCATGATGGTATTATCCAGATGGACATAGAACATGATTATGATCTGGCAATACCTGATCCACCTGTTATGCAAACTGAAGGTTCAATTATTGTTGTTCCCCTCAGCTCCTTGAACAAACCTGATGATAAAGGCACCAGCTTCTTATCTTCTACTGCATCCAATACACTGCACAAGAAGAAGGGTAAGGGACCTACATCCACTACTCAGGTAAGGAAAAGGAATAGACTGGCCATTCTCCATGGGGGCTAGAAGGATGGTGTCATTCTTGAGGGTGTAGAAGATGACGAAGACCAAGCACAATCTGAATCACATGTTGCACATGTGCTTGATGAGCAGGCCCCACCTGCACCTCGTCTCAACAATGATAATATCATAGCACTTGGCACTAGACCTTGCAAGATGAATCCTAGTGATTTATCTGATGATGCACTTGATTATGACAGTACCAATGATAGTGTGGAATAAATGCATCTTTTGTCATGTAATAATTCTAGCCAAAAGACCTTACGTTGGCTATTTATTTTGCTTGAGTTTGAAGATATTATGGCCTGAAGTATGCTACTTTATTATCTGAAATTTCCTATTGAAAGTCTGTAATAATGTGGCACATGATTTTGCTATGAGACATGCTATCTTATTTTTTTTCATATAAATTATTATAATGTTATGTTTTAGTTTATGGAATTATTATAATTCTATTATTGATGAAGCTCATCTACACCAACATGGATCATATAATACTGATTATGCTCCCTACCAGGACTATTATGTAGTTACTGGAATACGTCCCATATTTTGTTATTTATGGATAGAAACTGGATTATTATAGACTGGAATCTAAGGGGCATTAATTCTCAGACCAGATGGGATGATATCAGAGAAAATATTGATGCATCTAACTGTAATGTGATTTGTTTCCAAGAGACTAAGAGGGAAGTTTTTTATCTTGCATATATCGAAAAATTCGGCCCCAAAAGATTTAATAAGTATTCATATTTCCCATCTACTGGAAGTTCAGGAGGAGTTATTACCATATGTAATGGAAATATTTCTCATGGCAATACTACTAGTGCTAATAAATACCATATTACTGTGGAACTCACATGCAAAATTAGTGCTCATGTATGGTATATTACCAACATTTATGGACACGCTCACTATGAGGATAAACCTAATTTTTTTTGATTGGCTACTTAGTATTGATAAAACACCTATGCACAATTGGATCATATTAGGTGAATTTAATCTCACCAGGAGTAATCACAACAAAAACAAGGGAGAAGGAGATATCCATCATATTCTTATGTTCAATTCCATTATTGCCCAACTAGACCTTGAGGAGATTCCTATTAAATGCAGAGCATACACTTGGACTAATATGCAGGATGATCCACTTCTTGTCAAATTAGATTGGATCTTCACAGCTGGTAATTGGACTGATAATTTCCCTAATACTGTGGCTACTCCACTATCTGAATTATCCTTTGATCACAGCCCCATTAAGATACATATTGGTATATACATTCCAAAAAGTAAATTATTCAGATTTGAATAATACTGGATGCAATTTGAGGGATTTCATGATATTTTTGCTAATAGCTGGATTAATAAAGGAGCATACAAGAACTCTGCACAAGACATCACTGCCAAGTTCAAAGCACTTCGACATGGTCTTAAGAAATGGAGTAGAAACTTTTCTCAACTCAATAAAATCGTTGACTCATGCAATTATGTACTTGCTATGATTGATGGATTGGAAGAACAGAGGTCCCTGTCCACTCAAGA
Source organism: Alopecurus myosuroides (assembly GCA_028641055.1). Lineage (NCBI taxonomy): Eukaryota > Viridiplantae > Streptophyta > Magnoliopsida > Poales > Poaceae > Alopecurus > Alopecurus myosuroides. The sequence continues at coordinate 508,079,299 of CM054058.1, read as the reverse complement.
AAAGAATTTCAGGATGGCACTAAAAAAACATCTTACACGTATATTGGAATCTAAAAGATTATTTTGGAGGATCTGAAGCAAGATAAGATGGGCCCAACTTGGTGGAGAAAACACAAAACAAATCATACCATTGCCACAAAAAGTTATAGATGCAATTTTATTGTTAGTCTATCAATTGATGTGGACAATATTGTTTGTGATCATGATTATAAAGTTGATGCTCTCTGGTCCAGCTATAAGGATAGGATTGGCATCTCTGATAATTTTCCTATGTTATTTAATCTACAGGAGCTCATATCATTATATAATAATGTAGATTTTTCTAATATTGAAGCACCATTCACTAATAGGGAAATTGATGATAGCACTGCAAATATGCCAGCAGAAAAATCACCTGGCCCTGATGGATTTAATGGTGCATTTATGAAAAAATGCTGGTCCATCATTAAAGAGAAGTTTTATAAATTGTGCCATGATTTCTATAATGGACAGTTGGATTTGAGAAGTATCAACACTGCATTTGAGAAGGATATTGCTACTGTTATTTATGACAATCCATGCTACTTTGATAAATCCTATGAAAATCCTCTATTTATCCCAACTATTGATATGCATGATAATGAGGAAGTCTGTTTAGAAAATTTATATGATAATGCTCTAGATGATAGTCCTATATTACTTGATGTTATAAATCATAATAGTACTGAAAATGGTATTGCTATTAGTAGTCTCATACCTTTTATGAGTGATAAATCATCTTGTTTTGCTATTTCTAAAAGTGGGAAAATAGAGGAGCTGATTTTAAATTTTGATCCCACTATTTTTAAGCTTGATATGAATCATGTGCTTTTAGACCATGATAAACATGCCTTATGTGATAATTACGTTATTGAGTTTGTTCATGATGCTACTGAAAATTATTACGAGAGAGGAAAATATGGTTGTAGAAATTTTCACGGTACTCAAACACCCCTCTTTTTGTTGATTTTTTTTAATTGCTCTTGTTCTAGCTTCCCATGATTTCTAGTTTGAGCTTCTTTAATTAATTTATTTACAAAATTCCTATGCATAGGAAGTGGGTTAGACTTGAATTTGTTTTATACTTGCTTCTTGATGCTTCTTCACTTGAAAAACACTTGATTCTATTTTTCTCGGCTTTGCTAAAAGGCGTTAAAGAAAAGCACTTCTTGGGAGATAACCCATGGTTTTATTTTTGCTTTTCTCTTTGTTTTATTCTTGGGAGAAAAGCACTTCTTGATTCGCGGGGTTGTATACTTCTGTAGGAACTCCTTTGTATCCTTATTTTCATGTTTTAGTCGTTCCAAGTAAAGTTTCTAGCGAAAGTTGCAGTTGGTTTTGGATTTCTGCGCATGAAACAGATTTCTGCTGTCCATCGTAAGAAATCGTATAATTCCAGAAAGATCAAAATGAGCTAAAACTTTTTGTGCTTATTCCTCAGCTAATTCTAAAACTTTTTCGTTTTTTATGTGTTTTAGATCTGAGCAATTCAAGTGCCCCGATTTTTTTTTCTTTACAGACTATTCTGGTTTTGGTAGATTCTACCATTTTTCTTGCATTTGCTCTTTTACTACGTCAAGTGGATTTCTTTGCTTCATGAAACAGCAGTGGCTGTATCTAATGTTTAAAAGTATCAATATCACTTGTGCCCTTGCAGAACTCATGGTTTTTTTTATTGTTGCACTAACCCTCTAATGCGAACTACTTTAAGTGTGGTGTGAAGGAAGTTTTCAAGGGTCAAGAGAAGAGGGTGATATAATGTGATCAAGAAGAGTGCAAGGTCAAAGCTTGGAGATGCCCCCTGTGGTTCATCCCAGCAAATATTAAGAAGTCTCAAGCATCTAAGCTTGGTGATGCCCAAGACATCCCCTTATTCATCAACAATTTATCAGGTCACTTCTAGTGAAACTATATTTTTATTCGGTCACATCATATGAAATGTACTTGGGGCATTTGTTTGTTTTTATTTGCTTTCATTTGTTTTCTTTTGTTTTCCTTGCTGAAGTAATATAGTTGGAACCTAGCATTCTTTATGTGGTAGAGATACAGGCTCCGCTTTTTCGTTTGAATACTCGGTATGCTCGTATTCTTAGTTTTTCTTTTAGCTGCTACAAAATTCCTGTTTATGTCGGATATATACCAACTAGGGGTATAGAAGATGGTGGGCCAAGTGCCGGATTACCAAGGTGGCCTAAGTGGTAGTGGGCTTAGGTCCATTAGGCGGCCCAGTAATCCGACGCGCAGAAGCCGGATTCCAGAAGAACCCGGATCACATCCCATGTGATCTGGCTTGGAGAAGAAGACGGATTCCTTGCTTTCCAAGTTATAAGTTACCGTAGTTTTCTAGGTTTCCTATTCTGTAAGCCCTAATCCGGTTATTATATAAAGCCGGACGAGAGATAAACATAACAACGAAGAAAACATAGAAGCTCTACGCCAACTCCCGAGAAGCTCATCCTCATCGAGTAGCTTAGATCCAAACCCTCACATTGTAACCCCGTTTACGGGCTTTAGTCCCAATTAGTGAGAAGTGCAGGAGTAGGCACGTCGTATTGTCGCGACGTACCGAACCTGGGTAAAATCCTGTGTTCTGTGTTACTACGCTATCCCGTTACCCCACGTCTCTACCGTAGTCTCATGGCACCCCCGTCTATGAAAACTACTACGATGTCTCGACAGTTGGCGCCCACCGTGGGGCAAACGACGTCAGGCGTAAGATTCCGATCTGGGATACTTGGTGGAATCGGAAGATCAATCACTGTCGGAAGCTTGGAATTCGACAACGACGTCGGGCGCTTCCTCGACAACGGATCCTACATACCGGCGCAAAACCACCTGGTAAGTGCCTGCGTGTTACCGATAGGATCTGCTAACATCTTTATCGGACTAACTGCAGAAGCAATGGGGTTTTGCGGTGGAAGCAAATTTATCCCACCCGCCCTATACCCAGTCGAAGATGTCTATGATGCCGGATTCTGCTCAGATCACCGACAAAAAAGTGATACACACTTTATCGGCATGGTGCAATCCGAAATCGCCGAAAACACGGATGACGGAAATCCCGTGCAAGAGGCAGACAACAACGCACCCGTCATGGAGACGGAAGACCAAACACCCGTCACAGAGGCAGAAGATCCGACATCCGTCACCAAGACGATGAACTCGGAAGTAGAATCCGTGCTTGCCACCATTGAGGCGAGATTGGAGTCGGAAACCGGATCGGATAACTTTGACTCCGAAGACGAAGATGAGGACGCCTTCGTAAGAAAGGTTAAGTCCTTTCAAGAGGGATTCGATGAAGTCTTAATGGCGAAACCGGCTGATACCACGGACGCTGGCAGCCAGGAAAGCCCTAAAACCCCTCCGCCAGTGGAAGAGAGAGAAGACGGAGAAACTTCTCCGATATTCCCCAATGTCAAGGAGATGACAGAAGATGAGCCTGTCAAAAAACCTCCCTCTTCCAAGAAAAAGCACCGTGCCTCTAAAAAACTCCAATACAAAATCCGGAAAAAAAATCAGCTGATCTCGCTGATGAAAACCTGGAAGTTGGAGATGTTAGCGGAACAAAGCCCGCAGAGAAGAAATCTAAGGAACTCACTGCTCCGCCAATGACGGAACAGGAAGAGCAAGAGCTACTGCAAACACCAGTGGGACCAGATGAACCCCCTGAGATGCTGGAAGCCAGGAGACAAGCTTTCCAACGGCAACAGCAACATCTACTCAGATCTCGGCAACATCTCCAACAAACCCATAATGACATCAAAGTCATGAAGGAAGAAATAGAGGAGTACGAGAGAAAGCATAGATCCGCGTTAAAACCTACTAGGTTACCCGGAATCGCAAGACCGGAAGAACTGCCGCCAAAAGAAAGGTTCCATAACCCATCTTGGCAAAAGCAGTTAAACGGCAAAGATGCCAAGGGCGAACCAATATACAAGACCGCAGCAGAAAACGCGGAGGCAGCGTTCGCAATTCTTAACAATGATCTGTATTCCAACGGGGAAAAACTCCAAGGGGTGTATGCTTTCCTAGGAAAAGCATTGCAACAACAACAGCGCGCTCAAGAGCGATCAGGGAGGCTGCATGATAACTCCGCCCTATGCAAGACAGCTACTTGCGTTGCTGGAGCACCTGGACCGGAAGAGCCCGGGGATTCAGACAACTCAAAAGATAAAAAATAGGATCTGAGAAAAGACAAGAAAAACCCCGACAACCGGGATGCAGCGTCTAAAACCGGATCCCATCTCCCGAAAGATGGGTATAAACCCCATGATCGGGAAGACAAACACCGGAAAGACGGAAAAATAATGCCACCTCCGAGAAACCCAGCTGAGAAAGCTGGAAGATACGATATACCTCACAGGCGTGAGAGATCCCGGACACCGTGTCGCACCCGGACTTCTAGAGGATACTCACCGTACGAACTGAACAGTATTCTGATGGGATTACGGGGCTTTCCGGCACCCGCGTCCTCTTACGAGTAGGCCAACACTTATGTGTGACAACCCATCGCTACTGTTCACCGTCGATGTAAACTATCCTGTAGAAATCAGGACACTACCATTGACGTACTTCATACCATACACACATGGTACGTCAACGGCTTTGAACAAAAGGATAACACAACATGCCTCTACGACACAAAAGATTGAAATAAGGTAGCAAATGGCCTTCACTAAGGCAGAAATAGCAAATACAATCATCCAGAGGACACATGTCCTAACATAGCATTCATTACATCAGCGGAAGCATTCAAAGGGGTCTGAGTACAGACAAAATCCAAATAGGCTTAAGAAGCCGGAAACTGAAATAAAGACGGAGCCCATCCACGATGTCTCGGATCCTGCCCGGGTCCGCTAACTACTCGTCAGCAGCCTCGTCAAACTCCACGTAGTAGCCGTCACCTGGATCCTCGTAATCGTAGTCTGCGGAAACCACAGCCCCAAAGGGGTCAGTACATAGACGTACTGGCAAGCAAGACTCACAGTTCACCAAAGTATAGCCCGTCAACACAAGCACAGATGACTTGGGTTCAACGGAAAGAAGGGGATATATAAGATGCTGCAACTGGCTGCGCTAACCAACTACAGAGATTCTATCACTTCCAACTATCAGAAAGGGGATAAGATCGAGTGTTGTAACCAACTGAAAGATAACTTCAAACAAACCCATCCTGGATCTCGCCCCTTATCCAAAGAAGCAATCCGAGGATAACTCACACAGTTGGATTAAGATGAAACAAGTTATTGTGACAATAATCCTATTACTAGTCAAATTGTAATCATGGGGTGTGAGATAGTGAATCATTAGGTTTAAGTTGTCCTGAGTACTTGTTAGCCAGTACTTTCACCAAGTTAACCATAACCGCGGAAAACACGGCTTCTCGAGAAGATTATCCCTGCAGGGTTGCACCAATTTGGCCGTACACGTATGAATAACCCGCCAGATGGGATGCCTCCCACCAAGCGGGGCACTCAACACAACTCAACTCTTCTCCGCATCAAGCCCAAAGCACCTTGGGCGCACGGCTAATCGAGCCCAGAAGAAAATGGACCCTCATAGCACTCTAAGAACGTGTCCCCCTATATGCCGACTACAAAAGTTCCACCCTGCGCTGGGCTCGCAAAAACATGCATGCGGCAAATAGAAAGCACGAACTAAATGAGATGATTTGGACGAGATGCGAATCGAATCAAATTGAGGGGGGCGCCCATACTCGCTTCCCACATGCGGGTAGTGCGCTCATCATGGATCAGTAGACAAGACCCTTTTCCTATTAAGGTCGACACTAGCAGGCCTCAAAACCACACAGGGCCTCCTGCCGGTGCCTTATCATCAAATTATTATTAAGTAATAACATTAGCATGATGGATTGATTGATTAAACATCGAGCCCCCAGACATAATGAAATATAGTAACTGAAAGTAACGGGTAACAGACTCGAGCAAAACAATCTAAGCATGCTAGTAAGACACTGGCTCAATCAACAGGGTTGTAGGAGGGGTGGTGAGGCAATATCAGGGTTAAAGGATTCATGTGATAGGTTCGTAACAGAAACAACTACCACTAAGGCTAGCAAGAATAGACAACGGAAAGTATCGGTAACCAGGGTTGAAAGGAACACAATGGTTCATGTGAGTGATAACTTGCCTGCAAACTCAACAGCCGGGTACTGAGCTAGATCCTCAGAAGGGGTGCTGTAAAGGTCGTCTGTCTCAACGTCGTCGTCTATTCGAGAAGAAGCAAACAAACAAAACAGGAATGTAAACAATCATTATCATGGCATTGTGCACAATCAAGATGATGCATGACAGGTTAATAGTGCAGCAAAATAAACTAGCTAACATGATAACACCATTTAAATGGACCCCTATGCTAAAAAGAGTTGCATATGGGAAAAGGTCCATAATTAAGTGGAACAAATGATTTATAATTAATTATTAGGTGAAAGTTGTTAGCATGATGCATGCATGATGGTAACAACAAAATAACAACAAATAACAATAAAAGATGCAAGTAATAAAAGGGGTTTAACAAGTTTTGGAAATTATTTATTAAGTTTGGAAAATTTGGTTACTTAAACATGTCACACAAACAATTATTGTTTTCATCAATTTAAAGTGTGCAAAACAATTAACAAAATTTATATTTGAGAAGAACATCAAATTTTAGTTGGATTACATGTTTCAAATATTGAAATTTGAATTAGGATGAATTTATTATGAATTAAACAATATTAAACAAGTTTTAATTGAATTTAAAACAAGTTGGAATATTATTTGAATTTTATTTGTTCAAATCATAAATTCAAATTCACATTTGAAAAGTTCACACTTTGATGGTTTGAAAACATATTTTGCATGTTCAAAAATATTTTATTTTGAGCAAGTTATGATTTTTAACAAATTTAAATGAATTAAACAAGTATTAAATTATTTAGGCAATTTAAATTATTCAAACAATGAAACAAATTTTATATTTGAATAGGATATTCAAAATGGTATGAAAAACATATTTTATTTGCCTTATTTGGAATTAGTATGAATTATTTATGAATTATTGCAAATTACATTTGAATTACCCAAATTTGAATTTTAAATGTATTTGGAAAATTCAAAACAGTTCACAAATGGAATAATTGGATAGACAATAAAATTTGGAGCAATAAACATATACAACTTTTATTAATTGGAATTATAGATTTAAAGTTATTAATGTTTAAAGTTTAATGTTTAATTCTGTTATTTAAAAGAATTAGAATTTAAACAGAAAACGTGTTAAACATTTTCCACCGTACTGGCCCCTAGCCACTGCCACTGCAGCGTGGGCCTGGGGGGGCCAGCGTGGCGTTGCGCTTGCGTGGCAGGCAGGGTCACTGCCGTGTGGCCCCTGCCTGTCAGCCAGAGGTGCAAAAGGTGGGGATTAATTCGCGGCGCGGGGGCTCGATCCCGCGCCCTCGCTTGCGCGCACGGTGGACTGAACCACTGCGCTGCGTTCGTGTGTTTGACAGTATAGGCGACGCAGAGAGGATAACGTTCAGACCCCGCGCTTCACTGACGAAACTGACGAGCAAAACATTGCTCGACTGACAGAAAGTCTCGCCGGCGGCGATCACCGTGTGTTCGCGCGCTAAGGGGTGGATCTGGTGGTGCAAAACGTGCGTGGGCGCCCAGAGGGAAGAGAGGGGAGGAGATTGGCGCGCTCACCACCGTTCTGTCGAGGAAGCGGAGGGCGGTGACGCACGATGACGACGGCGGCCGCGGCGGTGACAGAGACGGCGTCGCAGATCCGGTGACCCCCCGTGCCCTCGCAGGTGTCCAACGCGTAGAGGAGGGAGTGGCGACTCGGTTCCAGCGATCGATCGGCGTCGAGAGGCTCTGTTACGTAGACGAGAGACTCGGGTTCAGATACATGGCGCCACGGTGGCCGGAGAAAAGGCGAGGATCGCGGCGGCGACACAGAGGCTTACCGGTGGCGATTAAGTGTTCAACGGAGAGAGGAGACGACGGCGACGTGGTTCCAGGGTCTAGGTAGGGAAGAGGAGCGACATGGCGCCGGCGCGGTGGAGGGATTCAGTCGCGCTGCTCCGGTGAGGTGGACAGCAGAGAGGGGATTGCGACGGGGAAGAAGCGATTGGCGGCGGAGAGCGAGGGGACAGGGTACCTAGGTTCTAGGGTTAGGTCCTAGGGTTCCAGGGGAGATAAATAGAGGTGCGGGGGCGCTGGTGGCCGTCCGGCGCCGCCGTACGCCGACGTGGCGCGCGCGGATGCGCGCCGTACTCGAAACAGAAGGCACGCACGATTCTTGAAGCGGTAAGTTAGGGTAGAGCGGGCTGGGCTGCGCGCTGGGATAGGTTAGGTGGGTTGGGCTAGGTTATCTGCCGCGCGCTGCGTTAGCTTTTCTCTTTTTTATTTTTCCTTTTCTGTTTTTTTTTGTAGCTTTTGGTTTTGGAAGAAAAGGATGGGTTTTAATTCAGAGAAAAATTTGAAAAAATTAAGGGAAATTCATTAGGCCAAAAGCAAACATTTGGTAGCTTTTAATTGCAAAAATTTAAATATTTGCTTGCTGTTTGAAATTAAACCAAATTTAGGGAATTTCTAATATTAATGAAACCTTATTGAAAACAAGCATTTTTAATAGGGTTACCCCTATGGTTCAAAATGATTTAAAGAGTACAATGGTGTGGTGAACTTCATGGATTCAAGAGGTACTGATTTTAAGGATTGGTTTGAATTGGAAAATGATTTAGAAATTATTGATTGAATTAATTGATTGGATTAAGGGTTTGATTAAAACCAACAATTTAATGAGTGATCACATGGAATAAAATGGAACAATTTGGTTGTTTTCATTTGTTATTTTTATTCCAAAAGTTGTAACAGATCAAGTATGAAAATAACCATTTGAACTTGTTTGGGTTTGATTATGAAAACAAGATAAAACAGATGCAAAACAAATAGTAACAATTGCAAACAAAAATAAAACAAATGCAATGAGATGATGACATGATGCATTGCTTGAATTAAAACAAGAAACAAAACATTCTAAGGGATATTTCATACTTGGGATGTTACAAAACGCCCCCCCTTGAAGGAATCGCGCCCCGAGATTCCTTACTGAGATGTGAAAAGGTCCGGATACTTCTTGCGAAGATCCTCTTCGGTCTCCCACGTTGCCTCTTTATCGGAATGATGCGACCATTGCACTTTCAAGAACTTGGTGCTCTTGTTGCGAGTCTTACGCTCGGTCTCATCGAGAATACGAATAGGGTGCTCCTCATAAGATAGATCATCTTGCAGTTCAATGGAATCATGATCAACTGCACGATCTGGATCTTTGAAACACTTCTTGAGCTGTGACACGTGGAACACATCGTGCACCTTGGATAGTTTTTCTGGAAGTTCAAGACGATAAGCATTTTCTGCCCGCCTTGAGAGAATGTTGAAAGGACCAATGTATCTTGGTGCAAGCTTTCCTTTCACACCAAAACGATGAGTGCCTCTGAGGGGAGTTACACGGAGATATGCCTTATCACCAGGTGCATAGATCATATCCCTGTGCTTGCTATCATAATAGCTCTTCTGACGAGACTGAGCAATCCTGAGATTGTCACGAATGATACGAACTTTCTCCTCGGCTTCCTTAACAATGTCAGGGCCTAAGAGTGAACGTTCACCAGCTCCAGACCAATTGATTGGACTCCTGCATCTGCGACCATACAGTGCCTCAAATGGTGCCATGCCTAGGCTTGCCTGGTAGCTGTTGTTGTAGGAGAATTCAGCATATGGAAGGCAATCCTCCCATTTCATGCCAAAGGAGAGACCACATGCTCTGAGCATATCCTCGAGAATCTGATTGACTCTTTCGACTTGCCCCTGAGACTGAGGGTGATAAGCTGTGCTGAACAGAAGTTTGGTGCCCAATGCTTCTTGAAAGCTCTTCCAGAAATGAGAAGTGAAGATACTTCCACGGTCTGAGCTTATTTCCAATGGAACACCATGAAGGGGAACAACCTTTGCTGTGTAGAGCTCTGCTAACTGGCTAGCTGAGATAGTTTCCTTGACAGCAAAGAAGTGAGCAACCTTAGTGAGACGATCAATAACAACGAAGATTGCATCGTTGCCCTTCTTGGACTTTGGAAACCCAGTAACGAAGTCCATTTCAATCATGTCCCACTTCCACTCAGGAATTTTCAGAGGTTGGAGTAGACCGGCTGTTTTCTGATGGACTGCCTTAACACGTTGACAAACGTCGCATTCAGAAACGTATTGAGCAATTTCACGTTTCATGCCAGGCCACCAATACAGAGTCTTGAGATCCTGGTACATCTTTGTACTTCCAGGGTGGATGGAGAGAGGAGTTTCATGAGCCTCCTTGAGAATGATATCCTTGAGACTTTGAATCTGAGGAACTGCAATGCGTCCTTCGAAGAACACAGTTCCCTTGTCATCAATTGAGAAGGACTTGAATTTATCATTGCCTTCCTTGATGTGCTCTACAATCTTCTTGATTTCAGTATCACGAAGTTGTTCAGAACGAATCTTGTCCTCGAGAGTTGGACTGGCTGTCAAGCTAGCAAGGTATCCTTCAGGGACAAGACCAAGGTTCAGCTTCTGGAATTCTTCATGAAGTGGAGGTTGGCTTTCCATGATCATGAGATTATTGCAATAGGATTTGCGACTGAGAGCATCGGCCATAACATTAGCCTTGCCTGGAGTGTAAGAAATGGTGAGATCAAAGTCTTTAATCTTCTCAATCCATCTCCTTTGCCTGAGGTTCAGATCTGGCTGAGTGAAGATGTATTTCAGACTCTTATGATCGGAAAAGATTTCAGTTTTGTTACCCAACAAGTATTGTCTCCATTTCTTGAGGGCAAACACAACTGCTGCAAGTTCAAGATCATGAGTGGGATAGTTTTGCTCATGTGGGTTCAACTGACGTGAAGCATAAGCCACAACTTGACGTTCTTGCATAAGAACTGCACCTAGGCCTTGGAGAGATGCATCACAGAATATCTGGAAAGGTTTGGTAGTATCTGGGCCAACCAGAACAGGTGTGGAAGTGAGTTTAGTCTTCAGGAGGTTGAAACTCTCATCACATTGTGGAGTCCAAACGAACTTTTTGTCCTTCTTTGTGAGATCAGTGAGAGGTTTGGCAATCTTGGAAAAGTTTTGGACGAAACGACGGCAATAGCTAGCCAAGCCAAGAAAACTTCTGACTTGCTTCACCGTCTTAGGGGGTTTCCAGTCAACAATTGCCTTAACCTTTTCAGGATCAATGGCTATGCCTTTGGCAGAGATGATATGACCAAGATATGCAACTTCTGGAATCCAGAACTCACATTTGGAAAACTTGGCATATAGACGATGCTCGCGAAGTTTCATGAGAGTGAGACGAAGGTGTTCTCCATGCTCTTCCTCGGATTTTGAGTAGACTAGAATGTCATCAAGATATACCACAACGAACTTGTCGAGGTATTCATGGAAGACAGAATTCATGAGTCTTGAGAACGTTGCCGGTGCATTGGTGAGACCAAAGGACATGACGGTGTATTCATATAGACCGTAACGAGTGGTGAAAGCTGTCTTAGGAATATCTTCCTTTCTGATCTTTATCTGATGGTAACCCATCCTCAAGTCCAACTTTGAGAATATTGAGGCTCCAGCAAGTTGATCAAAAAGATCATCGATACGAGGAATTGGATACTTGTTCTTGATGGTTTTCTCGTTGAGAGGACGATAGTCAACCACGAGTCTTTTTGTTTGATCCTTCTTGGCAACAAACAGAGTTGGGCAACCCCAAGCGGAGGAACTAGGCTGAATGTAACCTTTCTCCATGTACATATCGATTTGCTCCTTCAACAATTTCAGTTCAGGAGGAGCTATCTTGTATGGATGCTTAGAGATTGGAGCAGTACCTGGCTCAAGCTCGATCACGAACTCAACTGCTCTGTCCGGAGGCATCCCTGGCAACTCTTCTGGAAAGACGTCAGGGAATTCACAAACCACCGGAACATTTTCAATTGCAGGAAGGGGTTTGGCATCGAGGTTGAACAGCTGAACAGAACTTGATCCATATGGAGAATAGACTATCTGGCCTGAAGTGTGGGAGAGAGTTATTGACTTTTGAGCACAGTCAATTTTAGCTTTGTGGGTCTTCAACCAATCCATACCCAGAATGACATCAATGTCAGAATTTCCCAGCAACATGAGTGAAGCAAGGAATATGCGACCTCCAATTAGGATCTCATTGTCCATGCTTATCTTGGATGTCAACATTTGCGGTCCCGGAGAGTGAACAGTCATTTGATTGCTTAGCGGAACCAGAACTAGGTTGTATGCTTTTGCAAAAATCTTTGACACAAAAGAATGCGATGCTCCAGTATCAAACAACACTTTAGCTGGAATAGAGTTTACGGGTAATATACCGAGAACGACGTCAGCAGCTTCCTCAGCTTTGTCGGCCTTGATATGGTTCACCCTCGCGGTCCTCCCGACAGGCCTGTTGTTGGAGTTGAAGGCTTTAGCCGGGGGAGCACGAACCATTGCCTGGTTGGTGTTGGGGCGAGGAGGTGGAGGTAGCTGCCTCTGAGTGCACTTATCAGCGTAGTGTCCAGTCTCCTTGCACTTGTAGCAAGTGACGACACGAGGAGGACCTGGCCTTGGCTGCCCCATTGGAATCCTCTGACCCTGCATCTGAGATGGGTTGGGTGGGCGGGGACCAAAGCCTGGAGAAGCTTGGGCATTTGGAGCCCTAGTGACAGCAGCATTTGGCACCCAGATGCGGCGCTTCTGCGGAGGGGTGGTCATGTTGGAGGAGGAACCACCCTCACGCGAGTGCTTACGGGACTCTTCGAACGCCTTGCGCCCATTCTCCTCATTGAGCGCGGTGTTCACGAGCTCCACGAAGTCCTTGCACTTGATGTTGGTGAGAGCGTACTTCAGTTCCGGGTTAAAACCTCGGCGGAACCTTGCCATCTTCTTGGCTTCAGTGGACACCTCGTCACCAGCGTATCGAGCTAGACGATTGAACTCGTTCTGGTAGCCGAGGACGTCCAGCTTGCCCTGTTTGAGAGAGCAGAATTCCTCACGCATCCTTTCCATGAGACCATCTGGGATGTGGTGCTTCAGGAAGGCATCCTTGAAACATCCCCAGGTGATAGGATAGCCAGCTCTCATGGTCTGGTAGTTCTCCCACCAAGTAGCTGCCTGACCCTTCAGTAGGTAGGTGGCATACTTGACCTTATCTTCCTCAGCAACATGAGCAATCTCCAGAGCCCTGTTCATCTCCCTGATCCAGTCATCAGCATCCAGAGGCTCACGTGTTGCCACGAAAGCTCTCGGCCCCATGCTCAGAAACTCCTTGATGCTGACTCGCGGAGCATTCTGGTTGTTGTGCTGGTTAGCCTGGATCTGGGCCATCTGAGCCACGACCTGAGTCATCTGAGTCAACAGCTCCGTGAGCGGAGGTGGTTCAGGCGGGTTGCTCCTTGTTGGCGGCATCCTGAATAGACATTCATTTTAGCACAACAATAGAAAAGGATAGACTTGGTAACCGAAAGATAGATTATTCCGACGCATGAATAGATAACCAACAGGTACATCATCACATGTTCAAATACATCAGAATATCCAACAGACCAATACATGGTTCGAAAGACAAAGGATAACTAAACATAGCTAGGAATGGATACATCGGTACTCCCATGCTCATCACGCAGGACGGCGGTGAGTAGTACGACGAGAGATACGGTGCGGAGGAATCCCCCGGAAGTAGGTATGACGACGATCCACGTAGAGCGGGACTGCTCTGAGAGCAACTCTCGGTGTGGTGAAGTAGAAAGCGTCGTCTCCCTGTGCTCCAAAGCGGGGAATCCCAGTGTAACCAGGACCAAGGTCGAGAAGTGGACCTCTGATCGGCTCGTAACCTCCAGCATCTGGCAGCGGAAACCCAGCTGGCTGAGTGAAACGTGCAAAGCGCTCGTCTCCAACAAAGTCTGTGGTGTACGTAGCCAGACGAGTCAACGCCAGATAGAGCTGCTCCCTGACTGAGGCTAACTCCTGAGAAAGTGTGGAAGCAACTGCGTCACTGTGCCTCACGAACTGAGCAGTGGTGTGCAGCCTGGAGCTATCAGACTCGTAGGTATCCAGGTTGCTGTGGAGAGTGAAGTGAACTCCCGCTGCCGTGATGTAACCACGGGGGATGTGACGATAGATGGAATCATCAAACCCCCAGTAGTCAGCACGGAGGACGGTGAGACTCACGTAAGCTGCCTGCTGCACGGCCATATCCACTGTGGAACCTACTGCCTCGTAGCGGTGGACAACGCTCCTGCCATCATCCGACAGAATGTAGACGATAGCCTGGTAGTAGGTCTGGTCAAACTCTCGCTGCTGCTCGTAGACCTGGTACTCTGGTGCCCAATGGAACCCCAGATAGGTAACCATGTCTCTCAGCATCTCCGGATAACCGGCGGTGCTCTCACAGCGAGTCATCCGAACCACCTGCGGGAAGAACCTGAGATCCATCTGCAGATGATCGGGGAAGTTTTGATTAGACTCCGGTAGAAGAATTGAAGTGGGAAACAACAACAAGGTTCAACGGACGATAAGGATGTTGAGAAGAACAGGATATTGAAGCAACATCGGGAAACTCGAGACCAAAAACTCCTGAGGTACTACGGAGAACCCAAAACACGTGAAATCCTAACTTGAAAGTTTAGGTGAGAACAGAAAACAACGTTGCACTTCCTTACCAGAAAAGGGTGGGTGGGTGGGGAAAGAAGAAAAATGGCAGAATTCCTACTCTCACGTTTCATTTTTCCTATATAGCTACAAAATAGTTTCTAGACTCAACTGCGACCAGTAAAAAGGGATCCTACAGGCAGACAGGCTCTGATACCATTTGTCGCACCCGGACTTCTAGAGGATACTCACCGTACGAACTGAACAGTATTCTGATGGGATTACGGGGCTTTCCGGCACCCGCGTCCTCTTACGAGTAGGCCAACACTTATGTGTGACAACCCATCGCTACTGTTCACCGTCGATGTAAACTATCCTGTAGAAATCAGGACACTACCATTGACGTACTTCATACCATACACACATGGTACGTCAACGGCTTTGAACAAAAGGATAACACAACATGCCTCTACGACACAAAAGATTGAAATAAGGTAGCAAATGGCCTTCACTAAGGCAGAAATAGCAAATACAATCATCCAGAGGACACATGTCCCAACATAGCATTCATTACATCAGCGGAAGCATTCAAAGGGGTCTGAGTACAGACAAAATCCAAATAGGCTTAAGAAGCCGGAAACTGAAATAAAGACGGAGCCCATCCACGATGTCTCGGATCCTGCCCGGGTCCGCTAACTACTCGTCAGCAGCCTCGTCAAACTCCACGTAGTAGCCGTCACCTGGATCCTCGTAATCGTAGTCTGCGGAAACCACAGCCCCAAAGGGGTCAGTACATAGACGTACTGGCAAGCAAGACTCACAGTTCACCAAAGTATAGCCCGTCAACACAAGCACAGATGACTTGGGTTCAACGGAAAGAAGGGGATATATAAGATGCTGCAACTGGCTGCGCTAACCAACTACAGAGATTCTATCACTTCCAACTATCAGAAAGGGGATAAGATCGAGTGTTGTAACCAACTGAAAGATAACTTCAAACAAACCCATCCTGGATCTCGCCCCTTATCCAAAGAAGCAATCCGAGGATAACTCACACAGTTGGATTAAGATGAAACAAGTTATTGTGACAATAATCCTATTACTAGTCAAATTGATAATCATGGGGTGTGAGATTATGAATCATTAGGTTTAAGTTGTCCTGAGTACTTGTTAGCCAGTACTTTCACCAAGTTAACCATAACCGCGGAAAACACGGCTTCTCGAGAAGATTATCCCTGCAGGGTTGCACCAATTTGGCCGTACACGTATGAATAACCCGCCAGATGGGATGCCTCCCACCAAGCGGGGCACTCAACACAACTCAACTCTTCTTCGCATCAAGCCCAAAGCACCTTGGGCGCACGGCTAATCGAGCCCAGAAGAAAATGGACCCTCATAGCACTCTAAGAACGTGTCCCCCTATATGCCGACTACAAAAGTTCCACCCTGCGCTGGGCTCGCAAAAACATGCATGCGGCAAATAGAAAGCACGAACTAAATGAGATGATTTGGACGAGATGCGAATCGAATCAAATTGAGGGGGGCGCCCATACTCGCTTCCCACATGCGGGTAGTGCGCTCATCATGGATCAGTAGACAAGACCCTTTTCCTATTAGGGTCGACACTAGCAGGCCTCAAAACCACACAGGGCCTCCTGCCGGTGCCTTATCATCAAATTATTATTAAGTAATAACATTAGCATGATTGATTGATAGATTAAACATCGAGCCCCCAGAACATAATGAAATATAGTAACTGAAAGTAACGGGTCACAGACTCGAGCAAAACAACCTAAGCATGCTAGTAAGACACTGGCTCAAACAAAAGGGTGTAGGAGTGGTGGTGAGGCAATATCAGGGTTAAAGGATTCATGTGATAGGTTCGTAACAGAAACAACTACCACTAAGGCTAGCAAGAATAGACAACGGAAAGTATCGGTAACCAGGGTTGAAAGGAACACAATGGTTCATGTGAGTGATAACTTGCCTGCGAACTCAGCAGCCGGGTACTGAGCTAGATCCTCAGAAGGGGTGCTGTAAGGGTCGTCTGTCTCAACGTCGTCGTCTATTCGAGAAGAGGCAAACAAACAAAAACAGGAATGTAAACAATCATTGCCATGGCATTGTGCACACTCAAGATGATGCATGACAAGTTAATGGTTGCATCAAAATAAACTAACTAACATGATAACACAATTTAAATGGACCCATATGCAATTGGATTGCATATGGAAAAGATCCATTGAATTAAGTGGAAACAAATGATTTACAAGTAATTATTATGTGAAAGTTGTTAGCATGATGCATGCATGATGGTAACAACAAAATAACAACAAATAACAATAAAAGATGCAAGTAATAAAAGGGGTTTAACAAGTTTTGGAAATTATTTATTAAGTTTGGAAAATTTGGTTACTTAAACATGTCACACAAACAATTATTGTTTTCACCAATTTAAAGTGTGCAAAACAATTAACAAAATTTATATTAGAGAAGAACATCAAATTTTAGTTGGATTACATGTTTCAAATATTGAAATTTGAATTAGGATGAATTTATTATGAATTAATCAATATTAAACAAGTTTTAATTGAATTTAAAACAAGTGTGAATTTTATTGAATTTTATTTGTTCAAATCATAAATTCAAATTCACATTTGGAAAGTTCACACTTTGATGGTTTGAAAACATATTTTGCATGTTCAAAAATATTTTATTTTGAGCAAGTTATGATTTTTAACAAATTTAAATGAATTAAATAAGTATTAAATTATTTAGGCAATTTAAATTATTCAAACAATGAAACAAATTTTATATTTGAATAGGATATTCAAAATGGTATGAAAAACATATTTTATTTGCCTTATTTGGAATTAGTATGAATTATTTATGAATTATTGCAAATTACATTTGAATTACCCAAATTTGAATTTTAAAATGTATTTGGAAAATTCAAAACAGTTCACAAATGGAATAATTGGATAGACAATAAAATTTGGAGCAATAAACATATACAACTTTTATTTATTGGACTTATAGATTAAAAGTTATTGATTTTTAAAGTTTAGTGTTTTATTCTGCCATTTAAAAGAAATAGAAAACAAAACAGAAACGTTTTAATTCTTCTGTTACCGCACTGGGTGTAACCCCAGCCACTGCCCCGTGGGCCCGTGGCCAGCGTGGCGAGCGCGCGCTCGCGTGGCAGTGGGGGTCACTGGCGCGTGGCCCCTGCCTGTCAGCCAGCGGGGCAAAAGAATTGGGGAAAACCCCGCAGCGCGAGGGCTCGATCCCAGCACCTCTCCCTCGATGCGCGCTGACTGAACCACTGCGGTACTGCGCGTTTCTTATCTGTATACGCGACGCAGAAAGGATATCGTTCAGACCCCGCGCTTCACTGACGAAACTGACGAGCAAAACATTGCTCGACTGACAGAAGGTCTCGCCGGCGGCGATCACCGTGTGTTCGCGCGCTAAGGGGTGGATCTGGTGGTGCAAAACGTGCGTGGGCGCCCAGAGGGAAGAGAGGGGAGGAGATTGGCGCGCTCACCACCGTTCTGTCGAGGAAGCGGAGGGCGGTGACGCACGATGACGACGGCGGCCGCGGCGGTGACAGAGACGGCGTCGCAGATCCGGTGACCCCCCGTGCCCTCGCAGGTGTCCAACGCGTAGAGGAGGGAGTGGCGACTCGGTTCCAGCGATCGATCGGCGTCGAGAGGCTCTGTTACATAGACGAGTGGCTCGGGTTCAGATACATGGCGCCACGGTGGCCGGAGAAAAGGCGAGGATCGCGGCGGCGACACAGAGGCTTACCGGTGGCGATTAAGTGTTCAACGGAGAGAGGAGACGACGGCGACGTGGTTCCAGGGTCTAGGTAGGGAAAAGGAGCGACATGGCGCCGGCGTGGTGGAGGGATTCAGTCGCGCTGCTCCGGTGAGGTGGACAGCAGAGAGGGGATTGCGACGGGGAAGAAGCGATTGGCGGCGGAGAGCGAGGGGATAGGGTACCTAGGTTCTAGGGTTAGGTCCTAGGGTTCCAGGGGAGATAAATAGAGGTGCGGGGGCGCTGGTGGCCGTCCGGCGCCGCCGTACGCCGACGTGGCGCGCGCGGATGCAGAATTGGGTTTGCTTATGTGCTGCACGCGCGCTGCAGTTTTCTTTTTTTCTTTTTCTGTTTTACTTTTTTTTTGCTGAAAACAGAATTGGAAGAAATTGATAAGTTCTTGTTTAGGAAAAAATCCAGAAAATTGGGTTAAGATATTTAGGTAATTAGAAACCAATTTCCAAGATTGGATTTCAAAAAGTTGAGATTTAAAATGAGGTTTGTATTTGAATCCAATTTGGATGAATTTTCAATATTGATTAACCATTAAGAAAATAAAGCATTTTATAGGGTGGCCCCTAAGATTTAGAATGAACTAAAGAGTGCAATGGTGTGGTGAACTTCAAGGATTCAAAAGGTACTGATTTGAAACTTGGTTTGAATTTAAAAGATGATTTGGGAATTATTGATTGAATTAATGGTTTGATTAAAACCAACAATTTAATAAGTGATCAACATGGAATAAAATGGTTGTTTTTATTTGTTATTTTTATTCCAAAAGTTGTAACAGATCAAGTATGAAAATAACCATTTGAAATTGTTTGGGTTTGATTATGAAAACAAGATAAAACAGATGCAAAACAAATAGTAACAATTGCAAACAAAAATAAAACAAATGCAATGAGATGATGACATGATGCATTGCTTGAATTAAAACAAGAAACAAAACATTCTAAGGGATATTTCATACTTGGGATGTTACACACCGCCTAAGGACAAAGAAAGGCACAGGAGTAGAACTCCGCCTAATCCAAAGGGGCGTGATCACGGGAGAGATAGAAACAACCCCGGAAGAGCGCGTTCGCGCAACAATGGAAGAGAAAGGAGCAGATCCCCTTCTGTCCATTCAGCCGGAAGATATTCTGCACACATTGACAGAGCAGAAAAAGATGATCTATACTTTGGTCCTAAATTTTTTACCGACAGGACCCAAAGAATAACGCTGCATTCTGGCTTTGCCAAGGTCGGTCCAACGTACCAGAAATACACTGGCAGCACAAACCCGGATACATGGCTCTCGGATTACTATACAGCCGTCCAGATCAACAATGGGACAGACCTGGAAGCTGTCAAGTTTCTTCCCCTAATGCTGCTGGATGGAGCCAGAGATTGGATCAATGGATTACCGTCACGAACAGTCGATAGCTGGGACGATATGGCTAGAGTATTTACTCAGCATTTCCGGGGAACATACAAACGCCCGAATAGCATCAACCAGCTAAACCGTTGCACGCAATTTGAGGATGAACCATACGTGGATTTCATCTCCAGATGGACAGCAATGAAGAATAGTTTCTCTGGAGTAACTGACGTACAAGCAATGCATGCTTTCGTCAATGGCCTAAAACCCGGACTTGTACCGTTCATGGTTGGTTCCAAGAAGCACAAGGATCTCGGATCCATGCTTACAACCGCCAATGAGCATGCGGCAGCCGAGGATGACATCAGAGCAAGAGGAGGCAATATTGAATCGTTGATACTTGCCAAGAAAACCCCTCGTTCTGACAAAAAAGCCACTCCAGAAACAACGACAAAGCCCAAAGAGGTGAACATAGCCTTTGGAGGAGAAAAGGGAAATAAGTGGAAAGGACGCAACCCAGATCCAATCAATTACACTCCAGAGGAGTGGGAAAGGATTAAGTCGGAACCTTGCGTTCACCACTCGCAATTTGGGAAACCCACCCATACAAACGCGCAATGCCGGCTGAATAAGCACATGAAAGGCACTGCAGGATCTGGAAATAAAGGAAAGGGTTCCAAAAGGAAACCCGCCAAACAAAAGCCAGAAGCTGACAAAGAAGACAGTGAATCGGACACTGACGAAAAAATCCAGGAACAACAGCGCAAAGGCGAACCCAAGTTTCCGAGAGTTGATGGAGAAGCAATGCTAACTTTTTTAGCAACCCCATCAGCAAAGGTGGCAAAAAGAACACTTCGAGAGATAAACGCGGTTGTTCCGGCAACCCCGAAATTCTTGAAGTACTCCAATACACCGATAATCTGGGATCAGTCTGATCATCCCGGAAATATCCCTGCACCCGGCACGCAAGCTCTTGTTGTAAGCCCTATTGTTCAAAATACTAGGCTAAGAAGAGTGCTGATGGATGGAGGATCCAGCATTAATATAATGTACCTGGATACACTGAAGCACCTGAAGATTTCCGAGTCTCAGCTCAACTACAGCAATATACGCTTCCATGGTATCGTCCCTGGCAGGCAAGCACGATCCCTAGGAGAAATTTCCCTAGATGTCACCTTCGGAGATAAAGATCACTTCCGGCAGGAAAAAGTATCCTTCGAAGTAGTGCCGTTCGAAAGCGTGTATCACGCAATACTCGGACGTCCAGCTTTCGCCAAATTCATGGCAAGATCCTGTTATATTTATAACAAGCTGAAGATGCCAGGACCCAAAGGAGGAGTAATCACTATAGCTGGTGATTTTAAGCTGGCAAACGAGTTGGAGAAAGAAAACGCCCTTTGCGCTCAGAGAGTCATAGCAAAGGAAGAGCTGAAGGAATTAGCCAAGGAGGTATCGCCGTCAGAAATGCCGGCAGGAAAAGAAACTCGGAAGCCAACAGACAGCTTCAAGGCATCCGAGAATACAAGACAGGTAATCCTAGATCCCAAAGATCCGACAAAATTCGTCGTCGTAGGGACTGGGATGACTGACAAATAGGAAGGCGAGCTCATCAAGTTCCTCCGTGAGAACTGGGATATTTTTGCCTGGTGTCCAGCCGACATGCCAGGTGTACCCAGGGAACTTGCTGAGCACCAACTTAAGGTTATTCCTGGATCAAAACCCGTCAAACAAGGTCTCCGTCGATTTGACGGAAGAAGACGGAAGGCTATTGGCAAGGAAATTATCCGGCTTTTAGCAGCGGATTTCATCAAGGAAGTGATCCATACTGACTGGTCCGCAAATCCGGTATTAGTACCGAAGAAAGACACTACTGCTCTTAGAATGTGTATAGATTACACAGGCTTGAACAAATTGTGTCCGAAAGATAGGTTCGCATTACCGCGAATCGATCAAATAATAGATGCCACAGCAGGCTCTGAGCTTTTGTGCTTTTTGGATGCATACTCCGGGTACCACCAAATACGCATGAAAAAGGAAGATCAAATTAAGACTTCTTTTATAACCCCATACGGGACGTATTATTACGTAACCATGCCGTTTGGCCTGAAGAACGCAGGTGCAACCTACCAGCGTTGCATGCAACGTTGTTTGCATAGTCAGATTGGAAAAAATGTCCATGTTTATGTGGACGATATTGCTGTCGTAACCAAGGAAAAAGATACACTCCTTGAGGATTTGCGAGAAACTTTCGAAAACTTACGCACCTACAAGATGAAGTTGAATCCATCTAAGTGCGTATTCGGGGTTCCATCAGGAAAACTTCTGGGTTTCATCGTTTCTCACAGAGGAATAGAAGTTAACCCGAAAAAGATCAAGGCAATCTTGAACATCACAAAACCTACTTGTGTCAAAGATGTCCAAAGATTGACGGGTTCCGCAGCTGCCGTTAGCAGATTTATTAGTCGGCTAGGGGATAAAGCACTACCACTATACAAGCTGCTGAAAAAATCCGACAAGTTCGAATGGACAGAAGAGGCAGATGCGGCGCTGACTCAGTTGAAGGAAACCTTGATGAAAGCTCCGATTTTGGCATCCCCAAAAGACGAAGAGCCCATGTTATTGTACCTTACGGCTACAAATCGGGTTATTAGTGCGGTAATCGTTGTGGAACGGTTAAAGGAAGAACAAAGCATACCAGACCAACATCCGGTATATTACATAAGCGAAGTTTTTTCCGAGTCAAAACAAAGGTACCCACACTACCAAAAACTGGCGTATGGTGTATTTTTCGCATCTAGAAAACTACGCCATTACTTCCAAGGGCATTCCATAACAGTGGTTAGTAAAGCACCACTAGGAGACATTATAAACAATGCAGAGGCAACCGGCCGAGTAGCCAAATGGGGCATTGAGCTGGCAGCCTTCGACATTAAGTACTAGCCAAGGACGGCCATAAAATCCCAGGTTTTGGCAGATTTTGTTGCCGACTGGACAGAAGCAATGGAAAAAACACCAATGCCGGAGTCCGAGTACTGGATCATGCACTTTGACGGATCCAAGATGAAGGAAGGAGCGGGGGCTGGCGTAGTCTTAAAATCTCCTAAGGGAGACACAATGGAGTACGTGTTGCAAATACACTTCAACGCCAGTAATAACGTGGCAGAATACGAAGCTTTGCTTCACGGCTTGCATATCGCAAAAGAAATAGGAGTGAAGCGCATACTGTGCTATGGCGACTCGGATTTGGTGCAGCATCAGCTCAACCAAACCTGGGACGCAAAAAGCCCTATAATGGCGGAATATCGGAGAACGGTAGATGAATTCGCCATCTGTTTCTTCGGATTCGAGGTCCTTCACATCAAAAGGGAGGAAAACTGGAACGCGGATGCGCTAGCCCTCATGGGATCAGAAAGGGTAAAAACCTTACCGCCAGGAGTATTCGTTCAGCACTTACATGAGCCATCCATAAAAGGTGGAGACGTTGATTACCCTCTGGTGTCTGAATCAATTGAAGTCATGATCGTTAAACCGGACTGGACAATTCCGTACTTAAACTTCTTAGTCAATCAGAAGTACCCGGAAGGAGCAGACGAAGTCTTGCAAAGACAAATACAGCGTCGATGCAAAGGATACACAGTAATTGACGGTTGCCTATATAAACGCAGTATTTCTGGAATTTTTCAGCGGTGCATTTCACCAGAAGAAGGAAGAGAAATACTGGAGGAAATCCACGCCGGCGATTGCGGACATCATGCTCAATCAAAAAGCATAGTCAAAAAAGCATTCCGCGCGGGTTTTTTCTGGCTAACAGCCAAGACAGATGCCGAGCATATAGTTAATACATGTGCAGGATGTCAATATTACGCTAAGCAGACCAATTTGCCGGCCCAAGCACTTAAAACTATCCCCATTACGTGGCCGTTTGCGGTCTGGGGGCTAGATATGATGGGACCGTTCAAAACCGCAAGAGGCGGACTTACTCATTTGCTAGTAGCAGTGGATAAGTACACCAAATGGGTGGAGGCTAAGCCCATCAAAAAGTTGGATGGTGCAACTGCTAGAAATTTCATCATCGACTTGGTGATGAGATACGGTGTGCCACACAGCATAATAACCGACAACGGGACAAATTTCTCCATCGGAGAGTTGGCAAGATATTGCCGACAAACGGGAATTCGCCTAGACCTAGCATCTGTGGCACACCCGCAATCCAATGGACAGGTTGAGCGAATGAATAGCTCAATCCTGCAAGGAATACGCCCAAGACTCGAAACTCCTCTTCATAGAGCGGCCGGAGCATGGGTAGAAGAGTTGCCTTCCGTGATTTGGAGTATAAGAACGACGCCAAATAGGTCAACTGGGCAAACCCCGTTTTTCCTAGTTTACGGTGCGGAAGCTATTCTCCCAACAGATATGATCCATGATAGCCCAAGAGTGCAAGATTTTGACAAATCAGACGCCGAAGAAGCACGACAGAATGCCGTTGATCTCCTAGAAGAGGAACGAGAGCTTGTGCTTCAAAGGTCCGCCATTTACCAGCAGGGTTTAAGACGTTACCATAGTCGGAAAATCAGGCATCGCTCTTTTAAAGAAGGTGACCTAGTGCTGAGGTTGGTGCAGCAAAGGAAGCACAAATTAGCCCCAGTATGGGAAGGACCATTTGTCATAAGTAAAGCCATGAAAAATGGATCATACTATCTGGTTGACATTCGAGATACGGAAGACGATCCCGAGAAACCGAATCGCAAAAGAAAGAGAAAGATAGATGATGAGCTAGGAGAGACAAAGAGACCTTGGAGCATCCAGCAGTTACGTCCCTTCTATACTTAGTTCAATATCTATGTAAACATCTTTTGAGATCATGAAATAAAGTCATTGGAATTCTGATATCCATGTTTTTTACAAGTTCATTACAGTAAAAGCATGTTTCCACCTTTTCTATTTCCCAATGATCTTACAAAATACTCAATGTTAACCCGAATTGTGCCTGCGTGCTCGGCGTTAAAAAACTGAACGATTTCAGCCTGTTAATGGCTAAAGGAAACTCGGATTGTGCCTGCGTGCCCAAGTTTCAAGAAAGTTCCTTACAAATCTTTAAGCATTACCTGATCGAATATATGTTGGGTCACTGGATCTGGTTAGTAAAAATACCTTTAGTATGGTCCATGTTTTCGAGTTCTAACTGATTGGTTATATCCAGTTACTCGTTATGACGATCATAATGCTATCGAGTCATTTAAAACACTAAGGACAGTCAAAACACATATGCCAGAGAACTTGGTAGATAAGGGAGCAATTCAACCCGACAAACTTGCAAGGAATTTCATAATTCAAAGCTGCAAAAGGCGGAGTTCTTGTTTCGACAAATGAAATAGAAGCGTTACAGTATGAATTACATTGTGAATAGCGCTCCTGTTATACAAATCCATCATCCAGGTTAGAGGCAGTCCTTCAAGCATCCGAGTCTTCCTCGCTGCTTTCATCTTCGGGGACCGCAGGAACCTCTTCTTCTCGATAAGTGATAGAAATGTTAACCATGGAAGCAATCTTGGTGGCGTGACCTTTGACTTCATCAAGGATGGCGGTTCGCTGATCCTCTGTATACCCTTGAGGGACACCAGAGGCTACGCGCCAAGATTTCGCGTCAGGATAGTGCAAGCGCATAAGGCCTAGTGCCATGCGCGCACCACCTCGTGCAGCGGAGCGTAGGATGAATTCCTTTGATCCCGCAACTTCCATGATGGCACCCGGAAGTTTGTAAACTTCCGAGAAATCTATAGTACTTGCGGGAAGGAACTTACTAATCAATTGCATTCCTGCATTTCTGATCGCGTTCCATACTTCTCCAAAAGCTCGGATTTTCTCAATCCGAGAAATGCCTGGAATATTCCCTGTTTTGATGGCAGAAACAAGTTTAGGCCACAAAAGAAAAGGAAGTAAGACATGGAGAAATTGGTAAAAGGAACTAACTTACCAAGAACCTTGTCAATTTCGGTGCCTTCTTTCATGCGCGGGAATAGCATACTTTCAAAATCATGAATAATAGATTTATTTTCCGCCGCTTGCAAAGAAGCCTGGGATTGAGCAATCCCAAGGGCCAGATTACTGGCCTCCAGGTCTTTTTCAACTTTTGCAAGTTCCTTGCGAAGGCTAGAGTTTTCTGCACGGAGCCGAGATACGTTGCTAGCATCCTTGGCTATTTTGTTGGCTTTTTCTAAAGCAGCTAGGGGACACAAAAAACATTTCGAGCTTATGAAAATTCGAGACAAATGTTATCCGGATAAAAACTGCAGAGAATACATACTTGTTGTTTTAGACAATTGTAGCTGAGATGACGCCAGCTCGTTGCTTCTTAACTCAATCATGGATTGAAGGGTTTTTACTTCTCTACTTTTGAGATTAAGATTCTTAAAAACTTCCAAGTTTATGGCATCTGCGGAATGCTGAATACGGAAATGAGAGCCAAAATGCTTAAGTATGAACAAGCATATGATAAAACATTAAGAAGAATTCAGATTTTCAACTTAATGCTTGGGGGCTAGAGGTATCACCTGGCTCATTTCTCGCAAGTCGGCCAAGTTCTCGTTGAATTCTTTGGCATATTCAGTAAAAAGAATCCAAACGTGATGAAGGCCATCTTGTAAGACCTGGCGAGGGTTAAATACAATATCATTGCGAACCACTAATCCACCTTGTGGCCAAGGACGAATTAGAGGGGCAGGAGCGAAGAACTTTTTAGCCTCCGGACGAATATATCCGAGATCGTCGAACGGTTCTTCTTTTATCCGGATGTTACTGTCCAAATTGGAGACGGGTTCGTTTCCAGCAGAGGTCCGGAGATTTTCGCCTGTCTGAGCTTCCGTTCTATTCCTCGGGTCCATGGCTGCAGAAGAAGATTCTTCTTTGATAGCAGCCTTATGTTTCTTCAGCTTCTTTGTTTTCAAAGGAGTTGGAGCAAGACTGCAAGAAGAATATCCGAGAGTTAAAAATCTCGAAGAACTGAAGGAAGATGGTATCTAGGAAAAACCCGGTAAAATACCTGGAGGTGGCGACAGGAATTCCGTCAACAGTTACCATTTTCTCGAAAGTCACCTGCCTTTTGCGCTTCCGGTTATTGTAAAACCTAGCATGAATTTCGCTGAGTTCGGCATCGGAAGCAAGATCATTCCCTCCGAGTTCGTTGAACTAGGAAAGAATTCACAACATGATCAAAAGGTGGAGATACAAGTTAATCTGAGGAAAACTCGGAAACAAGGAAAGTACAAATACCTTAGGAACTCGATTTTCCACGTGATAAATGGCTAGGTTTTCTTCGATTTGGACGCTGGAGATAACTAGCTGATGAAGTCGATGTATAAAGTCTTTCTTGGTATAGGCTTTATCTGTTCCCCTCATGCTATCTTCTGGCCCTTGGTATTCGCAAAGAAGCCGGGAACGAAATGAAAGGGGTTGAATGCGACGTCCGAACCAGGATAAAACAGTGTCTTTCCCAGTTAGGGAAGGTTTGGAAGAAGTAAGCTTGGCAATACGGCGCTTTATCTTCATTAAATGTTCCGGCAATGTCTCAACTGCTTCAGCTGTCCAACTCTCTCGAGGAATGGCGGCGGAATTAACGAATGAAGGAACCCCGATTTCCTTTCCAGGGAATGGGATGTCCTGATGATAAAAGAAGGAACCCAGCCAGGATCTGGTGGGTTCTGGCATTTGTATTCTCGGGTACCAATCCTCTCTATTTTTCCGAAGAATAAAAGATATGGTTCCACAGATAGGGGAAATACCTTCGGTGATGTTATGTTTTACTTCAAAACAGTATTGCCAAAAATCTAGACTAGGATGTGTTCCGAGATATCCCTCAAAAAGGGCTTGGAAGCTAGCTAGATAGAGGATGGAATTTGGAGAGAGGTTATGTGGTTGGACGCCGTAATAGTTAAGGATGTCTATGAAGAAGGCGGAAGGCGGTAAACCCATACCTCGCGTAATGTGAGATGTAAGGAGGACACGCTCTCCGTTTTTTGGTCTGGGCTCGGGTTCACCATCTGACTTTCGCCATTTGCCTTTAACTATCAATCCCTCTTTTGACATTTGTCGAAGGAGGACGAGGGAAGAGTTACTCGGACTCCAGTTGCCGACAAATTCTGCTTCTCTAGCGGCAGCGAGCTCGTCGCCGAGGAGTTGGATTTTCTCCTCCGCCGTTTCTGGAGCAAACGGCGGGGAGGCTGCGGAGCCCGATCCCGCAACGTCCGCGGCGGCGGAAGGATTTGCGTCGCCCGCCGCGGAGGCCGTGGTCTTCTCCGGCTCGTCGCCGGTGCGCTTGGGCGATCCCAGTTGCGGATCTAGATCGCTGATAAGCTCGTTGATGGCGGCGCGGGTCGGCGATGACGGCGAGGAGGCCATCTTGTGGTGGTGCGTTCCGGTGTGCTTGGATGCTGAGAGCGCCTGGGACAAGTACTTTGCTCTCGAGCTCATTCGCGTCAATGGCGTGGGCAGTGGGGAGTGAGGAAAGTTTTCGTTGAGGACGAGGACGGCTATTTATAGCCGGAAAACCGTTTAGATGCGTGCCAACGGCTATTTTGACCGTTGGATTTTGCCGCGTGTCGCTCGCCGGAAAATCCGTGAAATGAAACGACGGAGTAATGATGATTATCTCCTCGTTTCCCGCGCGAATCTGTCAGAGATACGTTTCTGGGTTTTTCCGAGTAAATCTAAAACGTCGCTTACGTCAGCGTGGTTGAGTGCGCTGACGTAAAAAGTTTCTTATCCACGAAGGATCGTGAGAGAAAAGCCGGATTTTCAGGATTCCGAGTTTCATGTCACCATCTTTTTCAAATGAAGAATAAGAAGAATCAAGACTGCTGAATCAGTGTTTCTCGGACAAAGAACATTTGGCGAATAGCGGAGAATCAGAGTTTTGATCCTTCTTGGGGGCTACTGTCGGATATATACCAACTAGGGGTATAGAAGATGGTGGGCCAAGTGCCGGATTACCAGGGTGGCCTAAGTGGTAGTGGGCTTAGGTCCATTAGGCGGCCCAGTAATCCGACGCGCAGAAGCCGGATTCCAGAAGAACCCGGATCACAGCCCATGTGATCTGGCTTGGAGAAGAAGACGGATTCCTTGCTTTCCAAGTTATAAGTTACCGTAGTTTTCTAGGTTTCCTATTCTGTAAGCCCTAATACGGTTATTATATAAAGCCGGACGGGAGATAAACATAACAACGAAGAAAACATAGAAGCTCTACGCCAACTCGCCGAGAAGCTCATCCTCGTCGAGTAGCTTAGATCCAAACCCTCACATTGTAACCCTGTTTACGGGCTTTAGTCCCAATTAGTGAGAAGTGCAGGAGTAGGCACGTCGTATTGTCGCGACGTACCGAACCTGGGTAAAATCCTGTGTTCTGTGTTACTACACTATCCCGTTACCCCACGTCTCTACCGTAGTCTCATGGCACCCCCGTCTATGAAAACTACTACGATGTCTCGACAGTTTAGCTCCTGTTTTTCCTGCATCTCTTATTCAGAGCTGTTAGTTTTAGTAGAGTTGTGTTTGTACTCTCTTGTTTCATTGTTGTATCTCTCGGAGAGTTTTTTTTTTATTATGATGTGTTTGAAAGCAGTAGTATAGTTTTCATGCTTATAACGGTGCAAATAGAAGCTTGTATAGACTATGGCTAGACTTTTCCATGTCATGCTAGATGTTATTTTAATTCTAAAGCCTAGTGGTTATTTTTGTAGCATGATTTGTCTCAAATAGCTGAGAGTGTTTAATGTGCCTTTGAAATAATCATGAGTTGTTATTGTCTTATTGAAGCATAAATTTGTGGTTTTCTCCTTTGAATGTTTTATTTGGTTGACCTTGCGCATGCTCACACCATGTTTATGACTACAATCGGTCACTTGTATCCTCTATGATCATTTAGTTTTTGAACTTGCGGTACCACTTATTCTTTGATTAATGATGTTTTTGTCGATATGCATGATTATGGCCATTATTGCTCTCTTGATTTGTCGCTCTCAGTCTTTTGCTATCCTCCACTGTACTGAGTATGAGCTCTAGTCGTGCATCCAACTCCCAAAAATCAAAGTTTGCCAAATGTGTCCACCATACTGATACATCATAAACGTATCCTTAATTTCTGATGTTCCATGTTGTTTTCATGCCATATGCTACATGTTTTCCTTACACCTTATGTCATTTTTATCGATCTCTCGAGACTAACCTATTGACAAGATGCCACAGAGCCAGTTCATGTTTTCTGCTGTTTTTAGTTTCAGAAAAGTTGTTCTGGAAATATTCTCCGAATTGGACGATTGAAAAGTCAGAAGTCTTAGAAGTCCCGGAGGGTCAAGGAAGTCCCGAAGAGACCCGGAGGGGGGGCCACAGGGTGGCCACACCATAGGGTGGCGCGGGTCCCCCTGGTCGCGCCACCAGGTGGTGTGGGCCCCCTAGCCACCACCCCGGTATCGCCCTTTCGCCTATATATGTCCCCCGATGCATAAACCCTAGATCAATCGGCCTTTTCCACCAAAAAAATTCGTAGATCCGCCGCCGCCGACGACAAGTTTCGGGGGACACAAATCTCTGTTCCGGCACCCTGCCGGGACGGGAAGTGCCCCGGAGCCATCTTCATCGACTCCACCACCATCTTCATCACCGTTGGTGTCTCCTATGATGAGGAGGGAGTAGTTCTCCCCGGGGCTGAAGGCTCTACCTGTAGCTATGTTTCTCATCTCTCTCTCCCATGGTGTGATCTTTATGTGGTCGTGAGCTTTGTAATCTAGTTGAATTAGTAGATGTTACTCTTCATCTGTTATGATAGTCAAGTGGTTTTCTTATGAGATCTCCATAAACACTTTGATCACGGTGTAAAGGTGTCAGTGTGTGCTGTTGGGAATATGCCCTAGGGGCAATCATGTATGATATAATTCCCAATGTATTCATAAAATTATTAAGGCGTCCTTGTTTTGAACATCTGATATCACTACACCACGACACATCATCCACAACCCCCAAATCGGTTGGGAAAACGTCTTTCGCCGACTGAATGTCGGTCGGGAACAGGTATTACCGACCGACCTTGTCTGTCACCGAAAGTCCAGTCGGGAAAGCCATTTCCCGACCGACATTATTTTGCCGACCGACAGTTGGATGTCTATGGCCAACTTTCCCGACCGATATATACTTTCCTGACAGACATATCTTTTGCGACCGACATATTATGCCGACCAATTTGTAGACGGCAATTTTTTGCCGACTAACATTTTGTTGCCCTACAATGGACTTTTTCCGACCAACAGTTTGGTGCTAGTCATTTTCCCGACCAACTTTATGTCAGTCCTGACATGTTTTTTGCCGATCAACTACCTGACATTGTTTAGTTTCACTGACCAGCAGAAGATGCTATTTTGTCCTACGGAATAAAATTTAATTTCACATTTTTCCTTATTACAATTACAATAGAATCCAATACAGTATTAATCAAGTTGCACTAGCAAGCAAGAACCAAACAATATAGATGCTCCATTACATCACATAGGTCACTGACCAGCAACAGATAGGTTCACACAAAATAATGGCTAAAAGTGTATGTCCAACGATTCATGATACTCCATTGCACTATTAAGTTGACAAGAGATGATGGATATGTTCACAACGACAGCTACAAGCTGCATGACAATAGATAGTTTGCCTCCATACACAAAATAGACAATTGTCGCAAATCGACAGCTTCAGGTCCCTCGTCCTCTTGAGTGTCTTTTCCTACAAAGGGTAAGACAAGTCCATTACTTTAATGCTTTCATAGACATGAATACTTGACACTTAATAGTTCATCAGGCCATGCAACTAATAGTTGAAGGGTACCAGAACTTTTCCATCCAGCAGGAATAGACTGCTAATATGCATGTGTTCCAAGTAATATCACATGTATTTAAGTAGGTAACGCATACAGCAAACTACAGTTTGTATATTCAGAGATGACACATAGCATGTACTTCTACATCAGGATTATTTTTCAGTTTACACACATCCCTTCAAACATAACCGGTTCAAAATGTAAAGTTCTATGATGAACCTAGTGACAACAGAGGGTAGTTAAACTCAACAGATCTTATTCACACGACACAACAGAGGGTAGTTAAACTCAACAGATCTTATTCACACGACCAAAAAGACCAAGTGGAAATAAATATTGATGGACGAAAACAACACATAGGTTGAGATTAATAAAGCACTAATGAGCTCCCAAAGAGCTTCAAAGAAAATGCGCTAAGACCGACTACCACCACCTCTACATTGTAAAATTCTTTTATAGTTTTATTCCAGCACATGGAAGCAACAAAGCCAAATGAAAAGCTGAAATAATCACAGCAACATGCCTAGGCAGAGAAGTGTGACCATGTACGAACTTTCCAGACTAGAGTCTGATTGTTGCGATAATTATGATTTTTTTTTATAATGTGAGCTGAGACACTAGTATTATTATTTGATATCTACACATAACCTGGAGTCAATTTCTCAAACTCTATGTCTTTTCATAAAACCTGTTATGGAAGTTCAGCTATTTAGTTGAGAACTGATCATATCCTTTTTTTTAGACCTCGCATGCATAAGTGTACCCTTTTTTTGTTGTACGCTTACTGCACAAGGCATGTAAGCAAAGCACTAACCCAAAAAGCAATCAAATCTGTGCTACACTAGCATGAAGTGTTCTTACAGAAAATAAATACTTTTCATTGCTGAATTATAAATGCTTATGTAGCTAGCCAGGAAAGATTTTACTGGATAAACATGATGAATTTACTTGGATTCCTAGTCGCCATGAGCAAGGATCTGAACCTGATCTCCATTGGCATGATGAGGAGGTGCCGCTAGATAACTACATGCAGCAAAGCAAATTATCACTCGCCTCCTATAACTAAGATACCTACATGAAGCAAAGTAAATTATCACTCACCTCCTATAACTAAGATACCTACATGCAAGAAAGTAATTATCACCCGCCTCCTATAACTAAGATACCTACTTGCAGCAAAGAAAAATATCACTCACTTCCATTAACTAAGATACCTGCATGCAGCAAAGAAAATTATCACTCTCCTCCTATAACTAAGATACCTAAAAGTAGCAAAGCAAATTATAACTCCTCCTATAAATATGCTGCAAGGACCAACCATGATAAGAATGTACTATAGGAGTTTTTGGTGAGGACCAATAAACCTAGAGGATATACAAATAAGCCTAGAGGATATGCATTCATAGAGTATGTGCATGTTCAGGATGAACGGTAAGTTTCTGGTTAGTAGATGACACTCTTGCTGCATGTCTTGCATATTTGGTTGGTCCCAGATGCTTACAGGCAAGCAGAAGGGAGAAAAGTGGACACTAAGACGGTGTCGTACATAGAAAATTCACTAGTAGTACAAGAAGGTAAACAATGTACTCCCTCCGTCCGGAATTAAATGTCACAAAGTTTGACAAAAGTGGATGTATCTAGACATAATTTAGTGTTAGATACATCCATTTTTGTCAAACTTTATGACATTTAAATCCGGACGGAGGGAGTATTTATAAACTTCTTACTAGTTGACTGATATGCAAGAGGCCAGATCCTTGGAGATAATGTTGAGCTGGTCAGTTGCATGGCTGAGGTACTTGTTTCCCGTTCGCGGAATTTCCAGTATTCATGCTCATGGTATCTTACGCACCTGAAAAGACAAAAAATTGCAAAACCTTGAGGCATCCATATCACGCGAACTGAACCTTGTCGATTGCTGCTGCTGATTGCGGTGTTAATGCCAATGACCATGCAGTACTTCTGATTCCCTGTAGATTCCAGTGATGGTGCGCTGTTAAGAATAGAGTCCTGAGTCGCCTTCCCTAAGGCTAGCCTCCATTTCTAAGTTCGATATTGTTTTCTCCAATGTCCTGATCACTGAAGGGAGTAGTTGGAAGCCTCTACTGAACACACTAGTGGTGTCAGAATCACTAGAATGAGAACATATATACTTATTCAACACTTAATGTACAGCATCTACAGTTCATGGGATTTCTAAATCTTTTTCCTCGTTAATCTGTAGTACTACCTCCGATCCAAATTAATGGTCGCACATTCATACAAGGCTTAGGCAAAATTTTGCCTAGCCCTCCGACCATTAATTCGGATCGGAGAGAGTATCTTTTTTAAGACAAAATTGATGGTCAGACCACAAAACGAAAATCAGTAGTTTTCTCATGTATTAAAACTATATCTTCTCACTATTAAAACTGCATCTACAGCTGTACAGCGTCCCTTGTTAATCTATCACTGCTCCAGGTTAAGAAAAAAAAGGTGGAGATGAGGCCAAAGACCACGGCCCTTACCTTCAGAGGGGAGATGCAAGAGGATGGTGGCGCGGGGGGAGGGTCAGTTTTCTGCCGCGCGATCTATCGGAGCTTGGGTCTCCGCACCAAAGGCGGTGGCCCATCACGGCGGACGGTGGTCCTGTCATCTCAGCGTCTCTGCGCTCATGCGTGCTTCTCCCTCCTCCCTTGGGGCGTGGCGAAGCGGAGCAGTGCCCGGGCGAGCGCCTAGCCCGGCGACCATGGAGGCGTGAGGTGAGACTCCGACCTTCGGCGCCGCACTCGTGGCGGCGCCGGTCTCCAGCGGCTTCCCGGCGCCGGTCTCCAGCGGCTTCCGGCGCTCGTGCAGCCAGGCCGCATGGCCCCATGGTCCCTGATCTGGAGGGTTGGGGAGACAGGCGGCCATGGAGAAGGGTGGCGGCGCAGAGGGTTTGCTGAAGGCCACACGATTAGGGTTGGCAGGTGGGGAGCAAACAAGTAAAGGCCCTTGGCCCCTCCTTTTTTCGTGGACGCGCGCGACCACAAGACAAATCGTGAGCGCGGGGTAGATTTGGCCCAAATAAAAAAACCGCGCGCTCGGCCCGCCTGGCTGGCAGGCCCAACCAAATGTTGGTCGGCATTAATTCCCGACCAACATGTTGTTTTTTTTTCTTTCTTTTTTTTGGAACAAAGGAGCGCCCCAGAGGGGCTAGAAGCTTCCATTACACACAACAGTGGGGGTACATTGGAAATACAGCGGACCTCATAAGATTAATAATATCACATAGGTCCCTGGTAAACGCAGAATAGACCCTACTCGAAAAATTGGGATTGCAATCAGGTCCATCTCCTTCCCCACCGACGAGCGAAGAACCAATCATGGAGGAGCCGAACTTGCCGTCGCCTAACGCCGCCGCGGGGACGATACCACTTGCGTCGACGCCGGCGCGCACCTCAGCATCAGCCGGCTCCTGATAGGGCCTCGTATCAGAGGTTAGTAGAGGGCTGGAGCATACCAGCAATACCTGGTCACCTCGGACCATGGATGTGCTCGATGACGCAGAAGCTTCGAAACTCCATGGCCACGCTGCCTTTGACTTCACCGCACCAATACGCCCCTCCACCACCGCCAAGGTGGCTTGCTGGAGCCCGCATCGAGCAGCAGAATCAACACGCAGAGCAGCCCGGATCCTCTGCCACAAACCTTGAAGAACCAACCCGCCATCGAAACTCTGTAGCCTGCCACGGTACAGAGGAGGCGGAGGGAGATGATAGTTGCAGCTTCGAATCCAAGAAAAAACGAGCTTATTTAGGTAGAGGAAGGGGGAAGTGGAAGTAGATCCGCGCAGCATCTCCATCCTCCGGAGCTTAGCCAGCAGCCAACCTACTGCCTCCCACCGCCAAGCAGCGCTCGTGAGCTCCGGCAGCAAGCTTCCCCACGGCATAGCGCCACACACCAAAGCGGAAGAACAACAGCTAATAGATCCTAACTCTATATGTACAGCGGCGCACCGAGCACCTCCCCCATCTCGTCCACCTCCAGCGACGCCGGCGGCGGAGATCTGGGTTCGGGCCGGGCCTGGGCACGAAACCCACGCGGTCGCCTCCCTTATCCGCTCTCTCTACTGTAGCTCTCTCAGGAAAAGGAAGGAGTCTTCTAGAGTATGCCCCGACCAACATGTTCGATGGGCACAAATATATTACCGACTGACAGTTTGACACCAATTATCCTGCGATTCCCGACCGATGATCAGACAGTGTACATCAGTATTGCCGACTGACAGTCCGAGACAATTTTTCCCGACCAATTTATGGACGGCGTGTAGGACTATTCCCAACAGACGTCAGTAGGGAATGTGGTGTTGTGGTGTAGTGTATATGTCATTGACTATGTGATTCGATTGTGGAACTATGTATTCATGTTGTTCATGCTAAATTGCCCTTGGTCATTAAGGTTGTGCTGGACACACACCCAAGACTAATGTGAGTGTTGGTTGTTGACTCGGTTCCACTTGTCATGGGCATGGAAATCGATGTCATTCCAACGTTCACAGACTCAGCTAAAGAGTTTAGCAAGTCGGACTGACCCATCTTGAGATGCAACGAGTAAGTCATCATTTGCATGTCTCAATCAATGTAATCCTTAGACCTGAGGTTGTTGCACAATCCGAGTTGTGGATCACCGACTTAGGTTCTGTCAAATGGTGTTCTGTGACAAGGCAGTTATAAGGAAGAGTTCGGGTCGAATGAGAAGCAAGCTGCGTGATGTGGATAATCAAGATAGGATTTTGCCCTTACAAATGGAGAGATATTCTTTGGGCCCTCTCGAGTCATATGATTCCGGAAGCATGTCCATGCGTGACTCGGTTAAGTGTTAACTGGGTCTATTGACTAAGAGTTAGTCAGATGAATCATATATCACGGACCGAGAAGAGAGTTGAGCTATTTAAGGGATGACGATAATTCGCCTATAGTTCGACAAGGTATATTGTGAGGCAAAAGGGACTCAGATGAAAGTCACATTGGAAGGTATGTCGTCATGACACTATGGAACTTGGAGTCGGCATGTTCTGCTAGGAGCCGCTACCAATTGATCGATTGGGAGTCGGACTCCAATCGTGTCCAAGTCGCCATGAGCCTGCAGGGTCGCACACTTAAGAGCAGGAGAAAATATATTGGTTGGGTTGGAACCGAACCGGAAATGGACTGAATTAGTAAGTTGGACTCACAGAGGGAATGGGCCACAAGCGTTGTGAAGACCACTACCAGCCGCTATATAAAGAGGGGCGTAGGTTGCTCAGCGGGCACGTTATTCCACTCCCATGTGTTGGGAACCCTAACCCCACTCAGTCCAGCCGCCGCACCGGACCTAGCAGTCCGACGTGGGAGCTCCTCCTCGTAAGTGTGGATACCGGCAGAGGTGTTGTACGATCATCACTTCGACGTTCGCGAGATTGGATCGGCTGGATCGGATCGTGGGACTACACTGCATCGACGTGCTTCATCGATAATCCGCACCTGCACGTCTAGTGGTAATCCTCGTGGCCTTCTACCTCGGCTAGATCTTGGAAGTACCGCGTAGAAAAGTTTTTGTTTATCTCTCCGCGTTCCAACAGTGGTATCAGAGCGGTAGCTTCTGGTTTTAGGCCCGTGATCTGCACATATGTGATATGTAGTTAGAGTTAGATTGGATCTAATTATTGTTTTGGTGGTCGTTCTATGAGATAGATCGGTTTTGTAGAAGTTTGATTGGATCAATCGTACTCGAGGGTTAATGGATGATCTGGTTGCCGTGATCATACTGCTAAGCTCGTGGAACAACTTACCCCTACCGTTCGGTTTCCGTCATCGGGGTATACCGTGACACATAAATCCAGTTGCGGTGATTGAAGATCAAAGAGTTTGATCGAATCGAAATACAGATCAGATTTGGGTAAAATTATTTTATTCGATGAAGAAATCCATGTTTGGAATGCAGATGAGATCTGCGTTTTCCAAAATTGTTGCCCCTTCGATCACCGCCCGCTATCCGGCTAGCGGGACCGCCAGCTTCGCCCTGTCGTAGCGCCCTAGATGTCGTTACGAGTTTCACAACGCCTGTAGATATCGTTTCTATGCATAAATTGTTTTTGCAGGATGTTGTGAATGGTATGGCTTATGTGCCTGTGATGTGTGTAATCCATATGTGATCTGCGTATCATGTTTTTGTCAGCCGGCTGGAGCCTAGGTGCTGTCATTTTATTGTATAACGGTCTGCCTGTCGGATTCTCTATGTAATTTTTCATTTACTAGCTAGTGTAGCTTGTTGGGGAACCCGGGTGACATGCTAGTTGATGTACAAGTCGGCTACATGGAGTAAGATGGCACGTGACAAGAGTTGGCACGAGTCGACTTACAAGCTTTGTGGAGATGGAGATCACCATGAAGAGAGCCATACCATTTCACATTATAATTGCTTTATTTGTGTTATTCTTATGTCTCTTTTTACCTCTATTTAGATAGTTGGTAGATTTTAATCCCTCAAAGAAGGTCTAGTCGGCCGCCCCGCCAGTGCTGCACCATCACAAGTCAGACATTCTTGGTAGTGGGCTCATAAAATTGAGGTGCTACCAATTCTTTCCGATTAGGTGGGTTTGAGTCGGACTCTTACAGCGGAAGCACTTGGTAAGCTAGACGAGTCCATCACAATGGTTGTGGAGCTCTGGGCGAGGTAGGTTGGGAGCCGGGGCATGTGATGCCATCCAACTAACAGGATTCGTGTTGGATAGGATTGGCAAGGTGTTGCCTACCTAGATCACTTGACGGCTAGCGGTGATGCTAAAGCTCACTAGTTGGCTTGCTTATTTAGGATCTTGAATCACTTAGCAACAATCGGAGGGGTGTTGGTTCTAGTGGGAGCACAAGTATTAAAGTGTTTAATATGCCTGCTCTTTATGAATACATGTCAAGTGTTTTTGCATATTTTCTGTTGTAGATCAACGGCTCCTAGCAACCTTCCTCAGTTGTCCACTTTTGCGTTGAGGTCAATCCTAGAGAAAGATAAGCTTAATGGAACTAATTTCACCAACTGGTATTGTAATCTGAGGATAGTTCTCAAGCATGACAAGAAAGAACATGTTCGAGAAACTCCACTTCCAGATGAGCCTGATGATGATGCGACAGTCGTTGTCATGAATGCTTACCGTAATACTAGAGATGAGTCTACGGAAATTAGCTGTCTTATGATTGCACACATGGAACCGGACTTGCAGCAGCAGTTCAAGAATGTTGAGGCCTACGATATGATCGAAAGCCTCAAAAGTATGTTCCAGGCTCAGGCAAAGACCGATAGGTATCAAGTCTCTCAAGCTTTGCTAGGTTGTAAGCTCAAATACGGCGATCCACTGAGTCCGCATGTAATCAAGATGAATGGTTACATTAAGTCTCTGGATAGGCTGGGCTTCCAAATTAATGAAGAGTTCGCTACTGATATAATTTTGAACTCTCTTCCTAGTGTGTATGGTCCATTCATTTCGAACTACCACATGCATGGTATGGATAAGAAGATCACTGAATTGCATGGGATGCTCAAAACGGCAAAGGATGATCTCAAGAAAGTCATCCGATAAGTGTTGATGGTGCAGAATAAGGCTAAGTTCAAGAAGAGTTCTTGGACCAAGAAGAAGGACAAGTAAGGAGGCAACACCCATGGCCCTGTCCAGAGCGCTTCCTCAAGGACTAAGCCATCTCCTACAGCTGGAGCCAATTGCTTCTATTGCAAGCAGGATGGCCACTGGAAGAGGAACTGCACCAAGTATTTGGCTTACAGAGCCAAGAGTGGAGGTGTGACTTCCAACTCAGGTATGCTTGTATGCAATGTTATAGACATTTATCTTGCTGATGCACCTAACAATTCTTGGGTATATGATACCGGATCATTTATTCACATATGGAACTCGTTGCAGGGACTGGTAAGAACTAGGAGCGTGGTGAGAGGAGAGGTTGATATTCGGGTCAGCAACAAGGCGAGAGTCGCTGCGTTGGAAGTCGGCACGATGCAACTTCATTTACCTCCAGGATTTTAATGGAGCTGAATAATTGTTATTATGTTCCAGTACTTAGGAGAAACATTATTTCCGCCTCATGTTTGATGAGACAATGTTATGAGTCAAATATTAAGAATAATGGTTGTTCTTTGTGTTTGAAAGATATGTTTCATGGCTTTGCACTCGTTCAGGACGGGTTATTTATTTTGAATCTTGATACTGAATCGGTCTATAACATAAATGTGAAAAGGTTGAAACCAAATGATCTAAATATGACTTACTTTTGGCACTGTCGGCTTAGTCATATAAGTTGGAAGTGCACGAAGAAGCTCTATGATGATGGACTTCTAACTTCGTTCGACTTAGAGTCATTCGAGACATGCGAATAATGCTTACTCGGCAAAATGACCAAGACACCTTTTGCAAGGAGTTGTGAAAGGGCGTCCGACTTGTTGGAACTAATACATAGTGATGTATGTGGTCCAATGAGCACGACAGCTAGAGGTGGTTATGAGTACTTCATTACCTTCACTGATGATTTGAGTAGATATGGATATATCTATTTAATGAAACACAAGTCGGAAGCCTTTGAGAAATTCAAGGAATTCCAGAGTGAGGTACAAAATCAACTCGGCAAGAAAATAAAGTTTCTACAGTCGGACCATGGAGGCGAGTACATGAGCCATGAGTTTGATGACCATATAAAGAGTTGTGGAATAGTTCCTCAACTCACTCCGCTGGGTACACCGCAGAGAAACGGTGTATCGGAATGGAGAAATCGGACCTTGTTAGACATGGTATGATCAATGATGAGTCGGACAGATCTACCTTTATCATTTTGGGGTTATTGTCTAGAAACTACAGCGTTCACACTAAACAGAGTACCATCAAAGTCAGTAGAGAAGACACTGCATGAGATGTGGACTGGCAAAAGGCCAAGCTTGTCTTTTCTTAAGATTTGGGGTTGTGAAGCATTTGTCAAGCGACTTCAGTCGGACAAACTCACGCCCAAGTGGGATAAGTGTATTTTCGTGGGGTACTACTTCTACAACCGAGAAGAGGGAAAAGTGTTTGTTGCTCGGAACGGTGTCTTCCTTGAGAAAGAGTTTCTCAGTCGGGGAGTCAGTGGGAGCACAGTGCAACTCGAACAAATTCGAGAGGAACCGGCTAGGGGCGAGTCGGCAAGGGCCTTGGAGGCTGAGCCAGTCGTGGTACCTACGCCGGTAACAGCACCTAAACCACGGAGATCTCCCAGATTACAAAATGCTCATGATGTTTTACTGTTAGATAGTAATGAGTCGTCAAATTATTCAGAAGCGATGGTGGGATCTAATTCTGAGTCAGGACTTGGAGCCATGAGATCCGAGTTAATGTCCATGGATGAAAATCAAGTTTGGTATTTGGTTGATCTGCCTGACGGTGCAAGACCCGTCGAGTGCAAATGGGTCTTTAAGAAGAAAACTAATATGGATGGAAATATTTACGTCTATAAAGCACGACGTGTCGCGAAGGGGTTCCGACATGTTCAAGGAGTTTACTACGACGAGACCTTCTCGCCTGTAGCGATGCTTATGTCAGTTCAGATCATGCTAGCCATAACAGCCTATTTCGACTATGAGATATGGCAAATGGATGTCAAGACGGCCTTCCTTAATGGAAATTTAACTGAGGACGTGTATATGATACAACCCGAAGGTTTTGTCGATCCGGCTAACGCTGACAAGGTATGCAAACTTCGGAAATCCATTTATGGGTTGAAGCAAGCATCTCGGAGTTGGAACATTTGCTTTGATGAGGTAGTCAAATCGTTTGGCTTCATCAAGAGCGATCATGATTCTTGTTTATACAAGAAGTTTAGTGGGAGCAAAGTTAATGTTCTAATCTTATATGTGGATGACATATTACTGATGGGAAATAATGGCATGATGTTGCAAGAAACCAAAGAATCATCGGAAAGGAGTTTCTCAATGAAGGATTTGGGTGAGGTGACTTACATATTGGGAATCAGGATCTATAGAGATAGATCAAGGCGGCTCATTGGATTCAGTCAGAGTACATATCTGGACAAAGTATTGAAAAAATTCAATATGGAAGAGTCTAAGAAGGGGTTCTTACCGATATCCCATGGTGTAAAACTAAGCAAAACTCAATGTCCTTCGACGACTGATGATCGAAGTCGGATTAGTGTGATCTTGTATGCTTCGGCAGTCGGATCCATCATGTATGCCATGATTTGTACTAGGCCATATGTTTCCTATGCCCTAAGCGTAACGAGATACCAGGCTGACCGTGGCGAATCCCACTGGGCAGCGGTTAAAACAATCATTAAGTAATTGAGAAGGACTAAGGACATGTTCCTAGTTTATGGAGGTGATAAGGAATTCAGTGTAAAGGGTTACACAGATGCGAGTTATCTCACCGACTCAGATGATTTTCGTTCACAATCTGGATACGTGTTCGTAATGAACGGAGGGGCTGTGAGCTAGAAGAGTTCCAAGCAAGATACTTTGTCTGCATCTACGACAGAGGCTGAGTATATTGCTGCCTCGGAGGCTGCAAAGGAACCTGTTAGGATCAGGAACCTCCTGATGGATCTTGGTGTGGTTCAGGGCGCGTCCAATCCTTTGGACGTATATTGTGACAACAATGGTGCTATCGCACAAGCCAAGGAACCTAGACAACACCAGAAGAACAAACATATACTCGTGCGTTACCACCTCATTCGCCAGTTTGTTGAACAAGGTGATATCAAGTTATGCAAAGTACACACGGATGCAAACATTGTAGACCGTTAACAAAGGCGCTACCACAGCCAAAGCATGAGGCGCACATAAGAGGTGTGGGCATTCGATGCCTAGACATATGATGTCGAGATGATTGACTCTAGTGCAAGTGGGAGACTGTCGGGAATATGCCCTAGAGGCAATCATGTATAATTCCCAATGTATTCATAAAATTATTAGGTCGTCCTTCTTTTGAACATCTGATATTCCTTGGATCGTTCCCGAATTCTTCATCGAATGCGTCTAATGCTTTCCATTGACGTGCATCCGAAGGGTGTGTTAGCACTAGTTTTTCAACACGTTCTGGATCACTCAGCACCGCCTTCTTTCTGTTCTCGTGCCAGCGCATGACGTTTGCTTCCTTGGGGTCCACGAAGTACCGCTGCAGACGGGGAATGAGTGGAAAGTACCACACAACTTTCCTAGGAGCTTTCTTCGTCCCCCTCTTGTAACGATCAGCACCGCACACTAGACATTTGATCTAGTCCGCGTGGTCGTTACGATAAATTATGCAGTCACGGACGCAAGCGTGGTATTTTGTGTGCGGTAAATCGAGGGGGCACACGATTTTCTTGGCCTCCTGTGGACTACTAGCACATGTGTTCCCTTCAGGTAAGTGCTTCTTCAGGTATCGCAGAAGATCATCCATGCTTGTGTCGGTCCATCCGTGTTTTGCCTTGATCTCTAGAAGATCGAGAGCTACTCTCAAGCGTGACTCCTCCATCCCGCGACTTGCGTCATTCAACGGAGTTGCAGAGTCTATCTCTAGTTGCGTGATCTTAGATTTACGTCTGGCGTCGGTCGACGTGTTCTTGAGAAGAAGCTCTTGAACATGAGGGTCCCGCATGGCTGAAGTTAGCGGAGTGTTCATGTCCTCGTCTTCTACATGTTGTTGATCACCATGACTCCCTTCTTCTTCATAGTCGTCTCCGTCGGCAGCCTCTTCGTCCTCTCCATTGCCATGTTCAGACTCTTCCTGATCATCTTCACATGTCGCCGCCCAATTGATGTCGACGTGATCATCGTCTTCATCATCATCCATCCACTTAGTGTGGCTCTCCATGAAACTATACCTGAGCAGGTGCTTCTCCACATTACCATAATCTGGTTTGAACAAGGACCCTAACTTCCATTTTCGACACGGACACTCTATCTCGGTGCGGTTGTTTCGATGCATCTCGGCCGTCGCACGTTGCACGTAT
The DNA here is from genome assembly GCA_028641055.1 of Alopecurus myosuroides. Lineage (NCBI taxonomy): Eukaryota > Viridiplantae > Streptophyta > Magnoliopsida > Poales > Poaceae > Alopecurus > Alopecurus myosuroides. The sequence goes on along the minus strand of CM054058.1, from coordinate 508,035,592 downwards.
CTATGCACCACGCTTGTCCTCATCGCAATGATCATTGCTACAAAAGGAAAGAGAGGTTTCATTAACTAGATCCGGTTTTCACAGAAAATTTCGGCATGACCTTTGCTACAAAAGGTGTAACGCGGAGCGCCAGAAATTTGCCGAAAAGGAAATGAATAAACATTTTGGCAAAACATTGACAACTCATCCCCATGGCAACACAATAAAATGCAAAAGAGATCGAGTTCTCCTCCACCAACCAATCTCACACACCTATTAAGATGACACACAATGCAAAATATATAGACGTGATGACGACGTCAAAGATCACCGGAGAGACGACCGATAAGAGAGTGATAGATCTAGAAGTAGCTAGTGATGCATTTGTGGTGAGATCTAGTGTCCGGTTAGTAGATCAAGTGGAGAGATTTGGAAGAGGGCAAGTGGGGTAGCGTACTAGATAAAATATATCAAACACGATTTGTTAAATTAGATAAAAATGGTTGAGGGGTGTGGGGGATTGAGCTTGGAGCACTAATGGGTCGAGTTTGGAGTAGGGAGTGAGTGAGTGTGGTGCATAGGGGTGGTGGTGGGTGGCTGGCCGCACTTATTGAGGCCACAAGTTACCCCAGGCGAATATCAATCCTTATGCGCCTGCGCTATGGGGTGCTACCCTAGGCTAGGGTACCACATGCTCTTTTGTCTTTATTCGCCAGCGGTAGGGAGCAATAGCGCAGGCGAACAAGCCAGGATTCCCCTGCGGTAGAGGCACAGTGTCAGGGGGTGGTGGTGGGGTGCCCTGCCACCTTTTACCCTAGGCGCATTGTGTTCTGGTTCGCCTGGGATAACGTTCTTACCCGAGGCGCATATGCTTGTTGTTCGCTTGCGCTAATTAGCGCATGCGCATGTCTTTACCTGTTCGCATGTGGTAATGCATGCTGCTATAAGCATTTCTTAGTAGTGCACAAATAAAGGGCTCTATATGGCGACATTTGTCATAAATTAACTCACGGTAAAGTGCTAATATATCAACTATTTTTTCTATGTTTCTCTTTTTACATCCAGCAATCCTATGATCATATTCTAATTCACACCGACCTGATACATATGAGGCTAAGGAGCCGATACATCTTGGTGGAGCTGTGTATCCCGCCGTTCTAGCAATTAAATTTTTCACTCACTGGATATGTTGCGACACAGCTGTAATACATGAACTGGCGGGCAGAGGGCAATACAGAGGACACTCGAACTCGACCTACCGATGGCGAGGAAGAGGCCGAAGTCCGGTGATGCCGAGGGCGGCCGTGAGCTCGAGCAATGGTCTTAATGAGCCATCTGTGGAGGCAGTGGTTCATCGAGTTACGGAGGCTCTATGCGCACAGGGGGTGACTACGGTGCAGCACGCGCCGGTGTCTACCACGGCGCCAGAACAGCCGCGGTACCCTGCCGTGGCCCTGCCAGCAGCGATTTCTTCTGCCGTGGTGCTGCCGGCAGCGGTTTCTTCTGCCGCAGCCATTGTTACCGTGCCGTTGCCGGTAACCAGCAGGGATCATCAGTTGGCGGGGCAGCGTACGGCTGCCGCGGCAATCACGCCAGGTGGAGGGGCGCTGCAACCTAGGGCGCCTCTGGATGTTGGCTTGGCAAGCACATTGGTTGATGTTGTTGAGGATTCTAATGCTAAGAAGGCCAAAAAAACGAGAAAGCAAAATGTTTCCAATGCGGAGTTCAAGGACATTTGAGTGAGGGTTGCACGGAGGTGGTTTGTGAGTATTGCGAGGGTACTGGTCATGTTCCTGATGAATTCCACTTGCATACGGTGGCAAAGCAACAAGTTATTACACACGGTTTCATCAATGAAGGATTAATGTTCTACGAGGCGGTGCCTACGACATCGTATAGGCCTAAGATTGACTCTGCTAAACTGGGTAAGCTGACTATCATGGGAGGATCGCTTTCTGTGGAAGAGGTTATTATTCAGTTACAGAGACTGGTACCTTCTGAGAAGTTCAAATGGGAGGTTGTTCACGTGGGTGATAATGTATTTAAGGTCTCTTTTCCGACTAGAGCTGAGTTCGATCGTATGATCGTTTTTGGAGCGTGTCATGTTCCGAGCAGCAGTTGTGTGATTCCAGTGGAGGCCTGGGTCACGGAGATGAAGCCTATGTGGCTCTTACCTGAGATATGGATTAGAGTATCTGACATTCCGCCTAAACATCGAGGTGATTTCCTTCTTCTTTGGAGCCTCGGTTCTTTGTTTTGGAAGACTCTGAAGGTGGATATGACGTATACACGTAAGCATGGGGTTTTGAGGGTTCTTGTGGGGTGTATGGATTATACACTCGTTCCTGATGGTTGTCCTATCTTCTTGCGTGATGGTTTTTATGAGCTAAAATTTCATGTTGAAAATCCTAATTCCGATGAGGAGGATGATATGGCAGTGGATCCCAAAAATGATTCTCCTGATGATGAAGGGGGAGATGGAGGGAGCTCTAAGGAAAAAGGGCCGGTCATTGGTACTATGGATGTTGATAATAAGGTGGAGAACAATGGAGGAATTAGTGAGCTGTCTAATGGGGCGAGCAAGGTGACTGAGGTGAACAGGGTGAAAAAGACGTTTTCTCCTGGGGTGGTTCTTTCACCCTTGGTAGCCAAATCGGTAAAGTAGGCTCGTATGCATCTCCTCTCGTTGAGTAAGGAGCAATTGGCGTCCACGCAGGTGATGCATGTAAAATGCATAGATGAATTTTGCATATTTTTACATGGTTTTTTATTACATATTGCATCATATAAGGGTATGATTCAATGTTTCATAGTATTTTGGGGTTAAATTACAAAGTCCCCCAACTTCTATGGAATTAACCCTGCCTGTCAGAAACCCCGTTTTCTATATTTTTGACGTTTCAGGGGGCAAACTTCGGCGAAATCACCTGAAAATCTGCGGGGGTCATTTTCTTGGAAGGAGAAGACCTGCGGGCGAAGGATCCACGGGAATTAGGCAAGGAGGCCCAAAAGAGGACCCTCCACGCGGCCAGATTCCTTGGCCGCATGAGAGGCCCCCTTTTGGCCCCTATGGCCCCAAGTCCTTCCATCTTCGACTTACCGACTCTGTCTTGACCTAAAACCGACTATAAAAAGGGTCCCTCGTACCCTTACGGAGGGGAGCGCCGCCGAAACACCGAAACACCAAAACAGAGACCTGGAGTTCCAGATTGGAGGGGGAAAACTCCGGCGGGGCGCCGCCGGTGTGATATCCTACCCCTCCAACGTCATCTCCATCGACATCAACATGAAGAGGGAGTAGTCCACCCCAGGGCTATGGGTTTGTAGAAGTAGCACTTGTATTTCTCTCTCTCTATGTGCTTCACTAATTAGATCCGTATGAGCTGCCTCACATGATTACGGGCACCGTTGTAATTCCTATGTGGTGGATCTTTTCTATGAGTTATTGAATCTGAGATTGCAATTGTTTCTCTTGAGTTATTTGTGTAGATGTATCTTATGTACCCCGTTCTTATTTGCTAGCTTTGATCAATCTAGTTCTTGAGAGCGTGTGTGGGGTGATGGGTGCATTAGTTGGAGTAACGGGGGGTGGCTACTGCTGTGAAAGTGACAGAAGTTCAGCGATCCACTTAGGTTTTGTTAAACCTTTCTTAGTTACCTCACTAGGGATAAAAAGGAGTACCTTGTTACCGGGGATTTGAAGTGACACTAATCAATCTCCATGACTAGATCTAGCAAGTTCTTACGTCAACTTCATGTCACATTGCTTAAAGCTATACTCTGGTTTTTTCCTTAATTATCGAGGTGTTATGATTTATTTCGCATCTTGGTGGAGTATAAGAGTGATCAATATGACCGTAGAGATCTCTATGCTAGGACGTGATGCCCATATGAAAGTACTCAATGTTAAACATGTTATTGTAATCTCACATGTAATTCTTTATGTCCACCGTCTACTACTTTATTTGAGAGAATGCAAGTGTGAAACCATGAACCCCGGTCCTATTTTAATTATAAGAAAACAATCTAGTTACTTTGCTGCAATTTACTTTACTTGCACTTTACTTTACTTGCATCTCCAATTCGAATTTACATTATCTTCATCACCACTTGCATCACAAAAATACAAAAACAATCCATTGCATATTTATTTTCTCATTTGCAGTTAGTAGTAGATTTAATTATTGCACATTTACTTTCAGTTTTGCATTGCAATTTATAAGTCTCACACCTTGTGCTTGACAACCACTTGGTGAGGTTGAGGGCACAAAACTCTCTATTTGTTTGCAGGATCCTGGAGGAAGCTTGTAAGACAACTGCTGAAATACTAGCTCCCCAAGAGTTCGATATAAACCCTCGAGTCACCCTCGTGGGGAAAAAGGCTTGCCACTAGCTACACACTATTCACTTGGAGTCTCAACCTAGCCATCAAACGTTTTTCTGGCGCCGTTGCCGGGGAGCCATAGGTGAAGGAGTTGTCCAAGGGAGCTCACAAGAAGTCTTCATCACCAACAAGGTGTGCAAACACCTAAGCTTGGGGAGGTTGCACCTACGTGAGTACCGTCCTTTCTATCTCCACCTTCTTTCAAGTAGATTGTTTTGTTTCTTGTCTTGTTTTTGTTTTTGTTCTTGTTTTTGTTTTGTCTTGCATATTTTATTTTAGTTTTGCATTTAGTTATCTAGTTTATTTTAGTATTTTGAATTTTCTTAGTTACTTTACTTTTGTTTTGCATAAAAAATTAAAAACTACATAAAAACTGTTAAAATGGGTGATAGAACTAAATTAAGTGACTACACAAATACACCCAATGACCAATTCATTGCTAGGCCAATTACTACACCTGAAATACAAGCTGAAAGCTATGAAGTAAGTCCTAGTTTATTGAATTTAATTACTAGAGAGCAATTTGGTGGTAGTGCTATGGAGGATGCCTCTATGCATCTTCATGATTTCATGGAAATATGTGATATGCAAATATTTAAAAATGTGGAAAGTAGTGTTTTAAAACTGAAATTATTTCCTTTTTCACTTAGAGGAAAGGCTAAAGAATGGTTACTTTCACTACCTACAGCTAGTATAAAGTCTTGGGATGATTTAAAAGAAGCTTTCATTAAGAAATATTATCCTCCCGTTAAAATTTTGCAAAATAGGAATAATATCCTCTCATTTAGGCAAAATGATAATGAACATGTAGCCATGGCATGGGACAGAATTAAATTAATGTTTAGAACATGCCCATCACATGGAGTAAATGAATGGACCATACTACACTCTTTTTATAATGGTCTAAACTACATGTCTAGAAATATACTTGATTCTGCTGCTGGAGGTGCCTTTATGAGTAAAACTGTAGGAGAGGCTAAAAGCATATTAGAAAGCATATTGCAAATTATAGTCAATGGAATACTGAAAGAGCACCCAATCCCACTAAGAAAATAAACTCAATTGAAGAAACCAATGATTTGTCTTCTAAAATGGACACTATTCTTGCCTTTATTAATAAACAAAATATGGAGAATGTGCCTTTGCAGGAGCTAGTTGGTAGTAATTCTGAAAGTGTGGATGTTAATTTTGTTAGGAATTATGGTAGAAATGGTTTTGGTAATACTTACAATTCTTATAGTAAACCTCCTTATGTGCCAAATAAACCTTTTGTTCCATATCCTAATGCTAATGAAAATAAGTGGAAGCCTTCTAGTGAAATTTCATGAATCTAATAAATTGCGTATGGAACAAGTTGCTAGTCACAATGCTATGATACATGAGTTAAATAAGTCTATTGCATCCATTAGTTGTGATATTAAAGGATTGCAACTTCAATCTTCAAATTTAGATAAAAGCATTGTCAAAATTAGCTGATAATCAAGCACTCTATTAAGCATGTCAGCAGGAAAGCCACAAGCACAACCTAGTGTAGGAATGAATTCTATTACTATTGCTGCTCCTATTATTGAAAATATTGATCATATTGCTGAGAATACAAGTGAGCATGTCCCTACTAGCTTAGAAGAAACTTTGAATGAAATAGTGAAGTACCCTGAATATTTACTTCCATATATGTCTTATCTTGCTAGCAAAGATGAAATTAGTCCTCATGAATCAACCATGCTAGCTAAATTAGAGAGTAAAGTAGAGGAAATTATGATGCTTACTGAAATTAAGGATCCATTGCTTTATTTAGAAAAAAGTATCTTGCAAGAACTTATTGTTACTCTACAAAAATTTGCTAGTGATCCCACTATAAATGTTAATCAACCTGGCTTTGGATCTTATATTGCTAATCATGTCTTGCAAGAAAAAATTGCTAGGTACAAGAATGAGGCCATGATACCTCCTAAGCTTGGGGATGCATGGATCCCCAAGGTGCTAGTTTCAATTGGAAAAGAAATTCACCATGCTATGTTAGATCTAGGTTCTAGTGTATCGGTACTCTCTAAAGAATTATATGAATTGCTAGAACTAGAAAATTTAGAAAAGTTCTCAAGTGAATTTGTCCTTGCTGATAACTCTACTAAACATGCTGTAGGACAAGTAAAATATGTTATGATTGAATTGCACATGACTTTCGTACCTGTTGATTTCATTATTATGGATATGGGGGATAAATCCCCTAGTCCTATTATTTTGGGTAGACCTTTTCTTCGTACTACAGGTGCAATCATAGACTCCAAGGAAGGGAATGTCAAGTTTCAGTTCCCTCACAAGAAAAGCATGGAGCACTTCCCAAGGAAGAGGGGCACGCTGAAGAACAAGCTCCCTCATGAGCTTTATCCCTCTTGATTATCAAGTAAGTAAAGCCTACCTATATGGCTATAAAGAAAGCGCTTTACGGGAGGCAACCCAGTTGTTTTTGTTTGGATTTTCCTTAGTGTCCTCTTGCTGTCTCAAGATATTAGTTTTTTTTTTAATTCTGGAGTTTTCAATAAAGAGTCAAGTCAAACCCATTTGGACTTATAAGTTGCTATCCTACTGCATGAAATTTCTGTTTCAGCATGAGTCTGCCCACCGTATGATTTTACGTTTTTTATTGGTATGTCGGATTGAGCTAATTGTTTAGTATGTTCTGCAACTTTTCGTCCTCTGTCAGCACAAAAATTGGCTTAATTGTTTGACGAGTCTAGCTTAGGGAAACACGTTCGTTTTTCTGCTGCTGCTTCTCTGGACAGATTCTGCCTTCTTTTGTTTTATGCACTCTTTGGGCTTGGGAATCGAATTTCCATGATTCTTTCAAGCAAGAGAGTGAACATACAACATAATTAACCTTATTGTCTATCTACTGGAGCATTTGATTTGGAATTTTGCACAGCAAGCATGTGATTTGTTTGTCCTTGCTAATCTCACCCCACAGAAAAAGAATGGGAGAAACATGTTTTGTGAAGTTTTTTCACAGGGAATAGAGGAGCTGCGCCTCAAGACATCCAAGAATGGTGAAAACCATAAGCTTGGGGATGTGATGAACACCCCACTGGAGATACACTCTTTTGGTTAGCACACGTCTACTTTCTGTTTTTCTAAGCAAAGCATTTATCGTAGAGACTTGAAGCGTGTAGTTTTTGTTTTTATTTTTGTTTTGATAAGACCACCACCATCATTTTATATGAGATTGAGCTACTGGAGTTTGGGGTTGGAATGTATTGGATGCTAGTATTATGACTTGGAATAGGGATGTCATGGTTGATTTGAAGAGCTACATATGTTTGCATGATTTATAGGCTTTTTATGTGTAAAAAATTGCAATAATGTTGTCTTGAGCTATCTCTTATTCATGTCCTTGATGTTAATTGCTGGTTTATTTAGTTGTCATGAAATGAGTAGTTCTATGGACATATGCATGCATAGTAGCTGGTCAACTATGTCCCTCTTGCTAGCCCAAAAATTTAAAAATTCCAACAGGTAAAAACTTGTTTCCAACACTCCTTAGCCAAGTATTTCCAGTGAGTCCACCATATCTTCCCATTAGCTTCATTGCTATTCCGAGCATGTTCACCATGTTATTGTGTTATTTATGTTCTAAATTAAGATATTCACTTTATTAATTGTCATGGGTTGAACTTGGGATAGGACTCTCACGAAATTTTGAACGCACACTTTACTTTTTATGCATCTAATAAACATGACCCAATAATGGGAGCCAAAAGTTTTGCGTTTGACAAGTGTGTGGTTGGGAGCCAGCTATAAACGTGTATCACCGGAAAGCTTTCAACATTGCACAATTTTTTTTTACATTTGGTTGATATCATGTACTTTTGTTTTTGGACTCCTGCCATGCCGAAATGAAATAGAGGAATAGTAAGTATTTCCAGTAAGTATCTATATGACTAGAGAAACGCATTGGGCCGCTAACCCAAGCCATGCTTTATCATGGTGGAAATTTACTTACAGCTTGAGTGACTCTACAACACATCCTATAATAAAATAAGAAGCTATGCATAATAGTGAATGAAAATAAAAAGGATGATGAGTCTACTCCGTTTGTTCATCTTGTCATTGTAACATGGGCTTGTTTCCATGTCATGGGGCAAGAGGTACCTCTTTGCGGTTCTCTATGATGTCATTAATACTTATTATGATTTTACAAAGCTTATTAGGAATCTTAAGTTGAGTAATCATGGAGTAGGTTTTCACACTCACGGGGCATGAGGCTTTCAACCACATTGTCATTCTCATTACTTCAATACTCACAATTTTAAGATGCTAGTGATAAAGGGGCAATGAGAGTCCTAGATCAATGGATACCACATTTCAATTAGTAATTTTAGTTGAATAATTTAGAGGCTAAATAAGACTTGATCATGTTTTACCTCTACTCAATTTTCTCCAAAGTTTCCACCATATTTTCTATTCTCCATTATGCTATTCTTTGACCAATATAGGATTTTATTTTTCATTTTGTGTATGCATTTGGTCCATAGTGATTTTATTTCATTATACACTTTGTGAACTTTCATGAAGCATCTTTGCTTGCATATTTGATATTTCTTACAACATGAATTGTATATTGCTACTCATTTCTAGTATTAATCATTAGATTATATGTAGCATGAATAATCCTCCTTGATATCCCATGATTGTTTCAATATGCAAAACCCATCTTAGTTTTATCACCTTCATACTCGAGGACGAGCATGGGTTAAGCTTGGGGATGTTGATGCATGTAAAATGCATAGATGAATTTTGCATATTTTCACATGGTTTTCTATTACATATTGCATCATATAAGGGTATAATTCAATGTTTTATAGTATTTTGGGGTTAAATTACAAAGTCCCCCAACTTTTATGGAATTAACCCTGCCTGTCAGAAACCCCGTTTTCTATATTTTTGACGTTTCAGGGGGCAAACTTCCGCGAAATCACCTGAAAATATGCGGGGGTCATTTTCTTGGAAGGAGAAGACTTGCGGACGAAGGATCCACGAGAATTGGGCAAGGAGGCCCAAAAGAGGACCCTCCACGCGGCCAGATTCCTTGGCCGCGTGAGAGGCCCCCTTTTGGCCCCTGTGGCCCCAATTCCTTCCATCTTCGACTTACCGACTCCGTCTTGACCTAAAACCGACTATAAAAAGGGTCCCCCGTACCCTTACGGAGGGGAGCTCCGCCGAAACACCGAAACACCGAAATAGAGACCTGGAGTTCCAGATTGGAGGGGGAAAACTCCGGCGGGGCGCCGCCGGTGTGATCTCCTACCCCTCCAACGTCATCTCCATCGACATCTCCATGAAGAGGGAGTAGTCCACCCCAGGGATATGGGTTTGTGGAAGTAGCACTTGTATCTCTCTCTCTATGTGCTTCATTAATTAGATCCGTATGAGCTGCCTCACATGATTACGAGCACCGTTGTAATTCCTATGTGGTGGATCTTTTCTATGAGTTATTGAATTTGAGATTGCAATTGTTTCTCTTGACTTATTTGTGTAGATGTATCTTATGTACCCCATTCTTATTTGCTAGCTTTGATCAATCTAGTTCTTGAGAGCGTGTGTTGGGTGATGGGTGCATTATTTGGAGTAACGGGGGGTGGCTAGTGATGTGAAAGTGACAGAAGTTCAGCGATCCACTTAGGTTTTGTTAAACCTTTCTTAGTTACCTCACTAGGGATAAAAAGGAGTACCTTGTTACCGGGGATTTGAAGTGACACTAATCAATCTCCATGACTAGATCTAGCAAGTTCTTACTTCAACTTCATGTCACATTGCTTAAAGCTATACTCTGGTTTTTTCCTTAATTATCGAGGTGTTATGATTTATTTCGCATCTTGGTGGAGTATAAGAGGGATCAATATGACCGTAGAGATCTCTATGCTAGGACGTGATTCCCATATGAAAGTACTCAATGTTAAACATGTTATTGTAATCTCACATGTAATTCTTTATGTCCACCGTCTACTACTTTATTTGAGAGAATGCAAGTGTGAAACCATGAACCCCGGTCCTATTTTAATTATAAGAAAACCCTCTAGTTACTTTGCTGCAATTTACTTTACTTGCATTTTACTTTACTTGCATCTCCAATTCGAATTTACATTATCTCCATCACCACTTGCATCACAAAAATACAAAAACAATCCATTGCATATTTATTTTCTCATTTGCATTTAGTAGTAGATTTAATTATTGCACATTTACTTTCAGTTTTGCATTGCAATTTAGAAGTCTCAAACCTTGTGCTTGACAACCACTTGGTGAGGTTGAGGGCACAAAACTCTCTATTTGTTTGCAGGATCCTGGAGGAAGCTTGGAAGACAACTGCTGAAATACTGGCTCCCCAAGAGGTCGATATAAACCCTCGAGTCACCCTCGTGGGGAAGAAGGCTTGCCACTAGCTACACACTCTGCACTTGGAGTCTCAACCTAGCCATCAGCAGGTTGATATGTCTGCTGCGGAGATGGGTCATGGCGACTATTTGGGTCCTATGGGAGAGTCTACTATGGGTAAGATGGGCGGTTTGCATGGTGCGTTGGAGGACGTTGAGGCAGCAAGCAGCGGCGTTGCTTTGGCCCCTACGCCGCCGGGGAGTGCTCCTGGTCGGTTTGCTCAGGTATCAGACGGATACCCGCAGCCACCCCTTTCTTTGCCGACTATAAGCACGCAGAGCGGGGGTGCATCTGCGATGGTGCCACGACGCTTGGACGTCGCTTTCCTTGGTGCGGATTCCCTCTCCACTCAACCAGGCGGGTTGGGTGGGAGGGTGCCGGTGCCTGTCTCGCCGGTGGCCGAGCACTGCTGACCTCAACCAGGCGGGTTGGGGTTGGCAGCGGTGTCGGCAACACCGTCGCGACCTTCGTTGGCTGCGGTGATGGCGTACGGGGGAATCTCCGCGGTTGACATGGAGGTCCGCTCTAGTGCTCGTCTTCGGGCAAACCCGGACGCGGATCTTCCTCAGGAGCTGTGAGCAATGGCACTTGCGCAACGGAAGGATTCGGCTTTTCCTAAAGGTAATTCTGTTTCCGCTGATTATTCGTTACTATCATTCTCTAATTCTGAAATTAAAGCGAGAGCTGATAAGCTAGGGGTGTCGTTAGGGAAGAAAAAGCAACATATTAATTCTTCTATTTCGGGCATGTTAGAACAGGAACGGGTCAGATCAATTATTTTTCTAAAGAACAATTTGCATGACAAGCTAGATGATGATTTACTGGATTCCCACTCTAATTTGGCTTTTACGAAAGCATCCAATCTTAGTGAGGATCTTCGAGATGATGATGTCGAGCATGAGGATGATCACACGGATCATCTAACGCTTTCTAAGACAGTTAAACGTAACCGCAAGAAGAGTGTTGGCAATCTTGCTAAACCCAGGAGAAGTTCTAGAATAAAACAATTTAAGAAGTGAGATGAGAGGTCTAATTTGGAATAGTAATGGTTTTGGGGATCATGCGAAACATTTAGTTGTTAATGAATTTATTAAAGATCACAACCTTGATTTTGTTGCGTTAATCGAGACGGGTAGATCTTCTTTCACTACACATTTTTTGGATTTTCTCACTAGGGGTAGAGACTTTACGTGGTTTTGTCTACCCCCACATGGACGTTCTGGTGGACTGTTAGATGGTTTCAGTAACAATACTCTTTCAGCACAAACCGTTGTGTCTGGAGATTTTTGTCTCAAGTTCCATGTTAAGACCAAAGCGGATGGCTTTTTATGGGCTTTTGTCGTAGTTTACGGGGTTGCACAAGACTCAAAGAAACCTGACTTCCTTGCGGACTTAGTCTGTATTTGCGATAACGAAACACTTCCGATCTTGATAGAGGGGGATTCAATATTATTCGGCGTCAGGAAGAAAAGAGTAATGATAACTTTCATGCGAGGTGGCCGTTTATCTTTAATGCCATCATTGAGAGTTTAGATTTGAAAGAAATTACTTTATCGGTAAGACAATTTACCTGGGCCAGTTGGGGTGATAATCCGACATATGAAAAACTAGATCGTTTTCTTAATAGCATTGAATGGGAGCAAAAATATCCTCTTGTTACGGTGCATGCTTTGACTCGCACGGGGTCAGATCACACACCATTGCTTTTGGATTCTGGGCTTCAGGCACATGTCGGAAACAAGAATCACTTCTCGTTCGAAATCTCTTGGATACGTCAAGAGGGTTTTTATGAGTTAGTGCGTAGAGAATGGATGTCGATTAATTCTGGCAACAACCCGGTTGAGAAGTGGCAAAATAAAATTAGGCATTTGAGACAATTTTGTTGGATCGCGTAGAGATAAACAAAACTTTTTCCTACGCGGTACTTCCAAGATCTAGCCAAGATAGAAGGCCACGATGATTACCACTAGACGCGCGGTTGCGGATTATCGATGAAGCGCGTCGGGGCAGTGCAGTCCACGATCCGATCCAGCCGATCCGATCCCGCGAACGTCGAAGTGCTGAACGTACAGCACCTCTGCCGGTATCCACACGTACGAGGAGGAGCTCCGACGGCGGACTGCTAGGTCCGGTGCGACGGCTGGACTGAGTGGGGCTAGGGTTCCCAACGCATGGGAGTGGACTAACGTGCCCGCTGGGCAACCTGCGCCCCTCTTTATATAGCGAATGGTAGTGGGCTTCACAACACTTGTGGCCCATTCCCTTTGTGAGTCCGACTCACAAACTCAGTCCATTTCTGGTTCGGGTCCAACCCGACCAGTACTTGCTCCCGCTCTTCAGTGTGCGACCCTGCAGGCTCATGGCGACTTGGACACGATTGGAGTCCGACTCTCAATCGATCAATCGGTAGCGGCTCCTAGCAGAACGTGCCGACTCCCAAGTCCCATTGAGTCATGAAGACATACCTTTCAATGTGATATTCATCTTAGTCCCTTTTGCCTCACGATATACCTTGTCGAACTATAGGCGATTTATCGTCATCCCTTAAATAGTTCGATTCTCTTCTCGATCCGTGATATGTGATTCATCTGACTAACTCTTAGTCAACAGACATAGTTAACACTTAACTGAGTTGCGCATGGCCATGCTTTCTGAATCATATCACTCGAGAGGGCCCAGAGAATATCTCTCTATTCGGAGTCCCATCTTGATTATCCACATCACGCAGCTTGTTTCTCATTCGACCCGAACTCTGCTTTTATAACTGCCTTGTCACAGAGCAGCGTTTAACAGAACCTAAGTCGGTGATCCACAACTCGGATTGTGTGACAACCTCAGGTCTAAGGATTACATTGATTGAGACATGCAAATGACGACGTACTCGTTGCATCTCAATATGGGTCAGTCCGACTTGCTAAACTCTTTATCCAAGTCCGTGATCGTTGGAATGGCATCACCATGCCCATGACAAGTGGAACCATGTCATCAGCCAACACTCACATTAGTGTAGGGTGTGTGCCCAGCACAACCTTAATGACCAAGGACAATCTAGTATGAACAGCATGAATATATAGTTCCACAATCGAATTACATATTCAATGACATATATCAGATGTTCAAAACAAGGACAACTTAATAACTTTATGAATACATTGGGAATTACATCATCCATGATTGCCTCTAGGGCATATTCCCAACAAATTTCTGCGTGGTTGGGCTAAAAACCAAAGCGGTGAATATAGGAAACTGAAATATAAATTAACAGCACTCATTGATATGTTGGATATTAAGGCGGAATCAACTCCTTTAACTGTGGCCGAACGGGCTGGAAAAAAGGAGGCTGATGAGTATCTAAGAATATTGAAACGGGATGAGGAATCCAAATGGTCACAGCGGGCGAAAGTAAAACATATACAAGAAGGGGGAAGTAATACGAAATATTTCCACCTGATTGCAAATGGCAAGCATAGGAAAAAAAGAATTTTCCAGTTAGAGCAGGATGAAGGTACTATTATAGATGATTTCAATCATCTTGGAATCATATGCCTAGGGATCTAATGCCCATACCTCTCGTGTGTGCCTCATGCTTAGGCTGTGGTAGCGCCTTTGTCAACGGATCTGCAATATTTGCATCCGTGTGTACTTTGCATAACTTGATATCACCTTGTTCGACAAACTGGCGAATAAGGTGGTACCGCATGAGTATATGTTTGTTCTTCTGGTGTTGTCTAGGTTCCTTGGCTTGTGCGATAGCACCATTGTTGTCACAATATACATCCAATGGATTGGACGCGCCCTGAACCACACCAAGATCTATCAGGAGGTTCCTGATCCAAACAGCTTCCTTTGCCGCCTCTGAGGCAGCAATATACTCAGCCTCTGTTGTAGATGCAGACACCGTATCTTGCTTGGAACTCTTCCAGCTCATAGCTCCTCCGTTCATTACGAACACGTATCCAGATTGCGAACGAGAATCATCTGAGTCGGTGAGATAACTCGCATCCGTGTAACCCTTTACACTGAATTCCTCATCACCTCCATAAACTAGGAACATTTCCTTAGTCCTTCTCAAGTACTTAAGAATGTTTTTAACCGCTGCCCAGTGGGCTTCGCCAGGGTCATCCTGGTATCTGCTCGTAACACTTAGAGCATAGGAAACATCTGGCCTAGTACAAATCATGGCATACATGATGGATCCGATTGCCGAAGCATACGGGATCACACTCATCCGACTTCGCTCATCAGTCGTCGAAGGACACTGAGTCTTGCTAAGTTTTATGCCATGGGACATCAGTAAGAATCCCTTCTTAGACTCTTCCATTTTGAATTTCTTCAAAACTTTGTCCAGATATGTACTCTGACTCAATCCAATGAGCCGCCTTCATCTATCTCTATAGATCCTGATTCCTAATATGTAAGTCGCCTCACCCAAATCCTTCATTGAGAAACTCCTTTCCGATGACTCTTTGGTTTCTTGCAACATCATGACATCATTTCCAATCAGTAATATGTCGTCCACATATAAAATTAGAAAATTTACTTTGCTCCCACTAAACTTCTTGTATAAACAAGAATCATGATCGCTCTTGATAAAGCCAAACGATTTGACTACCTCATCAAAGCGAATGTTCCAACTCCGAGATGCTTGCTTCAACCCATAAATGGATTTCTGAAGTTTGCATACCTTGTCAGCGTTAGGTGGATCGACAAAACCTTCGGGATGTATCATATACACGTCCTCAGTTAAATTTACATTAAGGAAAACCGTCTTGACATCCATCTGCCATATCTCATAGTCGAAATAGGCTGCTATGGCTAACATGATCCAAACTGACTTAAGCATCGCTACGGGCGAGAAGGTCTCGTCATAGTCAACTCCTTGAACCTGTCGGAACCCCTTCGCGACAAGTCGTGCTTTATAGACAGAAATATTTCCATCCATATCAGTTTCTTCTTAAAGACCCATTTGCACTCGACGGGTCTTGCTCCGTCAGGCAGATCAACCAAATTCCAAACTTGGCTTTCTTCCATGGACTTTAACTCGGATCTCATGGCTCCAAGCCATGACTCGGAATCAGATCCCACCTTCGCTTCCGAATAAGTTGCCGGCTCATTACTGTCTAACAGTAAAACATCACGAGCATTTTGTAATCTGGCAGATCTCCGTGGTTCAGGTGTTGTTACCGATGTAGGTACCACGACCGGCTCAGCCTCCAAGGCGTTCGCCGACTCGCCCCTAGCCGGTTCCTCTCGAATTTCTTCGAGTTGCACTGTGCTCCCACTGACTTCCCGACCGAGAAACTCTTTCTCAAGGAAGACACCATTCCGAGCAACAAACACTTTGCCCTCTTCCCGGTTGTAGAAGTAGTACCCCAAGGTTTCCCTCGGATACCCCACGAAAATACACTTATCCGACTTGGGCGTGAGCTTGTCCGACTGAAGTCGCTTGACAAATGCTTCACAACCCCAAATCTTAAGAAAAGACAAACTTGGGCTTTTGCCAGTCCACATCTCATGTGGTGTCTTCTCCACTGACTTTGATGGTAATCTGTTTAGTGTGAACGCTGCAGTTTCTAGACAATAACCCCAAAATGATAAAGGTAGATCTATCCGACTCATCATTGATCGTACCATGTCCAACAAGGTCCGATTTCTCCGTTCCGATACACCATTTCTCTGCGGTGTACCCGGTGGAGTGAGTTGAGGAACTATTCCACAGCTCTTTAGATGGTCATCAAACTCATGGCTCATGTACTCGCCTCCACGGTCCGACCGTAGAAACTTTATTTTCTTGCCGAGCTGATTCTGTACCTCACTCTGGAATTCCTTGAACTTTTCAAAGGCTTCCGACTTGTGTTTCATTAAATAGATATATCCATACCTACTCAAATCATCAGTGAAGGTAATGAAGTACTCATAACCACCTCTGGCTGTCGTGCTCATTGGACCACATACATCACTATGTATTAGTTCCAACAAGTCGGACGCCCTTTCACAACTCCTTGCAAAAGGTGTCTTGGTCATTTTGCCTAGTAGGCATGATTTGCATGTCTCGAACGACTCTAAGTCGAACGAAGTTAGAAGTCCATCATCATGGAGCTTCTTCATGCGCTTCCAACTTATATGACCAAGCCGACAATGCCAAAAGTAAGTCATATTCAGATCATTTGGTTTCAGCCTTTTAACATTTATGTTATAGACCGATTCCCCATCAAGATTCAGAATAAATAACCCGTTCTGAACGGGTGCAAAGCCATGAAACATATCTTTCAAATATAAAGAACAACCATTATTCTTAATATTCGACTCATAACCTTGTCTCATCAAACATGAGGCGGAAATAATGTTTCGACTAAGCACTGGAACATAATAACAATTATTCAGTTGCATTAAAAATCCTGAAGGTAAATGAAGTTGCATCGTGCCGACTTCCAACGCAGCGACTCTCGCCTTGTTGCCGACCCGAATATCAACCTCTCCTCTTGCCATGCTCCTAGTTCTTACCAGTCCCTGCAACGAGTTGCATATGTGAATAATTGATCCGGTATCATATACCCAAGAACTATTAGGCGCGTCAGCAAGATAAATGTCTATAACATTGCACACAAGCGTACCTGAGTTGGAAGTCACACCTCCACTCTTGGCTCTGTCAGCCAAATACTTGGTGCAGTTCCTCTTCCAGTGGCCATCCTGCTTGCAGTAGAAGCAATTGGCTCCGGCTGTAGGAGAAGGCTTAGTCTTTGAGGAAGCGCTCTGGATAGGGCCATGGGCGTTGCCTCCTGACTTATCCTTCTTCTTCTTAGTCCAAGAACTCTTCTTGAACTTAGCCTTATTCTGCACCATCAACACTTGACTGACGCCTTTCTTGAGATCAGCCTCTGCCGTTTTGAGCATCCCATGTAATTCAGTGATCTTCTTATCCATACCATGCATGTGGTAGTTCAAAATGAACGGACCATACGCACTAGGAAGGGAGTTCAGAATTATATCAGTAGTGAACTCTTCGTTAATTGGGAAGCCCAGCCGATCCAGAGACTGTATGTAACCAACCATCTTGATTACATGCGGACTCAGTGGATCACCGTCTTTAAGCTTACAACCCAGCAATGCTTGAGAGACTTGATACCTCTCGGTCTTTGCCTGAGCCTGGAACATACTTTTTAGGCTTTCGATCATATCGTAGGCCTCAACATTCTCGAACTGCTGCTCCAAGTCCGGTTCCATGTGTGCAAGCATAAGACAGCTAATTTCCGTAGACTCATCTCTAGTCTTACGGTAGGCATTCATGACTGCGACGGTCGCATCGTCATCTGGCTCTCCTGGAAGTGGAGTTTCTAGAACATGTTCTTTCTTGTCATGCTTGAGGACTATCCTCAGACGATACCAGTTGGTGAAATTAGTTCCATTAAGCTTATCTTTCTCTAGGATTGACCTCAACACAAAATTGGACAACTGAGGAAGGTTGCTAGGTGCCATTGATCTACAACAGAAAATATGCAAAACACTTAAGACATGTATTCATAAAAGAGCAGGCATATTAAACGCTTTAATACTTATGCTCCCACTAGAACCAACACCCCTCCGATGGTTACTAAATGATTCAAGATCCTAAATAAGCAAGACGACTAGTGAGCTTTAGCATCACCGCTAGCCGTCAAGTGATCTAGGTAGGCAACATCTTGCCAATCGTATCCAATACGACTCCTGTTAGTTGGGTGGCATCACATGCCCCGGCTCCCAACCTATCTCGCCCCGAGCCCCAAAACCGTTGTGATGGACTCGTCTAGATTACCAAGTGCTTCCGCTTGTAAGAGTCCGACTCAAACCCACCTAATCGGAAAGAATTGGTAGCACCTCAATTTCATGAGCCCACTACCAAGAATGTCCGACTTGTGATGGTGCAGCACTGGCGGGGCAACCGACTAGACCTTCTTTGAGGGATTAAAATCTACCAACTATCTAAATAGAGGTAAATAGAGACATAACAATAACACAGATAAAGCAATTATAGTGTGAAATGGTATGGCTCTCTTCATGGTGATCTCCATCTCCACAAAGCTTGTAAGTCGACTCGTGCCAACTCTTGTCACATGCCATCTTACTCCATGTAGCCGACTTGCACATCGACTTGCATGTCACCGGGTCTCCAACAAGCTACACTAGCTAGTAAATCAAAGATTACATAGAGAATCCGACACGCAGGCCGGTATACAATAAAATGACAGCACCTAGGCTCCAGCCGGCTGACAAAAACATGATACGCAGATCATGTATGGATTACACACATCACATGCACATAAGCCATACCATTCACAACTTCCTGCAAAAACAAGTTATGCATAGATACGATATCTACCGGCGTTGTGAAACTCGCAACGACATCTAAGGCGCTACGACAGGGCGAAGCCGGCGGTAGGGGTAAGTTGTTCCACGACCTTAGCAGTATGATCACGGAAACCTGATCATCCATTAACCCCGAGTACGATTGATCCAATCAACCTTGTACAAAACCGATCTATCTCATAGACCGACCACCAAAACAGCAATTAGATCACATCTAACGCTAACTACATATCACATATGTACGGATCTCGGGCCTAATACCAGAAGCTACCGCTCTGATACCACTGTAGGATCGCGTAGAGATAAACAAAACTTTTTCCTACGCGGTACTTCTAAGATCTAGCCAAGGTAGAAGGCCACGATGATTACCACTAGACGCGCGGTTGCGGATTATCGATGAAGCGCGTCGGGGCAGTGCAGTCCACGATCTGATCTAGCCGATCCGATCCCGCGAACGTCGAAGTGATGAACGTACAGCACCTCTGCCGGTATCCACACGTACGAGGAGGAGCTCCGACGGCGGACTGCTAGGTCCAGTGCGACGGCTGGACTGAGTGGGGCTAGGGTTCCCAACGCATGGGAGTGGACTAACGTGCCCGCTGGGCAACCTGCGCCCCTCTTTATATAGCGAATGGTAGTGGGCTTCACAACACTTGTGGCCCATTCCCTTTGTGAGTCCGACTCACAAAATCAGTCCATTTCTGGTTCGGGTCCAACCCGACCAATACTTGCTCCCGCTCTTAAGTGTGCGACCCTGCAGGCTCATGGCGACTTGGACACGATTGGAGTCCGACTCTCAATCGATCAATCGGTAGCGGCTCCTAGCAGAACGTGCCGACTCCCAAGTCCCATTGAGTCATGACGACATACCTTTCAATGTGATATTCATCTTAGTCCCTTTTGCCTCACGATATACCTTGTCGAACTATAGGCGATTTATCGTCATCCCTTATATAGTTCGACTCTCTTCTCGATCCGTGATATATGATTCATCTGACTAACTCTTAGTCAACAGACACAGTTAACACTTAACTGAGTCGCGCATGGCCATGCTTCCTGAATCATATCACTCGAGAGGGCCCAGAGAATATCTCTCCATTCGGAGGGGCAAAATCACATCTTGATTATCCACATCACGCAGCTTGTTTCTCATTCGACCCGAACTCTGCCTTTATAACTGCCTTCTCACAGAGCAGCGTTTAACAGAACCTAAGTCGGTGATCCACAACTCAGATTGTGCGACAACCTCAGGTCTAAGGATTACATTGATTGAGACATGCAAATGACGACGTACTCGGTGCATCTCAATATGGGACAGTCCAACTTGCTAAACTCTTTAGCCAAGTCCGTGATCGTTGGAATGGCATCACCATGCCCATGACAAGTGGAACCATGTCATCAGCCAACACTCACATTAGTCTAGGGTGTGTGTCCAGCACAACCTTAATGACCAAGGACAATCTAGTATGAACAACATGAATATATAGTTCCACAATCGAATCACATATTCAATGACATATATCAGATGTTCAAAACAAGGACAACTTAATAACTTTATGAATACATTGGGAATTACATCATCCATGATTGCCTCTAGGGCATATTCCCAACAAATTTCTGCGTGGTTGGGCTAAAAACCAAAGCGGTGAATATAGGAAACCGAAATATAAATTAACAGCACTCATTGATATGATGGATATTAAGGCGGAATCAACTCCTTTAACTGTGGCCGAACGGGCTGCAAAAAAGGAGGCTGATGAGTACCTAAGAATATTGAAACGGGATGAGGAATCCAAATGGTCACAGCGGGCGAAAGTAAAACATATACAAGAAGGGGGAAGTAATACGAAATATTTCCACCTGATTGCAAATGGCAAGCATAGGAAAAAAAGAATTTTCCAGTTAGAGCAGGATGAAGGTACTATTATAGGTGATTTAAACCTGCGGGTTTTTATCTCAGAGTATTACAAGAAATTATTCGGGGCACCGGCGCCGAGTTACGTTTCCTTAATGGAGGATATGACGGATGACATGCCTCAGATTTCACCGGATGAAAACCGTATTCTTACATCTCCGTTTACGGAAAAGGAGGTGTTTGAAGCTATTTCTCAGATGGAGCACAATAAGGCTCCAGGACCAGATGGGTTTCCCGCTGAATTCTATCAAATGTTTTGGGATGTGATTAAGATCGATTTGATGGCTATGTTTGCTCAGCTTCATGATGGAGATTTACCATTATATAAGCTAAACTTTGGGGTTATCACGTTGCTTCCAAAGAGGGAGGATGCGAGTCGCATTGAGCAATATAGGCCCATTTGTTTACTCAATGTTAGCTTCAAAGTATTCACCAAAGTAGGAACTAATAGGGTAACCTCTATTGCGAGTAGAGTAATCTGACCAACTCAATCAGCGTTTCTACCCGGTAGAAATATTCTGGAGGGGGTAGTGGTCCTACATGAAACTATCCATGAGTTGAAAAGGAAAAATATGGACGGGGTTTTGTTTAAAATTGATTTCGAAAAGGCCTACGACAAAGTAAATTGGTCTTTTTGCAGCAAGTGTTAAGAATGAAAGGTTTTTCACCAATTTGGTGTGAATAGATTGCTCGTTTTGTTCAAGGGGAAGTGTCGGTATTAAAGTCAATGATGATATCGGTCATTATTTTCAAACGCTAAAAGGACTTAGACAAGGTGATCCGCTGTCACCTATTCTCTTTAACCTTGTAGCGGATATGTTGGCTATCCACATAGATCGAGATAAGGAGTATGGTCAAGTAGGAGGGTTGATACCACACCTTGTCGAAGGAGAGGTATCCATCCTTCAATATGCCGACGACACGATTATTTTCATGGAACATGACGTGCAAAAGGCCCTGAATATGAAGCTTATACTTGCGACGTTTGAGCTTCTATCGGGTCTTAAAATTAACTTTCATAAAAGTGAGATCTTTTGTTTTGGTAAAGCTAAGGATGCTCAAGATGAATACCGCAATATTTTTGGCTGCGAGGTAGGAAGTTTACCTTTCAAATACCTTGGCATACCAATTCACCATAGAAAACTTCTTAATAAAGAGTGGAAACCGATTAAGGACAGGTTTGACAGGAAACTTAGTTCTTGGATAGGCAAATTGTTATCTTATGGGGACCGCCTCGTTTTGATTAACTCCGTCTTATCAAGTTTACCTATGTTTCTCTTGTCCATCTTTGAAATTCCCGTTGGGGTTAGGAAATGATTGGATTTCTATCGATCGAGATTTTTTTGGCAAAGTGATGTGAAAAAGAGGAAATACCGCCTAACAAAATGGAATATCGTGTGTCGTCTGAAGGATCAAGGAGGCTTAGGGATTGAGGTTTTACAAATTAAAAACATGTGTTTGTTAAGTAAGTGGTTCTACAAAATATTGACTAAAGAGGGGGTGTGGCAAGAGCTGCTCTCTAATAAATATTTAGGGGATAAGACGTTATCTCAAGTAGAGAGTAAACCATCGGACTCACCCTTCTGGAAAGGACTTATGAGAGTTAAGAATGAATTCTTTTCACGTGGCAAGTTTTCCTTAGGGAACGGTCAGCAGGTGCGGTTTTGGGAAGATACATGGTTAGGTGATGAACCGTTATCACAATCCTATCCATCGATGTATAATGTCGTCTCACATAAAAATGTTACGGTCGCGGATATGTTATCACATAATCCTCTAAACATTCGGTTTCGTAGGAGTATGGTGGGACATAGAAGAGATCGGTGGTTGCATTTGGTGGAAAAGTTGATGGGGTTTCCCTCACAAATGATAGAGATGAGTTTCGTTGGAAACTTACAGTTAATGGGTTATTTTCCATTAAATCGTACTATGCTGACGTGATGCACGGTTCCACAAGATTTTTGCGAAAATACGTGTGGAAATTAAAGGTGCCATTGAAGATCAAGATCTTTTTATGGTTCCTTAACAGAAAAGTGATTCTCACTAAGGACAATTTGATTAAGAGAAATTGGCATGGTTGTAAAAAATGTGTTTTCTACGATACAGATGAGTCTGTAGAACACCTTTTTATAACATGCCCTTTTGCCCATGATATTTGGCGTCTGATACACTTTAGTTATAGCATTTATCCACCAACTAGCATTGCGAATATGTTTGGTAACCGGTTAAATGGCATAGACAGGAAAACAAAAGCACGAATTCGAATTCGTGTGGCTGTTTTCCTATGGGCGATTTGGAATTGTCGCAGTGACGTGGTATTTAACAAACAAACAAACACTCATTTTTTGCAGGTTGTAAACAAGGCGGTCTATTTTATCCAGATGTGGTCTTTCCTTGTCCCAGTGGATCAGCGCGGACTTATGGATTCAGGCTGTTCTCGACTGATGGCGGTCGTTCGGGCTATCTACAGCCGGTCTGGGTGGCTTAATTTGAGGCGACTTGATGTATAATTTCTCGCTGTTTGCGTGGCTAATTTTCGTGGCCACTTTATCTGATCCATGATTGTAATACGCTTGAACTCTGGATGTTTCTTTCTATTATTTAATAAAATCCGGCTGTGTGCATCGCTTTGATGCAGAGGCCAGGGTCCAGGCTCCCATTTCTAAAAAAATGATCTGCCTCTTCTTTTGAGATCAATCCGCAAACACGCTCAAGCCATATGTTCCTTGCCACACTCGTTTGGTTTCAAATTACCATGAATTGCAGACGAAGTAATGCATTATATCTGGTGCTTCTAGTAAAAGAAAGAAAAAGGTATGATTGCCCACTTCTCAGTTTATATTAACTCTGAGTGTTTGATGGCAATGTCCAATTTCCTGTTGAGCATATATGCCCACAGACACAAGTCATTGGCGTGTAGGAGTTTCAGAGTTTCCAAACAGCTGTTATGTTCTTGTAAACACAAGTGCAACCGAAGAATTTGCAAACATGGCTCCTCTCAAGAATTTGACGACCCTGTACATTTTTTGCATCTTATTTTAAAATCAATCCGCAAACACGCTCAAGCGTTTGATATAGCAGGGTAACCTCAACCACAGGGCAAGAGTTTCCGCCTCTGCGTTCCAATGTGTACGCTCAATTAGGCATAGGAATGACCTGTGGACTGAAACCGGGTTCGGGGATTCAAATAGCCTGACGCAGATTGAAAGAATGGATACAGGTTGGATTTACTTGTTACCTACAAACCATATTCTGAGTAGCTTTGTACAGAGCAATGTCCTGGTATTCAGCTAGTTTACAACCTGCAGTGTACTACTTTGTTTCGGTCCACATCATCGTTTTACTGAAATATTTCGGTCAGTTCCCAGTTCCCTGCATGCGATGCTGAGGTTTTATACCATTTCGATAATTGCTTAGCCTGAAGAAGGTAGATCAGCAGTTGCTCCTGAATGCTAGATCGTCTGCAGGTTGCAGTCTGAGTTGTTCAGAGTTTGCAACTAAAATTCAACGTCAGTGATTATAATTGTAGACTCGTGCAGTCTGGTGCCATATTACCATCAGCAGTAAACGCCTGCCCGCCTGGGTTCGAGCCACCGTGCTTGCAATACCAGCGTGTACTCACCTAACCCGAAACCCGATGCCCGAACCCGAATAGTCCGAACCCGAAAAACCCGAGCACCTATTCGGGTGTCAATTCTAAAAAGCCGAATTTCCAATATAACCCGAACATCCCGAATAACCCGAAGTAGATAAGTAATTTTATCCCAATACAATGAATTAAACTCCCGCATAGCCCAACAGTGTGAATTAAACTCCCGCATAGCCCAATAACGCATCATTGACCACAAGCCTCGAAGCCTCAATCGCTAAGTTTACGCACACGAACATGCCACGACGAACCACGAGCCGCTGCCTGCACGCGGCAGCCTTCCACCCATCCCCCCGCACCCGTCGTAGCCTGAGATGACAAGGAGCTGCAACGTGTCAACCGCCTCCCGCCGCCTACCACGATGACGTGTTGTGGTGATATGCAGTGCCCGCCACCTACCTTGACGGCATGCTCTGGTACAGTGCAGCGCTCGTCGCCTACCTTAACGGCATACTGTGGTACAGCGCAGTGCTCGCTGCCTCCTTGGAGTGAACGGTATGTTGTGATGTAGTGCTGCTTCGGTGCTGCGTGTACGGATCTGCCTAAGTCCTCCTCTAGTAGCTATGACCGTGGTGCATTGAGAAATTTCTTTAAGTGGTGCTCCTATTCGGGTAAATGGGGAAAACCCGAACCCGAATTATGGGTACCCGAATTGTCTTGTTCTTATTATTTTGGCTAAATTTCAAGTATCATTTTTCAGAACCCGAATAACCCGACCCGAATTTTTGGGGTAACCCGAACGCCCAGCCTGACTTCTATAAAAGTAAACCGAGAGATCCTTCCTCCCGGTCTCGAAAAAAAAAAGTATAGTGGACAGCAGCAGCGTTCTCAGCCTCAGGGCAAGAGAGTTCCACTCATGGCATTCCTAGTTTCAATCATGTAAACATTGAAATGACCACACCCGTCCACAGTAATTTCCTGCTATTAAGCTCAAAGGGGGAAAAAAAAGAGCACCAGTGGATCATAAACAGAGATGACATGCTGGTGGGTCATGACCGCATTACATCTACGCAATAACATGCTTCTCAGACCACGGCCGAGAGAGAAGAATACACAAGAATATAGGTTCAGGTAGAGCTTGGGGCTGAAGAGAACAGCTCCCAAGCACAACCATGTAGTGAAAAACAATGAAAGTCGAAATCAACTTGAAATGGTACTTGGGGAAGCTGAAATTCCCTGGATGAGGTATTCAAAAGCATCTTGCTAGTACATTAGGAACTTAGCTAGACTAAGCACACATTCAGCAAGTTCTTTTCAGATAACATGTAAACAGAGAACACTGGCAACCAAATTGGTGCGTTGAGACAAACTCAGTGACAACTGCCAACTGCTGCATCCTTTTGCTTCGCCTGGAGAAAATATCATTAATCTGTCAGTAAGCTGATAAAGATACAGGCATAGCAATACCTATGTTATACTTCATGAAGAACACTCGTGTACAAACTTATGATCAGCTACAAAACATTAAGGCAATCCCTCCTAGGAATACCGATGACAAGAAAACAAATCATTGTGACTGATGTTTGCAATTGCAAGATGGGCTACAAACGTTTTGCTTTTAACTTAGCAATGAAGAAACATCTAGGCCAAGTGAGCACCAAGGTGTTTTCAACGCTTACACCATATACAATCTTTGAATCACCTCGATATCATTTATGATCCAAAAAAGAGTCACTTTGTGTCACCATCATTTTAGTTGTTTGTCTATGTTATTCACAAGTATGAATCACTATTGCTGAATGGACAGTATTTTGAGGGTGCATGCGACCCATTTTTGCGGACAGATATTTTCTCCCAAAAAAGGTTCAAACATGCCAAATTTCACAAACTATATTCAGATTATCTTCTTACCTTCAGAACCATTTCAGCACATTAGCGCATCAAACCAGACAGTCATCCTATGAAACGTCCAACGCATCAGCTTCATTATATCCAGGAATGGCTGTACCAAGAAACATAAGAGGTCAGGCAATTAACAGTTTTAAGGAAAGGGAAGAGACAAATGGATACGAGGAGGCAACATTGAGTCAGTTAAACAGATGAGCTGACAAATAACACTTCAGCCAAACAACTCACTTTGAAACTCATACATTATAGACTATTTATAGTTCACTTTTGACACTAGAAGTAGAAAACAAAACTACATCTGTTCTAAAAATCCAAGTTATAATTCTGAAAGGATTTTTGTTATCTGCCCATAAAGACAAGGTTAGCTGATAAGAAAGAAGGAACTCTACAATATTCCTGATATAAACTATCCCTCTTCATGCCAGGCAAACAAAATGAAAACATAACCAAGCTAATAAATTCTTGCAACAAAAAGACCTTGGATTAAAAATACATGGAGCCTAATTTGAGACAAGAAAAGCAATTGATTTTTCCAGATCTTCATCAAGTGACATTTTTTTCCAGAAGGTATGAAGTAGCAAGTGTAGGGAATTAGGATTCGCCAAGGATTGATCGCATGAGAAAATCACAAACACGAGATGCTAAAAATATTATGGTCAAGGACACATATCGTGCCCATTATTTTTCATTACTTATTTCTCAAATCTCACGGTACAAATCATGTTTACACGACCGTGCATATATATACACGGCCAAGCAACACATACCAGAACCCACTCGAACTAACACATCACGCTATCTAGTTCTAGTCCTATTCAAACTAGAACATAGTTACATTCCAAACTGATCCTAACTACTACAACTAGAACAATTACTACGTACCAAGAATTACGAGTCGACGAGTCGTTCTGGAGGAGAGATTGGTAGACTAGTCGCGACTCTTGTGGACTAGCCGACATGAGTAAACAGTAGTATGTAGTGTAAAAATACTAGATTACATAGCTATAAATACTGGCAACATAGCAGCTGGCGGAGGCCCCAAACAGAAGCACTGCTCTCAAACTTGGTAACAACAGCAAACTTGTGGGAGCCAAGGAAAAGAGAAGCCCACACTGGCGGCGGACAAGGGAGAGAGAAGCCCACGGCGGCAGCGGCCAAGGGAGGGAGCAGGTTATGGCGGCGGCCAAGAGAGAGAGCAGCCCACGGCGGGGCCGCCGGCCGGCAGACTTGCAGCGGCGGCCGCCAAGGGAGAGGAGCACCAGGCGGGAGATGGGTTTGTTTTGGGGTTTCATAGGGGGAAGATATGGCTCGAACTAAGTTTCAGCCAGGTCAAAGGCAAAATATGACATGTGGGGCCTGTTTTTAGTCGCTCGACCCAGAAGTTGTGACAAGTCACGATTAGTTGAACAAGTCGAGCGACCAGCCAAACTAGTCGAGGCGAGAATTCGAGTCGACCTCCATGCAGCGATTCGTCGACTAGTCGCGATTAGTCGCGCGACTCGTAATCAGAGCTGCGTACTATTATTAAATAAATCCGTACACAACTAAGTCCACTAATGGCAACCTTGCCAAATAAACAATTATTCTTTCCTAATTAGACATACACACGATTACACAAGATTATATCTAACATCAAAATTAGAGCCAAGACAAGTGATGGATAAAATAATATAACAAACATTGAAATTCCAAACATGCCAACCAAGCTGCTACTGATATCTGATTTTCCATCCTTAATCATTTGGCATTTGATTAGATCTACCATGAATGAACACAGCAATGATAACATTACAATTATATGTTAGATTTGACTATCTAGGAAAGAGACGATTCTTGATTAAGCGTAAGTTGTTAGTGACTTGGGAAGCACAAAAATATATATTTGAGCAACCATATACAAAACGTAAGTGGGCTACCACTACAATATAAGGGCTAAGGATGAGCAATCACCTGATGTACAGAAACTCTTGAAAGGATGACAACGACCGTAAAGGGTTCCACAAAGTTTCTGGGATTGCATTGATTTAAGTTGAACCATGTACACACTGCCATTCACACCAAAAAATGTTACATCACTATCCTCATCATAGCCCTTGATAATTTTCCACCCTTGTTCAATATGAGGAGAGAGTCCAAGAATGCTATCCATTTCAATGTTCTTCCACAGCACCCATGTTGCAAGACCATGACCATTGATGTTTCTCTGCCACGTTTGGAAGCGGGGATAAGACAATATGGCGTACCCAACGGCGCTATCCTCGGCCTTGATGATTCGAGGGCTTCCATACAAGAAATCATTTGTAATAGGAGGGCCCATGATCACAGATAGCCCCTGTCCATCCAAATCGAACTCAAGTATTCGACGCCCCCCATACAGCCAGTAAAGGGTATTACCAATAAGGGTACTACCATCACCACAGTGCTTAGATGGAGCTGCTG
This sequence comes from Alopecurus myosuroides, assembly GCA_028641055.1. Classification (NCBI taxonomy): domain Eukaryota; kingdom Viridiplantae; phylum Streptophyta; class Magnoliopsida; order Poales; family Poaceae; genus Alopecurus; species Alopecurus myosuroides. Next base: position 508,006,606 of record CM054058.1, on the reverse strand, counting down.
TTGATATGAGATTTCCCCATCCACCGGTCTCCGAGGAGTAAACACAGGCAATGGGTCCGCTTGTGTTTTTGGAGATCAACACTACCTTGAATGGGCTGGAGTGGCAGCCGCCGTGGACGTGGCCATGGTTGCTGTCAGCGCAGAGCACTGCCCCTTTGAAGAAGGGGCTCCGGAACTCGGGCGGAAAGGCCACGCGGAGCTGCTCGCCCGTGATGGGGTCGCACACAAGGACCATTTTCTTCCAATGGCAGTCTCCCAGAAGGACACGACCGTGGCGACAATCTAGCACATTGTTGCTCCTGTAGCGTGCAACCGAGAAGCGAGCATGAGGTACGCGGTTGGGAGGGTCAAGGATTGGGTTGAACACGATCCCCTTGTCGTTGTCCCATGAGAAGACACCGAGGAGGGGCGGCTTCTGGTGGTATCCATGGAACTGGCGGTGGAACTTGGGGTCGGAGACGAGCCCTAGCCAGCGCTTACAGACGGCGGAGGCACGCGGTAGGGAGGACGGCTCCGACGGGAGACGGATGAGGATCTCCCGGAGCATATCGTCGTCGTCCGGCATGCAGGAAGGCCCAGCCGGCGAGGTGCGTCGGCGGCGACGGATGCGGCGGATTCCAATCTCACTGGCCTGGATTAGGGGATTGAGGCGCAGGCTGCGGCGAGGTGCCACTCCGTCTCCGTCCACGCTGGCTTCGATTTGGGGATGGAGGCGCGGGCTGCGGCGGCGGGCCATTCCGGCGCACTCCTGGCTTGTGCTCATTTGGGCGGCGCGAAGGCAAAGACCTAGACAGAGGACATGACGCACGGGGAGTAGGGGAGTGGAGTGAGGGTTCCAGTCTGCTCCGTGGCTTGTTCACTCGTAGAAATGGGCCCTGACAAACCGGTATTGGGCCCTCCATCTTCCACTCTGCTCCGTGGCTTGTTCTTCCATTTCTTCTCTGCTGTAGTGGAGCATTTTGGACGTCTTGGTGGCCATGGATAAAAGTTCTTCTCCCTCCATCTTCTGAACCAGTCACGCCGCTCCCGTAGAAAGATGATTTTCAGATGGAGTGTGCTCAACGGATCACATTGCACATGGAGAAGATGATGAACGCTCTTGGTGCATCGCACTGCTCTCTTTACCTCGACACATACTGTACCTGCGTAGCGTTCATATAGGCACAAGGGAGAGTTAGCACGCACGCGTCGCTCCCACGGGGCGGCACGGACGAAACCCTAGCCGCCGCCGCTCCCACACCCCCTCCTTCTCTTCCACCCGCCGCCGCAGGAGGAAGCCACCGGGGGCACAACCCTCCGCATGATGGACGGCGGCCGGCGGGTCCTCGCCTCCTCAGCACAAACGCGGCGGGAGGCCTCCGGCCAGATGCGTGGGTCGGCCCTGAACGGCTGGCGCGGACGGCGGAGCACGGACGCTGGAGCCGTTCTTCTGGCGGTGGCTAGTGGCTAGGTCTGGGTGGGCAGACAGCGCTGGCCGGCGGTGGCTCTGGGTGGCACCGCCGATGGAATCTGGGGTGGCTCGGCCATGGTGCTACGGCCGCGGAGACCTCGACGACCGGTGTCCCTCTCGCCTCTTCGTCATGCAAGCCTGCATCGCCCCTCGAGCGGCTCCGTCGACGACCTTGAGCGGGGCGGTCACGCAGGATGGTGGGCACGGGTCTGGTGGCGGTTGGCGGCGGGGTGTCCGCGTACTAGGCTCCGGTGGCGGCACGACCTGCTGCTAGGCGGCGGGGTTCGTCACTTGAGCTCGCTGGCGGACAGCACAGGCGGCTCGGCGTTTTGGCGGCGGCGGCGCCATCGGCTTGGCTCCCGGACAGCGCGGCCTCCTTTGTCTTTGGCGGTGGGAGGCGATGGTGCTAGGGACCGTCGGCGGCAAGGCTCCCGGTGGCGGCGGATGTGGAATCCAGAATCTTTCCCCTCCCGCAAACGTCCCTGTTGGGAGTCGTTTCGTAGCGTCGGGGCTGCGAGACATCAGAATAAAGGAGGTGGTTCTTGGGTTTCCCATCGCGCGAAGATGAAGATCCTGATGTAGGTTCTATTTGATCAAGCCGGTGTGTCGAACCGAAAGGCTCCGCCGGCGAACTCCCATGGGCGACGCCTGGAGATTGCTGGATCGGTGGAATTCGGTCACAATGCCCAGTCATCGAAGGTGAGATTGGAGGACTAGCAACGGTGTTTGGAGTCTTTGCATCGATGGGGAACTGGCTTGGAGTTACAAGATGTTGAAACGCGTAGAGATAAACAAAAAAAATTCCTACGCGGTACTTCCAAGATCTAGCCGAGGTAGAAGGCCACGATGATTACCACTAGACGTGCGGTTGCGGATTATCGATGAAGCGCGTCGGGGCAGTGCAGTCCACGATCCGATCCAGCCGATCCGATCCCGCGAACGTCGAAGTGCTGAACGTACAGCACCTCTGCCGGTATCCACACGTACGAGGAGGAGCTCCGACGGCAGACTGCTAGGTCTGGTGCGACGGCTGGACTGAGTGGGGCTAGGGTTCCCAACGCATGGGAGTGGACTAACGTGCCCGCTGGGCAACCTGCGCCCCTTTTTATATAGCGTATGGTAGTGGGCTTCACAACACTTGTGGCCCATTCCCTCTGTGAGTCCGACTCACAAACTCAGTCCATTTCCAGTTCGGGTCCAACCCAACCAATACATGCTCCCGCTCTTAAGTGTGCGACCCTGCAGGCTCAGGGCGACTTGGACACAATTGGAGTCCGACTCTCAATCGATCAATTGGTAGCGGCTCCTAGCAGAACGTGCCGACTCCCAAGTCCCATTGAGTCATGACGACATACCTTTCAATGTGATATTCATCTTAGTCCCTTTTGCCTCACGATATACCTTGTAGAACTATAGGCGATTTATCGTCATCCCTTAAATAATTCGACTCTCTTCTCGATCCGTGATATATGATTCATCTGACTAACTCTTAGTCAACAGACACAGTTAACACTTAACTGAGTCGCGCATGGCCATGCTTCCTGAATCATATCACTCGAGAGGGCCTAGAGAATATCTCTTCATTCGGAGGGGCAAAATCCCATCTTGATTATCCATATCACGCAGCTTGCTTCTCATTCGACCCGAACTCTGCCTTTATAGCTGCCTTGTCACAAAGCAGCGTTTAACAGAACCTAAGTCGGTGATCCACAACTCGGATTGTGCGACAATCTCAGGTCTAAGGATTACATTGGTTGAGACATGCAAATTACGACTTGATCGTTGCATCTCAATGTGGGTCAGTCCGACTTGCTAAACTCTTTAGCCAAGTCCGTGATCGTTGGAATGGCATCACCATGCCCATGACAAGTGGAACCGTGTCATCAGTCAACACTCACATTAGTCTAGGGTGTGTGTCCAGCACAACCTAAATGACCAAGGACAATCTAGTATGAACAACATGAATACATAGTTCCACAATCGAATCACATATTCAATGACATGTATCTGATGTTGAAAACAAGGACAACTTAATAACTTTATGAATACATTGGGAATTACATCATACATGATTGCCTCTAGGGCATATTCCCAACAGTCTCCCACTTGCACTAGAGTCAATCATCCTGACATCATATGCCTAGGCATCTAATGCCCATACCTCTCGTGTGCGCCTCATGCTTAGGATGTGGTAGCGCCTTTGTCAACGGATCTGCAATGTTTGCATCCGTGTGTACTTTGCATAACTTGATATCACCTTGTTCGACAAACTGGCGAATGAGGTGGTACCGCATGAGTATATGTTTGTTCTTCTGGTGTTGTCTAGGTTCCTTGGCTTGTGCTATAGCACCATTGTTGTCACAATATACGTCCAAAGGATTGGACGCGCCCTGAACCACACCAAGATCTATCAGGAGGTTCCTGATCCAAACAGTTTCCTTTGCCGCCTCTGAGGCAGCAATATACTCAGCCTCTGTTGTAGATGCAGACACCGTATCTTGCTTGGAACTCTTCCATCTCACAGCTCCTCCGTTCATTACGAACACGTATCCAGATTGCGAACGAGAATCATCTGAGTCGGTGAGATAACTCGCATCTGTGTAACCCTTTACACTGAATTCCTCATCACCTCCATAAACTAGGAACATTTCCTTAGTCATTCTCAAGTACTTAAGGATGTTTTTAACCGCTGCCCAGTGGGCTTCGCCAGGGTCAGCCTGGTATCTGCTCGTAACACTTAGAGCATAGGAAACATCTGGCCTAGTACAAATCATGGCATACATGATGGATCCGATTGCCGAAGCATAGGGATCACACTCATCCGACTTCGCTCATCAGTCGTCAAAGGACACTGAGTCTTGCTAAGTTTTATGCCATGGGACATCGGCAAGAATCCCTTCTTGGACTCTTCCATTTTGAATTTCTTCAAAACTTTGTCCAGATATGTACTCTGACTCAATCCAATGAGCCGCCTTGATCTATCTCTATAGATCCTGATTCCTAATATGTAAGTCGCCTCACCCAAATCCTTCATTGAGAAAGTCCTTTCCAATGATTCTTTGGTTTCTTGCAACATCATGACATCATTTCCAATCAGCAATATGTCATCCACATATAAGATTAGAAAATTTACTTTGCTCCCACTAAACTTCTTGTATAAACAAGAATCATGATCGCTCTTGATGAAGCCAAACGATTTGACTACCTCATTAAAGCGAATGTTCCAACTCCGAGATGCTTGCTTCAACCCATAAATGGATTTCTGAAGTTTGCATACCTTGTCAGCATTAGCCGGATCGACAAAACCTTCGGGTTGTATCATATACACGTCCTCAGTTAAATTTCCATTAAGGAAAGCCGTCTTGACATCCATCTGCCATATCTCATAGTCGAAATAGGCTGCTATGGCTAACATGATCCGAATTGATTTAAGCATCGCTACGGGCGAGAAGGTCTCGTCGTAGTCAACTCCTTGAACCTGTCGGAGCCCCTTCGCGACAAGTCGTGCTTTATAGACGGAAATATTTCCATCCATATCAATTTTCTTCTTAAAGACCCATTTGCACTCGACGGGTCTTGCACCGTCAAGCAGATCAACCAAGTTCCAAACTTGGTTTTCATCCATGGACTTTAACTCGGATCTCATGGCTCCAAGCCATGACTCGGAATCAGATCCCACCATCGCTTCCGAATAAGTTGCCGGCTCATTACTGTCTAACAGTAAAACATCACGAGCATTTTTTTAATCTGGCAGATCTCCGTGGTTCAGGTGCTGTTACCGGTGTAGGTACCACGACCGGCTCAGCCTCCAAGGTGTTCGCCGACTCGCCCCTAGCCGGTTCCTCTCGAATTTCTTCGAGTTGCACTGTGCTCCCACTGACTTCCCGACTGAGAAACTCTTTCTCAAGGAAGACACTATTCCGAGCGACAAACACTTTGCCCTCTTCTCGGTTGTAGAAGTAGTACCCCAAGGTTTCCCTCGGATACCCCACGAAAATACACTTATCCGACTTGGGCGTGAGCTTGTCCGACTGAAGTCGCTTGATAAATGCTTCACAACCCGAAATCTTAAGAAAAGACAAACTTGGCCTCTTGCCAGTCCACATCTCATGTGGTGTCTTCTCTACTGACTTTGATGGTACTCTGTTTAGTGTGAAAGCTGCAGTTTCTAGACAATAACCCCAAAATGATAAAGGTAGATCTGTCCGACTCATCATTGATCGTACCATGTCCAACAAGGTCCGATTTCTCCGTTCCGATACACCGTTTCTCTGCGGTGTACATCCACGGTCCGACCGTAGAAACTTTATTTTCTTGCCGAGTTGATTTTGTACCTCACTCTGGAATTCCTTGAACTTTTCAAAGGCTTCCGACTTGTGTTTCATTAAATAGATATATCCATACCTACTCAAATCACCAGTGAAGGTAATGAAGTACTCATAACCACCTCTGGCTTTCGTGCTCATTGGACCACATACATCACTATGTATTAGTTCCAACAAGTCGGACGCCCTTTCACAACTCCTTGCAAAAGGTGTCTTGGTCATTTTGCCTAGTAGGCATGATTCACATGTCTCGAACGACTCTAAGTCGAACGAAGTTAGAAGTCCATCATCATGGAGCTTCTTCATGCGCTTTCAACTTATATGACCAAGCCGACAATGCCAAAAGTAAGTCATATTCAGATCATTTGGTTTCAACCTTTTAACATTTATGTTATAGACTGATTCACTATCAAGATTTAAAATAAATAACCCGTTCTGAACGGGTGCAAAGCTATGAAACATATCTTTCAAATATAAAGAACAACCATTATTCTTAATATTCGACTCATAACCTTGTCTCATCAAACATGAGGCGGAAATAATGTTTCGACTAAGCGCTGGAACATAATAACAATTATTCAGTTCCAATAAAAATCCTGAAGGTAAATGAAGTTGCATCGTGCCGACTTCCAACGCAGCGACTCTCGCCTTGTTGCCGACTCGAATATCAACCTCTCCTCTTGCCACGCTCCTAGTTCTTACCAGTCCCTGCAACGAGTTGCATATGTGAATAACTGATCCGGTATCATATACCCAAGAACTATTAGGTGCATCAGCAAGATAAATGTCTATAACATTTCACACAAGCGTACCTGAGTTGGAAGTCACACCTCCACTCTTGGTTCTGTCAGCCAAATACTTGGTGCAGTTCCTCTTCCAGTGGCCATTCTGCTTGCAATAGAAGCAATTGGATCCGGCTGTAGGAGAATGCTTAGTCTTTGAGGAAGCGCTCTGGACAGGGCCATGGGCGTTGCCTCCTGACTTATCCTTCTTCTTCTTAGTCCAAGAACTCTTCTTGAACTTAGCCTTATTCTGCACCATCAACACTTGACTGGCGCCTTTCTTGATATCAGCCTCTGCCGTTTTGAGCATCCCATGTAATTCAGTGATACTCTTATCCATACCATGCATATGGTAGTTCGAGATGAACGGACCATACGCACTAGGAAGAGAGTTCAGAATTATATCAGTAGCGAACTCTTCGTTAATTGGGAAGCCCAGCCGATCCAGAGACTGTATGTAACCAATCATCTTGATTACATACGGACTCAGTGGATCGCCGTGTTTCAGCTTACAGCCCAGCAAAGCTTGAGAGACTTGATACCTCTCGGTCTTTGCCTGAGCCTGGAACATACTTTTGAGGCTTTCGATCATATCGTAGGCCTCAACATTCTCGAACTGCTGCTGCAAGTCCGGTTCCATGTGTGCAAGCATAAGACAGCTAATTTCCGTAGACTCATCTCTAGTCTTACGGTAGGCATTCATGACAGCGACAGTCGCATCGTCATCAGGCTCATTTGGAAGTGGAGTTTCTAGAACATGTTCTTTCTTGTCATGCTTGAGGACTATCCTCAGATTACGGTACCAGTTGGTGAAATTAGTTCCATTAAGCTTATCTTTCTCTAGGATTGACCTCAACGCAAAAGTGGACAACTGAGGAAGGTTGCTAGGTGCCATTTATCTACAACAGAAAATATGCAAAACACTTAAGACATGTATTCATAAAGAGCGGTCATATTAAACGCTTTAATACTTATGCTCCCACTAGAACCAACACCCCTCCGATGGTTGCTAAGTGATTCAAGATTCTAAATAAGCAAGCCGACTAGTGAGCTTTAGCATCACCGCTAGCCGTCAAGTGATCTAGGTAGGCAACACCTTGCCAATCGTATCCAATACGACTCCTGTTAGTTGGGTGGCATCACATGCCCCGGCTCCCAACCTACCTCGCCCCGAGCCCCACAACCTTTGTGATGGACTCGTCTAGATTACCAAGTGCTTCTGCTTGTAAGAGTCCGACTCAAACCCACCTAACCGGAAAGAATTGATAGCACCTCAATTTTATGAGCCCACTACCAAGAATGTCCGACTTGTGATGGTGCAGCACTGGCGGGGCGACCGAATAGACCTTCTTTGAGGGATTAAAATCTACCAACTATCTAAATAGAGGTAAATAGAGACATAACAATAACACAAATAAAGAAATTATAATGTGAAATGGTATGGCTCTCTTCATGGTGATCTCCATCTCCACGAAGCTTGCAAGTCGACTCGTGCCAGCTCTTGTCACGTGTCATCTTGCTCCATGTAGCCAAGTTGTACATCAACTTGCATGTCATCCGGGTTCTCCAACAAGCTACACTAGCTAGTAAATAAAAATTACATAGAGAATCCGACAAGCAGGCCGTAATACAATAAAATGACAGCACCTAGGCTCCAGCCGGCTGACAAGAACATGATACGCAGATCATGTATGGATTACACACATCACATGCACATAAGCCATACCATTCACAACATCCTGCAAAAACAAGTTATGCATAGAGACGATATCTACCGGCGTTGTGAAACTCGTAACGACATCTAAGGCGCTACGACGGGGCGAAGTCGGCGGTCCCATCTGCATCCCGATCATGGATTTCTTCATCGGATAAAACGATTTCACCCAAATCTGATCTGTATTCCGATTCGATCAAACTCTTTGATCTTCGATCACCGCAACTGGATTTATGTGTCACGGTATACCCCGATGGCGGAAACCGACCGGTAGGGGTAAGTTGTTCCACGACCTTAGCAGTATGATCACGGAAACCCGATCATCCATTAACCCCGAGTACGATTGATCCAATCAACCTTGTACAAAACCGATCTATCTCATAGAACGACCACCAAAACATCAGTTAGATCACATCTAACGCTAACTACATATCACATATGTACGGATCTCGGGCCTAATACCAGAAGCTATCGCTCTGATACCACTGTTGGAACGCGTAGAGATAAACAATAAAATTTCCTACGCGGTACTTCCAAGATCTAGCCGTGGTACAAGGCCACGATGATTACCACTAGACGCGCGGTTGCGGATTATCGATGAAGCGCGTCGGGACAGTGCAGTCCATGATCCGATCCCGCGAACGTCGAAGTGATGAACGTACAACACCTCTGCCGGTATCCACACGTACGAGGAGGAGCTCCGACGGCAGACTGCTAGGTCTGGCGCGACGGCTGGACTGAGTGGGGCTAGGGTTCCCAACGCATGGGAGTGGACTAACGTGCCCGCTGGGCAACCTGCGCCCCTCTTTATATAGCGTATGGTAGTGGGCTTCACAACACTTATGGCCCATTCTCTCTGTGAGTCCGACTCACAAACTCAGTCCATTTCCGGTTCGGGTCCAACCCAACCAATACATGCTCCCGCTCTTAAGTGTGCGACCCTGCAGGCTCATGGCGACTTGGACACGATTGGAGTCCGACTCTCAATCGATCAATCGGTAGCGGCTCCTAGCAGAACGTGCCGACTCCCAAGTCCCATTGAGTCATGACGACATACCTTTCAATGTGATATTCATCTTAGTCCCTTTTGCGTTTAACAGAACCTAAGTCGGTGATCCACAACTCGGATTGTGCGACAATCTCAGGTCTAAGGATTACATTGATTGAGACATGCAAATGACGACTTGATCGTTGCATCTCAATGTGGGTCAGTCCGACTTGCTAAACTGTTTAGCTAAGTCCATGATCGTTGGAATGGCATCACCATGCCCATGACAAGTGGAACCGTGTCATCAGCCAACACTCACATTAGTGTAGGGTGTGTGTCCAGCACAACCTAAATGACCAAGGACAATCTAGTATGAACAACATGAATACATAGTTCCACAATCGAATCACATATTCAATGACATGTATCAGATGTTCAAAACAAGGACAACTTAATAACTTTATGAATACATTGGGAATTACATCATACATGATTGCCTCTAGGGCTTATTCCCAACACCAGATTCGTGCACTAGTAGAGAAGTGCCTTTCTATGGAACAGATTCTGTGGCGCACCCCTATCCGGTGCGCCACAGAAATGTAATTCTGTGGCGCACGGGTGGGCATGCGCCACAGAAAACAGGAATTCTGTGGCGCACCGGATAGGGGTGCGCCACAGAAAACAGGAATTCTGTGGCGCACCGGGTAGGGGTGCGCCACAGAAATAAGTTGGGGGCCCACACCATGATTGCCACACTCCTATTCTGTGGCGCATGGTGGTTAGTGCGCCACAGAAATATGACAATTCTGTGGCGCACCACTGCCACGTGCGCCACAGAATTCCCATCCGAAAGAATTATGTCCACACGCCACGGAACGCCTTTTCTAGTTTTTGACGGAAGAGTTGGCAGTCTAAAAAGCATCAAAAAATAAATCCCTTATAGATGCACGGAGAGTTTAATGTCTACTTTTTTGTCAAATTTTGAAATATGTATTTCGACTTTCTGAGCAAAAGTTTTATAAAAAAAGTAAAATGGGCATAACTTTTGCATACGATGTCGAAAAAAAATGATCAAGATATTAAAAAAAAACTAGAGAGAAAAGGGAACCCAACCTCACTGGCCTTCGGCCTGTGAGCTTTTTTTAGAATCGCCAAATTCCAAAAGGAACAAAAGTTATGGCCGTTTTAAGATTTTGACTAGAAAATTAAAAAAAAAGAAAAAAAAAATTCTGTGGCGCACCAAGGGGGGGTGCGCCACAGAATTGGGAGGCAGGATTCGAAATTCATGCCTCTCCTCCCCTCCTCTTCTTCCTCTTCTACCCTCCTCCCCTCCTCTTCTTCCCTTCTCCCCTCCACTTCTTCTCCACTTCTTCACCACCTCTCCTCTCCTCCACCTCTCCTCTCCTCCACCTCACCACCACCACCACCACCACCACCACGACCACCACCTCTCCTCCTCCTTCACCACCACCACCCCTCCTCCTCCACCACCACTCTCCTCCTCCTCCACCACCACCACCTCCGGCGAGCTCCTCCTCCTCCTCCTCCACCACCACCTCTCCTCCTCCTCTTTCTCCTCCTCCTCCACCACCACCTCTCCTCCTCCTCATCCTCCACCACCATCACCTCTCCTCCTCCTCCTCCTCCTCCTCCTCCTCCTCCACCACCACCACCACCACCTCCGGCGAGCTTCTCCTTCTCCTCCCCACCAACTCCGGTGACCCCCATCCTCCACCCACCAACTCCGGCGAGCATCCGACGAAATCCGGCAAAATTTCGAAATTTCGAAAATTTCCCGCGGCCAGATCTGGCCGCCTTTTTTTTTGAAATTCAAAAAAAAAATCTGTGGCGCACCCCCCCTTGGTGCGCCACAGAATTGCAAATTTCTGTGGCGCACGGCTGAGGTGCGCCACAGAATTGACATTTCTGTGGCGCACGGCCACGGTGCGCCACAGAAATAATTTTTGTGGCGTAGATTCTGTGGCGCACCCCTACGGCCCCTAGGTGCGCCACCGAATCCCATTTTGGTGCGCCACAGAAAGGCCTTTTCCTACTAGTGGTGGCAGTTGTATGTAAAAGGGGGCGACAACATGCGTGAAGTCCAAAGTCCTACCTTTTAGGGTGAAAGCCCAAGGTCTGGCCTTAATTGGTTGTGCCTAGCACTGGTCTTCTTGGAGCCGTTGTTTTGAGAGCAAGTATTATCTTCAGGTGAAAACCCAAGGTCTGGCCTTAATTGGTTGTGACTGGCACCGTTCTTCTTGGAGACGTTGTTTTCGAAGAGATGGACATCAGCTGTTGTTTAGATGGTGGTTGTGCGGATACCGCGAGGACTGTAACTCTGTAGCGGGACTTTTCTTTTTATTTCTTTTTTTATTGTCTTTCGGCTGTGTGCATCCGTAATGACTATGGTTATTGCGTTGTTGTAGAGGCCAGGTGTAATTTGTATCTCCACGATATTAATATACTTCCCTTTATAAAAAAAAGGCACAAACGAGAGTGAATTCCTTCAACTTGAGCACATATGAACCATTTTGTAAATCTTACTAATCATAAATGTAGGTAAAACTTAGCAGAAGTTTATCCCTTCAAATGGTTTGTGTTGGCTTATTAATGTCGTGTGTATAATTAGATTGTATGCTCTTTCCGACGGCTCGGACTTTTGGTTGCGTTGCCTAGTGCATAAAGCTTGACAATTAGATCTTGTAATAGTAAGCTTGGTATGAGTACTTATTTTTGGACATAAGTTTGGTACTTAAATGTTACCATGAGATCTATTCATGGTTTTACTCGGCGCACTCACCGATTTGAGAGAATTCCTTAGATGACGGGAGTTGAAAGTTGGGTTCCTTATTTGGCTTTGGGAAATTTTTACTTCCCTATTTGACAGTTTGTGGGCGCCTCCCACGACCCCGTGGTGGCGGCGCCGCGTCGCCCCGGGCTTCCTTCCCTCGGCCGCCTCCCTCCTCTCTCAAGCTCCTCCCCTCTCCTTGTTGCGGCCGGTGTCTACTCTCCCCTTCGCGCGGGGCACGACGGCTAATTTTTCTTCGATTTGGAAACTACTACTCTTTCTTTTGGAAGTATATGGCTGGGAATGGGTCATTGCAATAAGAAGTTAGTGAAGAAAGCTCGCCCGGGTGGGTAGAGCGAAGTCAGAACCTCTAGAGCATGGTTTTCGTACCACCGATCTTATCATGGGAGTCGTAAGAAAAATAAGAATAAAGTCCTAGGCATGCATTTGACTGACCTACCATTCTCCACCGGAACCTACTTTGGTTTCAGTTCAGTCATCATCTGATTTTTGACCTTTCGCATAGCGATCATGGATTATTCAGTCTTTCTTTTCCCTCCTTCACTTCAACTAAGGTGGCGGCGGGGTTCCTGCTAGTCGCGCTAACGGATCTTGGAAGCGAAGGGGTTTGGAGGTGGAGCGGTGTTTTGTCTACGGTGTCATTCTCCCTCTGTGGAGCGGGGTTCACTTCAACTAGGCATGCATGTGATGACGACGCTATCTGTGTCGTTCTCCCTCTTTGTGCATCGTTTTGGAGTACACTCTTGCGGAGGGGTTTGGAGGTGGAGCGGTGTTTCGTCTACTGCATCGACCACGGCGAGTCTTGTTGGCGTGGTGACACAGGGCCTCGGAGATGGACGCGGTATGTTGGACATGCGCAGAAAGGTGGAGTTGTTTGGCGCCATGGAGGCATTTGATAGAAGGCCTGGCATAGAGTCTGCAATGATCTCTGCAGAAGATGGTTTTACGGATATCGGCGGCATCGGCTTCTGAGGTTGGCGGCAGCGGTTTCCGAGTGTGCATATCGGTGTATACCACGGGCTAGCTGAATTGGATATGTCCTCCCAGTTCACTATCGGGCGACTTGGTGGAAGCAACCGGATTAGATGATGCGCGCCGGTGTGGTAGTTTGGGGTATCGGCCCCGATTATGACTACCCCCTTATCAAGAGTTTGTAGGTGTGACGATATTCGTCACGCAGGTGGCTTTTGGTTGATCCCTGTAAATCCGTCTAGGGCTTCGTGGTACATTTTTATTATCAATAAAAAAACCGGCTGTGTGCATCATTTTGATGCAGAGGCTGGGGCAGAACCTCCATTTCTAAAAAAAATTGACAGTTTGTGCAATTTTTTTTCCCGGGACTAAAATATGATATTGTTTCGTGGCTGACGGTTGTTCTGTTTCTCCTCTTCGAAATCCAAGAGAACGGAGTAAAAATAGTTGAAATGGCGGTTCCAATGCGCCATGGTATGGTCGCTTGCTACAGTATCCATGATCGTTACAGCGTCCGGCTTCTCCCTAGTTGACGTGAATTTCTTTTCGATGTCGTATCGAGGCACTGTAGCTTGGTACGCTTTCTAGTACGGTCACACGCGACCGTACCCATGGTCATTAAGTGAGGTTTGACCTCCTGAACATGAATTTTCTCCTTCTCCTTAATTCCAGCAAATTGTGTGTTTTTGTGAAATTCTTTTAATATTTTTTATTGTCATATTTCATCCCATACTTGGCCCTCTCTGTCGTGTATGAGATATCTCCTTTGGCTTTGACTTTCTTGCGTAGACAGACATAAAAGGTGCACTTTGGCACATTAAAATTTTAGAATCCCTACATCTACGCATGAAATCGTTAAATAAAAACACTATATGAAATGGACGCATCAACATCCCATGCTTAGACTCTTACTCGTCATGCGGAGAGAACATGATCATCATGCTCATGAAGTACAAGTTGATACGACAAATACATTCATTTTAGTAACTGATAATGATAGTAGATATTTAGAAAATTCTTGAGTGCTACGATACTTATATTTTATAAATAAAAATGATTCAGAAGGCTTCCACACTTGTTCATTGATAATTGTTGAGTTAATTTTATTTCTACAAGATAAGATAACACATTTAGTTTGACCAAACAAGTTGTGAGGAAGTCACAAACATTTTTAGATTTTCGCACATCGTCTTTGATTTTAAGTGTTTTGAATGTTCTCTTTTGTTTCTTTGCATGATCATTTGCATTCTTAGTTATTGTTGACACGGTTTTCACACTTTTTTAAGCGGCGTGTCAAAGAACAAAGTATAGATAATCTCATGGAGAGACATAAAAGTGATCAAATGAAGAGTTTTATGGTTAAAGATTCCACCTCATCTCTAACTCATTCTAATGCTTGTTACTTTTAATAATTTTTCTTTTTAGCAATTCAATTATTATTTTTATAGTTTTTATAGCTATTCACGCTAAAGAAGCTCTCTTATGGTACAGAAAAATATTTCAGTTGCTCAACTAGCAAATTATGGTGTGGAAGACCTCCATATCATTAGTCATTAATTAACAAGTAGCGTAAAAATCATACTGATTCGCATATCTAATAAAATTACCACAAAATTAAAATAGTTGCATTCATAATAATTGACTTGATAATCATAGGACATGAATCCTTTCCTATTCATAGGGGACTGAAAATAAACTAATGCAAACTGGATAACTAAAATAAAACTGTAAAGATCACAAGGCTTTATAGATCTCTCAAATATTAAACACAAGCTAGGTGGGATCAATTGCGATTATTAGATACCCTTGTTCCTTGGAGCAGTAATGGGTGTTATGTCTCAGTTAGGGACTTGGCGAAGCAGCCTATTTGTTTCTTCTTGAAGGGAATATGTCCGAGAGACAATAATAAAGTGGTCATTATCTTATTCCATGTTTGTTTATTTCTCATTCTAGAATTGTATTAACTGTAAACGTTGATACATGTATGTCTAATAAACAAACAAGAGTTGCTAATAATATCACTGCTGCAGAATAGCCTACCAGTGACGGGCCTAAAAGGCCCACTAGTGACGGGCAATGTGCCTGTCACTGATAACTAGTCACTGGTAATAGGTTACTAGTGACAGGCATGTGCCTGTCACTAGTATTTGTTTACTAGTGACAGCCATTTCTTCGTGCCCGTCACTGGTTAGTTTTCCTGACAGTGCTTTTACCTCATTAATACAATCTTAGCACCAATGATCTTTTGCTAGTTTGGCAATTTTCCCGTAACTAGAATAAATTCTAGAAATAAAAAAATTCAAAAAAAAAAATATTGCATTTGCATATCGATAACACAATATATGATTACAGAAAATCATACGGAAGAAAAATATAATTATAAGTAGTACAAAGTGGAAATAACTTTGGTAGCAGACTATCAAAACAATTTGCTCTCATGTCAGAACAACCAACACCTAAAATATAATTGTCTAAGTCTCGTGGAACGTGAACGGACCATCTACCAATTTAAGCTGCAAAAGCCAGCTAGACAACACTTCAGTTAACATTGCCACAAAACTTCTCCTCTTTTGTCCAAGTGCTCTGAAAACAGAAGAACATCAATCAGACATATTTTGACACAATACAAGTCTAAATACCAAGAGGGATGAGAAGCATCCTCCTAGTCTTTCCAAGAGCACAAGAAAAATTATAACCATTAAAGGCAACGGATCCAAGAGAATAAGAGAACCAAGTATTGAAGTGCCACAATTATTTATTTTTGCACTAATGAACAAACAAAAGAAATCATTTTATATGTACATTACATCAGGAAAAGATTGCTGAAGCTGAACAAGATTATGTCGTTGGCTTTGAAACTTGTTTAAAATGCAGAACCTGGTCCTCTAGTATTTAGAGACTGGGAATAGTATATCAGAAATTAGAAACTATAGTGGTCATATAGATACATTCATCCTCTTTTCCTTAGGCTTTCACGATGTGCCAAATCCATTAGCAACAAATACAAAGGCTCATCTCATGTTGCTTTCTCTATACCTCCTGTACATGTACATTCAGTCTTAGACTGGGGTTATATTCATGAGTACCTAGGAGATGTTATACTCCATACTGCAGACAAATACCGGAGATATAGAGGCTTCATGATAGTAGAGCTAAGTGAGAAAAAGCATATGCATATACAACAACGTACCCATAGAATTCAGTCCAAAATTTCGTCTTTTGCTTATTTTCTATATATTTTACACTTGACATCAAATTTCACACCAACTGACCAAGATAACATATATACTCAAGAAATAAGGAGGTAGATAGAACACACGTACATATCATTTGGAAGGAAGGTCGCCTCAACTTGTCCCCTTACAGCCACCAGATAATCATAAACGTCCGCATAGCTTCACGTAGTTAGGTCATGCAGAGAGAAATATGAAGGATGTCACCTACTCCCTCCGTTCGACAATAAATGACTTGCATTTGTCTAGATATGGATGTATCTAGACATGTGTCTAGATACATCTATATATAGATAAATGGAAGTCATTTATTGTTGAACGGAGGGAGTATGTACGAAGGAAAATAAGAGCACCTAGTGAGAAAAAAATGAGATTGATAAGATGCCCTAAATCATTCATAGCTTAACAACAAACCACGTTGATTTATGGTTAATTAACATCACATCAAAGAAAGCTGCTACTATTACAATTGAGTATTGCTAATTTATTTTAACATGTGAGGGGCAAAATAGCCAAATCACAGTTTCACAAGACAGTAACATGGTTTTTTTTCCAGTGATATTCCTTGCACTAGCATGGCTGAAATAAGTATGCTTGAAGATAAAAAAAAGTTATCCTGGCTTGACAAGCGCATAAACAAGATCAAACACTAATATTAGTTATTTAACAACTTGACGTACTGTAATTTTAACCATCAGAATCTAATAATAACTAATAAACATATGGTTGAAGGGTTTTGTACTAGCTACTGATTAAATTGACAACGAGGTGTTCCAATCTGTATGAATAGGTAATACGAGCTATTCACATTCTAAACCATGCACATCTTAAGACAATTTAACAACGGAAGCAAGTTACGTACTTGACTGGGCGAGTAGAGTACGAATACGCACAAAGCACTATATGTGGCCAGCTTGTGGATGTCCCGTAACCACCAGGTTAGTGACACGCGCGGCTCCGCCTTCCACTCCCTGACTGAGAGGGGCCCCTCCATCAGATGGGCGTCGCAGTCGTGGGTGCCCATCGTCCTCATTCGTCGGATCGGCGTCGTGGCCGTATTGCCGCCGCCATGGTCATGCTCGTGGCATCCTCCTCGTCTCTACGGCGCAGCTCCTATTCCATGTCGTCGCAGCTTGGCGTGCTTCAGCAACCACGGCATGGTCACGTGGCTGGTGGTTGACCTCGGCATGGTTGCCAGCCACGAGAGGGAACGTGGAAGCCACGGGTGGCGACGGATCGGTACAGACCGTGGACCAACACGGCCTCTGGCCGGCCGACACCGCATCGGCGTCAACATCGACGGAGACGCTCACCTGTGCATCGTGATTCTGCAGCAGCAGGAGATGCGCCGCCGTGGTCTTCCAGCCAGTCAGGGTGTAGAGATCAGGGCGACCCAGATCGACCACCGGACCTTCTCATCTCCTTCTCCATGGTACAAGTAGATCTGATCGGATTGTTGACCGGGTTGTGGCGAGCGGAAGTGATGACCTAGGTCTAGGTGGGCGTGATTTGGAGACGAGGTGGAGGGGTGAAAGGATAAGTATACAGTTAAGCCTAAAATTCAACTTGCCCCGCGCGTACTCGGTTTGAGCGCGCCTATGCGGTTTTTTTTTTTTTTTTTGCTCTAGCCCCCAGATTCATCTTGCCCGTGACGTTGCTCCGCCAGCCAATCTGCTACTTTGCCGTGGAGGCCCGCCCCGGCGACCGTGAAGAGCTGGATATGCCGACCGGCCATTGCACCATCGACCGGAAAGGGAGGGAATAAGTTTGGTGTCAAATCTAATCGAGTCTTCACCTAGGAGGCGCGCCCGGCGAACAGCCCTTGCTGCAACGGTACGGTGGCGACGAGCCACGAGAGAGGAAACGAGATGGCCCCATAGACTTTCTCCAAAAAAAAAAATGCAAAAGATGTCACGATGCGGTCAAAATGTTGGGTGGAACCTGGCGAATGAACGCAACGCACGACAACCAAATTACACGAACAAGTCGCACCAAAAGTACATGGATGACCATCCAAAATCGGAGAAAAGGAGAAGCTCTTGCTCTTTTGGATTTAAGTTATCAAGATAATATATTTGATTGTAAGTAATATATGAAAAAATATCGCAACGTTGGTGTGAACTGTCACCAGCGACGGGCAAGTATACAAACCTGTCACTAGTATTCTATGAAATTACGCGTGACGGGCGAGGAAACTATACCGTCACTAGTAAGCTCTAGATCCTCCTGTCAAGATTTACCAGTGACGGGCATACGGACGCCCGTCACTAATACCAGTTACCGGTGACGTGCATACTTTTGCCTGTCACTAATTTGTTGGCGGCTATAAGCTATTTTGTAGTAGTGAATGCCTCTCGTTTAATTAGCTCGTTGATTAACTGATGATCAAGGTTTTCTGATCATGAACATTGGATGTTGTTAATAACCGGGTCATGTCATTGGAAGAATGACGTGATGAGCATAGACCCAAAGTGAATATATCAGTATGATCAAGACATTAAGTTCACATTGTTATATCAAACATACGAAGTAACCCTAATCCTTAGACCATGAGATCATGTCAATCACTAACACCAGAATAGTGCTTTGATTACATCAAATGTCACACCTATCGAGACATCGTAGTAAGGATCATGGACGGGGGTTCCATAAGCCTATTGTTAGAACCGCGGGGGGACGTGGAAGAACTGTAAACGAGAACACAGGTTTTACCCAGGTTCGGTACGTCGCAACTAGGCGGCGTTCCTACTCCTGCAATCTCACTAAATCAGAGCTGAAGCCTGAAGTATACAGAGTACAATTGTGAGTATGGTTTCGCTAACTCGGCGAGGATGAACTTCCCGACGAGTTGGCTTATAGATAAGTTGTGATCTTGTTTATTTCCTTGCTCCCGTCCGTCCTTATATAGATAACTAGACTAGGGCTTACAAAAAGGAAACCTAGAAGACTACGGAAAGTATCTAACTTGGAAAGTAAGGAATCCGGCTTCTCCTCCAAGTCGCACCATGTTGGGCCGTGGTCCGGGTTCTTCTATAATCCAGCTTCTTGCGCGTCAGCTTACTGGGCAGCCAATGGACTTTGTTCCATTGCCTGTGGGCCACCCTGGTAATCTGGCCTTCGGCCAATGCCGGATATACCGCTAATTGGAATATATCCGACAGTAGCCCTCAAGAAGGATTAAGACTTCATTTCGCCTCCCCTCGCGGATTTGTATTCTCTTCACAAATGTCGGCATTTTTTCTTGATTCTTCTTTCAACAAAAATATTTAATGCCAAACTCGAATTTACCGAAATACAGCTTTTCTCCCACGAATCTTCGGGGAGAAGGAAACTGTGATGCAGGCGGTGAAATCTTGCCTACGTCACGAACGTCTGGGTTCAGTCAAAAAGTATGAAATCATATCTCTGACAGATTCTTGCGCGAGAAACGAGGAGATATCAGTTATCACCCCATCCCCTCATTTCTCGAGTTTTCTGGTGATACGCGCGTCAATCATCCAACGGCTAAAAGAGCCGTTGGGACTAATATCAACGTAAAGATGGCTATAAATAGCCGCCTCGGGGCCTCAGGTTCTCCTTCCGCACCATATTTTTCCTCGAGCCCCCAGAGCGCAGAACCACTCCCCAGCTTCGAGAGGAAGGAAAGCAAAGAACAAGCAACGGTCCCGAGTCCTCACCGGAGTCCTAATATCAGCGGCTTTTGCTCAATCGCACGGTTGCGCCGCCCAGAAATGGCCACCGGAAGCCCTGCTCGTGCGTCCGAGATCGCTCGACGCCGCCCTAGAGAACATCGGCCTCTCTACCCTCGAAACACCTCCGAGCTCTTCTACAGCCGCGTTGGAGGTTCCCGAGAGCGCACCGACGGGCGGGGATCTCAACCCCACCACCAGAATCATGCCGCCACCATACGCTAATCCTCCTCCTCCTCCCTTCCCCGAAACTGTGGAGGGGGAAACTTCCGCCTGCGATGGCGACAATGCTGCGGCCGTCGTCACCGGCGGAGGAAAAGACGGAGAGGAGGGCGATGCCGGGAATTGGAGTCACTAGAATGTGGTAGTGGTTGTCCTTAACGCAATGGATAAGGACGTGTTCATCACTGATGCGTGTGAACACACGTTCGTTGAGAGACCCCAAGACGAAGGTATGAAGAGTGCAGCAACAAGTTTCCCTTAGAAAGAAACCAAGGTTGAATCGACCAGTAGAAGGAAGGAGTAACTTAAGAAGGTTGAAGCAGCTGAGATGGCATGGCCCACTACTGGATCAGCAGCAACATGGAACCTACACAACACAATCAAATCACTTTGCCCCAACGAAGCAGTGAGGTTGTCAATCTCACTGGTTTGCCTGAACACAAAGAGGTTAAATGTATGGTGTGGAAAACAGTAGGAACAGTATGAAAGCAGTAGGTGTTCTATCAGTATGAGGAAAATGGAACGAGGTCCACAGTTCACTAGTGGTGTCTTTCCGGGAAAGATAAATAACATGTGTAGTGAACAAATTACAGCTGGGAAATTGACAGAAATGAAGCCTGCACCGTAGTGCATATGCAAGACATAAATATTACTATGTGATTCATGCGTGCAATAAAACGAAATACATAGAGCGTCATCCAACTGCATCTATGTCTAATAATCCACCCTCCGAATATCATCCGAACAAACGTTGGGTATTAAGTTGCAAGCAACAGATTATCGTCGTAAGCAAAGTGTGTAATGTAAACAATGTAAACTAAGTAAACACCGTTTTTTTCTCCCTAATGGAAACATTACATCCTACATCTGTCACGTTTCTGTCACTCGAGCACAGATGCAAAGGAGGCATGAACCCACTATCGAGCATAAATACTCCCTCTTGGAGTTACTAGCATCTACTTGGCCAGAGCATCTACTAATAACGGAGAGCCTGCAAGATCATAAATAACGTATGCATTAAGATAACATGATAGATTAATAATCAGAAGACATAGCATTCAACATTCATCAGATCATAGCAAACACAACATGTAGCATTGCATAAGGATGATCTCGATCATGTTAGGCAGCTCACAAGATCTAAACATGAGGTACAAGGTGGCGAGAACAACCATCTAGCTACTGCTATGGACCCATAGTCCAAGGACTCACGCATCACTTCGGAAGAGGGCATTGTGGTGTAGACCCCTCCGGTGATGAATTCCCCTCCCGGCAGAGTGCCGGGGAGAGCTCTAGAACCCTCCCGATCTCGGGATGACGATGACGGCGGCCTTGGGTGTTTTCTGGGATGAAGTGGGATCCCTTTAGGGTTTACGTCTCGGGGGTATAAATAGGCGAAAGGGCAAAGGCGGTGGAGGATGGGGGGCCCACACCACCCCATGGCGCGGCCAGGGGGCGCGCCACCCTATGGTGTGGGCCCCCTGAGGCCCCCCTCCGGGTATCTTCGGGACTCCGCGGAACCTTCGGGAATTCTAAGACTTCCAGGCTTCGAATTTTCCAATCCGAGAATATTTCCAGAACAACTTTTATGAAACTAAAAAAAGCAGAAAATAGGGCACTGGCTCTATGACAACTTGTCAATAGGTTAGTCCGCAAAATCGATAAAAATGACATAAAGTGTATAGAAAACATGTGGGAAACAATAATAAAACAACATGGAACATCAGAAATTAAGGATACGTTCATGACGTATCAACATCCCCAAGCTTAGTTCCTACTCGTCCTCGAGTAGGTAAACGATAAAAACACATAATTTCTGAGGTGACATGCTACCAACATAAACTTGATCATCAATAATGTAAAAGCATAAGTAAGCTAAGATCATAGAACTTTAACACAAGCATGATAACTAGAACTTTAATAATAAAGCATAGCAATCACCTTGCATCATGAGAAGTAACTCGAATAAAAGATCATGAATAATAATGCAACAAAAGATATACGTTTGTTTCAAGTATAGAGAAAATATGTTAAATTGATATTTCGCTAGTCCTTAAGAGTGGGGAAAAACATAAATGCCAGGACACTTTCAAAGTTCATGAGGAAGACTAGAACAAATAATTAGAGAACAAGCAATAACACATCATGAATCAATTAATAATGTCTCTGGGACAAATGCACATAAAACTCAGAATAGCAACTATGCTCTCTCAAATGTGCATAAGGTTAGAAGATGGAGACTCAACATAAAAGTAAGAGAAAGGCCCTTCGTAGAGGGAAGCATGGATCACTCATGTGCTAGAGATTTTATTTTATTAAACAGAGGTATAAAAACTTGACACTCCTCCCAACTATCTTTTACAAACCATGGCTAATCGAATCCTCGGGTGCCTGCCAACAATCACATACCGTGGAGGAGTGTCTATATTTTAAGAGAGGTGTATGCTTATGTCAACGAATGGTAAACAGAAAATACAGTACGTCACAAGCCAACTAGACTTCACAAGATCAGCTCCCATAGAAGGACGCATCTGGGTAGAAGGTCATCCCTCTTTCTCTTTTGTTTACACAATTATGCTTTGACTGATAAATCAGGGGCAAAAATAATGAAGAGAATTTGTGTTATTAATTTGGGGCTAGGCACCCTGCTGCCATCTCTTCTATCATTGGATAAGCGGATAAAGGCACTAGTCCAGGGTGTGAAAGTCCAATCAACAAGTGAGATAAAGATTCTATATTTACGTCCTCATGAGCTAAAACAGGAGCACAAAACAGGAATAATTTTGAAAGTTTTAAAGGTAACACATGATAAATTTACTTTGGAGTGGCGGTTAATTATCACATGTAGGTAGGTATGGTGGACACAATGGGAAAACTTTGGATTTTGGGAGTTGGATGCATGGGTAGAGCTCATACGCAGTACAGGTGGAGGCTAGCAAAAGATTGGGAGCGACAAATCAAGAGAGCATAAGAGCCATAATCATGCACAGCGACGTTAACATAATTAATCAAAGCATAAGTGGTACCACAAGTTCAAAAACTAAATGAGTATGGAGTCTATTCGTGACTGGTTCATAGTCATAAACATGGTGTGAGCATGTGCCAAGTCAACCAAATAAAACATTCAAAGGAGAACACCAAAAAGTTATGCTTCAATATGACAAAAACAACTCATGATTCTTTCAATGGCACATTAAACACTCTCAGCTATTTGAGGCTAATCATGCTACTAAATAACCACAAGGCTTTAGAACTAAAATAACATCTAGCATGATGTGAAAAAGTCTAGCCATAGTCTATACAAGCTTCTACTTGCACCGTTAAAAATTCTACCTCAAGCAGTAGTTTCTTTTCCCAACAAGCCCCATACAAAACATGATTTAACAAAAACTCTCTAAATTCTAAAGAAAGAAAACATGAGAGGACTCACAAAACACTACTAAAATTAACAGATCTGGACAAGAGATGCAATGAAAACGAGTGCTAAATAGGATTTTTTGCAGCAACTAGAAGAAAAACTAATAATACTAGCATACCAAGTATTCAAACGAAAAAGAGGAGAGTGTCTCTCTCCCAAACAAAGAATGCTAGGATCCAACTATATTATTGCATCAAGTAAAACAAAATAAAACTAAGGAAAACAAAAGAAAAAAAAACAGACGCTCTAAGTAAACTTCATATGATATGGCCGAATAAAAATATAGTTTCACGCGAAGTGACCTGATAGATAGTTGATGAAGAAGGGGATGCCTTGGGCATCCCCAAGCTTAGATGCTTGAGTCTTCTAAATATATGCTTGGATGAACCACGGGGGCATCACCAAGCTTTGACATTGCACTCTTCTTGATCACATATATCACCTCTTCTCTTGACCCTTGAAAACTTCCTTCACACCACACTCAAACAGTAATTCGCATTAGAGGGCTAGTGCAGCAATTAAAAATCCATTGGTTCTGTATTGCAAAAGTTCTATTGATAATTCTAAGCATTATCTACAGCCACTGATGTTTTGTGAAGTAAAGAAATCCACTTGACATCGCAAAACAGCAAATGCAAGAAAAATGGCAGAATCTATCAAACCAGAACAGTCTGTAAAGACGAATTTTTTCGAGGAACTTAAGTTTCTCAGATCGAAAACTTAAATAATAAAAACGTTTCAAAATTATCCTAGGAATAAGCCCAAGAAATTTCAGGTCAATCTGATTTTTCTGTGATTTATACGATTTTTTACGGTGGACAGCAGAAATCTGTTTCCTGCGCAGAAATCCAAAAACCAACTCCAACTCTTGTCAGAAACGTTACTTGGCACTACTAAAACATGAAAATAAAGATACAAAGGAGTTGATACAGAAGTATACGACCCCTTTACTCAAAGAAAACAGATAAAAACAAAGCAAAAATAAAACCATGGGTTATCTCCCAAGAAGTGTTTTTCTTTAACGCCTTTTAGCTAGGCCCTGAAAAGTGTAATCAAGTATTTTCAAGTGAAGAAGCATCCAAATCAATAATTTCCTCCAAAAACTCAATTGTAGCAATGGGTACCTTAGACACCCCTGAAGATGACTCAACATGCAAATCACTTTTAGTTGCACTAAAAGTTTTATTAATTTTAAGCACATTAAGGGATTTCGGTTTAGGTGCCTTGGGGACATACATACATTTTTTATCTTTTCCCATAGAAGGTTTCTCTCTTTTAAACTTAAGAGCAGAAATGGTTGAGCTTAAAGATTCCATATCCTCTTCTAATTTACCGATCCTCATATTTTTACTATCATAGATATTGCTAGCTTCTAAAACAGTGATTTTCTTGTTGATACTCACTATTGATTCATTAACTTTGCTAGCATTATCAAGAAACTTTGGCAAAATTTTCTCCATAGATTTAGCTTTTAATAACATCATCTAAAGTGTTCTCAGTTTTAGCAACCTTAGTAGGTGGTGTTCCAACTAAACTTTCAATTAAATTACAGGCTTCCAAAGCAAGTGTTCCCAGAAAATTACCGCATGTAAGAGTGTCTAGAACATACCTATACCAGCTAGTAATACCAACATAAAAATTCGTAAGAAGGATTAAGGTGGAGTATTTCTTAGTGCATCTATGATGAGCATCACTTATCCTATACCAAGCATCTTTCAAACTTTCTCCCCCTTGTTGCTTAAAAGAACGAACTTTAACCTCAGGAACACTCATTTTAGCAATACTAAAAACATGAATAAAACTACAGCTAGAATAAGAACTATTTTTTTTTGTGTTTTTGATAAAGAGAAGCAAACAAGACAAAATAAAATAAACTAAGCAAAACAAAAACAAAGAAAAGTGAGTGGAAGTGAGAGACTCCCCTTGCAGAAATTCTCTTCCTCTCCAGCAACGGAGCCAGAAAAGTGCTTGATGCGTGTGAACACACGTTCGTTGGGAGACCCCAAGAGGAAGGTATGATAAGTGCATCATGAAGTTTCCCTCAGAGAAACCAAGGTTGAATCCCCCAGTAGGTGGAATGAGTAACTTCAGAAGGTTGAAGCAGCTGAGATGGCAGGGCGCACTACCGGTTCAGCAGCAACGTGGAACCTAAACAACACAATCAAATCACTTTCCCCAACGAAGCAGTGAGGTTGTTAATCTTACCAGTTTTGCTGAACACAAAGAGGTTAAACGTATGGTGTGGAAAACAGTAGGAACAGTATGAAAGCAGTAGGTGTTTTATCTGTATGAGGAAAATGGACCGGGGTCCATAGTTTACTAGTGGTGTATCTCCGTGAAAGATAAATAACATGTGTGGTGAACAAATTACGGTTGGGAATTGACAGAAATGAAGGCTGCACCGTAGTGCATATGCAAGACATAAAGATTACTATGTGATTCATGCGGGCAATACAACAAAATACATAGACCATCATCCAACTGCATCTATGTCTAATAATCCACCCTCCGAATATCATCCGAACAAACGTTGGGTATTAAATTGCAAGCAACAATCGTAAGCAAAGTGTGTAATGTAAACAATGTAAACTAAGTAAACACCGTTGTTTTCTCCCTAATGGAAACATCACATCCTCCATCCGTCATGTTTCTGTCACTCGAGCACAGATGCAAAGGAGGCATGAACCCACTATCGAGCATAAATACTCCCTCTTGGAGTTACTAGCATCTACTTGGCCGGAGCATCTACTAATAACGGAGAGCATGCAAGATCATAAATAACATATGCATGAAGATAACATGATAGATTGATAATCAGAAGACACAGGATTAAACATTCATCAGATCCCAGCAAACACAACATGTAGCATTGCATAAGGATGATCTAGAGCATGTTAGGCAGCTCACAAGATCTAAACATGAGGTACAAGGAGGAGATAAAAACCATCTAGCTACTGCTATGGACCCGTAGTATAGGGATGAACTACTCACACATCACTTCGGAGGAGGGCATGGTGGTGTAGACCCCTCCGGTGATGAATTCCCCTCCCGGCAGGGTGCCGGGGAGAGCTCCAAAACCCTCCCGATCTCGGGATGACGATGGCGGTGGCCTCTGGTCTTTTTGGGGTATAAATAGGAGAAAGGGAAAAGGCGGTGGAGGCCGGGGGCCCCACACCACCCTATGGCACGACCAGAGGGGGAGGTGTGCCGCCCTATGGTGTGGGCCCCCTGAGGCCCCCCTCCGGGTCTCTTCGGGACTCCGTGGAACCTTCCGGAATTCCAAGACTTACGGGCTTCGAATTTTCCAATTTCAAGAATATTTCTAGAACAACATTTGTGAAACTAAAAACATCAGAAAACATGAAACTGGCTCTGTGGCATCTTGTCAATAGGTTAGTCCAGAAAATCGATAAAAATGACATAAAGTGTATAGCAAACATGTGGGAAACAATAAGAAAACAACATGGAACATCAGAAATTAAGGATATGTTCATGACGTATCAATCACCAAAGACAATTGGCGGATGGACAAAGACGACTCCGAGCCTTCTCCGAAAGATGGAGAAAGGGTCGTTTTGGCCTCCCATGTCAATCGAGGTATGGGTTTTCCACCTTCTGCGTTCTTCCTCCAAGTCCTCAACCATTGCGGTGTCCAACCTCACAACCTGCCACTCGACTCCATTCTATACATAGCCGGGTTCCAGGCTCTTTTTGAGGGGTATATAGGGATAGAACCCCGCCTAGATTTCTTTCTGTATTATTTCAATGTGAAATGCATCACCACCGATTGTGTTCTTCTGACTTGCAGAACCATCTCCATCAATCTTCTTAGGTTTAGGGAGGAGTGGTTTCCGAAAATAAAAACATCCGAGTCCGTCAAGTTTTGGACGGGCTCTTTCTTCTACCACTCGGATATTCCTTATCGTGGACAGGATACAGGAATTCCACCTTTCGTCAATTCCGCTGCCGCGCCCAAAGACAATTGGGCGTTGGACGCGGTCCAGGTTCTGCCTCTAGACATGAGGAGAATAAAAAAGGCGGATTGTGAAGCTTGTCTCTTCCTCTCCTCCTCTGACCGGCATGGACACAGTCCTTTTCTGGCTCGGAAGGAGGATCCAACCTCTTGCTCATAACGGCAGCCGACTTATTTGTGAATACCTGGGCCCCGAGGTTACAATGAGGGTGACAAAGTCAACTTTGTCAAGGAAGGAATTCAAGAAGTGCGTCAACCAACTTGTAGCTACTCGTGATTAGTACGAGGAAAGTCTACAAATGTATAACGTGCAAAATCCCGCTCTAAAGGTATGCTTTTAATTTCTGCCTTTTGGGATGATTTTCGAACTTTTGTCTTTCTTGGATGATTTTACTAATCCGGGTTTATTTCTTTACAGCTTCTTGATCTCCCAGATGATAAGCTTGCCTTTGATGCTGAACTGGCGGAGCTCAAAGCCCGCTTCCAATCAGCCGGAGGGCGGAAACGCAAGAAGATCTCTTCGAGCCAAGAAGTGATCGATCTTGACGGAGTTGCCGTCGCCAGCTCTAGGTAAGACTCGGAATTTCTACTTTCATATGCCTTTTCTTGCATTCCTTCTTTCTCGGATTTTTTATCTCGGTTTCTCTCTCGTTTCTCTTTTTTAGCCTTCCTCCTCTCCCTTTAAAGGGAAAGGTCAGGAAGAAGCATAAGGTTGTTGCCCTTAGGGGGCCTAAGCCATCCCCTGCAGCTGCCCCAGACACTCCAGTGGCAACTGGTGAAGAAAATTTGGCTGCTCGGAAAGAATTCAACTATTCCCTGCAGTCCAGCCAGCCCGATGCATCCGACACGGATGCGCGGGAAAGGGCGTCACTTGACGAAGGCGAACCTTCAAGCTTCCAGAAGTTGAGCCAACTCCGACTTTCTATGCGAAGTTCAAGGTAAAACAAGAGGCCTGCTTTGATGAACTTGGATACATTCATCTGTGGGCAAAAAAAGTATTTTTCCCGAGCCCCCTTGATTCGTCCCTGGCCAAAACGCGGATTTCTTGTCCGGAATAATTACGTCTTCTCACCTCGGCAGGTTCACTAAGACGGTATCCACCATATGGGGATTACCTTCTCGGAATACGCCAAGGAATTCATGGACTTGTTAGGCGGTTTGCAAAAGATGAGCCAGGTATTATCTCTAGCCCCCAAGTATTAATACAAAAGCATGCTTTTTGTGTTAATACTTTTCCTTTTTTACTTCCCATTTTTGTTTTAACAAATCTTTTTCTTTGTATGATTTTCAGCAAACTGCCGAAAACATAAACGTGGAAGTTTTCGAGAAGCTGACCATCAAAAACCAAGAGGTGAAATCTCTTCTCGGTATTTTGAACGATAAGGACTCGGAAATAGTCGAGATTCAGAAGCAACTGAAGGAGACTGTTGGTAAGCATACTTACATCTTCCCTTGTTTTTGATTCAGAACTTTTATATTTTTCCCTAAGGACTTTTCTGAGTTTTTAATCCTCCACCTCTTCTTCTTCACAGCCTCTTTGGCCAAGGCCAAGTAAATTGTTGAGGATGTCGGCTACACCGAGAACCTTCGCAAGGAAAACTCTGAGCTTTACAAGATGACTGTAAAGATTCATAAGGACCTAGAGGAGAGCAAGTTGGCCCTAGGTTTGTCCAAGTCTCGGGCTTCCTCACAAGCCGAGAAAGACCGGAGGACCATCCAGGACCTCGAGACTGCCCTTCATCAACGCCTTGAGGTAGGCGCTTATATGGACACGATCCTTGGTAAATTTATGAACTTTTACCAAGTTTAATTCACTTAGAATAATGCATTCTTTTTCTTCCCTCTGTTTGTCTAATCTATTCTGATTTTCAGTAACACAGGGTAATCCTCTGATTACTCTGATTAACCGCATCCGGGCTTTCGGGGCGTTCATCACCGAGATGAAGAACGCCGGAATGTTGCTTATTAATAAGTGCATTCGGGACAAAGCTGGCAAATTCTCGGAAGCCGGAAGGCTCCCGGAAGCTTTTGCGGAGGTGGAAAACCAACGCAAATCCTGGCTCGAGTCTGCCGCCCGCGGTGGTGTACGCATGGCCCTAGGGCTAATGATAATGCATTACACCACCGCCAAGTCTTGGCGCATCGCCACCGGTGTTCGCAAGGATACACCAAGACGCAAAGGGTGGAAATATTCGGGTCTATCAAGAGCCATGCCTCCAAGATAGCTCGGATGGTCTCTACCTCGGCGTTCTACCCAGAGGAAGAAATTCCAGCAACTCGGGAGAATCCGAGTGATAGAGACGAGGACGACAACGAGGAGTTTGTGGATGCCGACTAATGCATTCTAAATTTTGTATGAACAAGATTTTTATCCTTTGCAGTAAAATTAATCTTTGCAAGTTTTTCAGAGTTCTAATTCTCTTTCTTCTAAGTTATCTGGTTTGTATGTTTTAAGTTTCCTTAGTGTTAAAGTGGTTCCAAAATTATGTAATCTTCACATAAAGTGACCGGGTTAAGAAACCAATCGGTCAAAACTCAGAATCATGGATTATACTTTGGCACTTTTACTTACTAAATCAAGTGACCCAACACAACAAACAATCAGATAATACTTAGCAATAATAAGGAATGGAGAAGTATAAACTCTAGGCACACAAGAACAATATGGGGTTCTAAAGCCTCCTTAGGCCAACAAGCATTCGGTTTTATAACTTCGAGCACGCAGGAAATATTCGGGTTAACATTGAAGCAAATTGAAAGATCATTGGGAAATAGATAAGACGGAAACATGCTTTGAACAGTAAATACAAAACAAAACAAAAATGCATGAATTTCCGACAACTTTATTTAAAGATCTCAATGATATTTACATAGAATTTAACTAAGTGTAGAAGGGACGCAACTGTTGGATGCTCTAGGGCCTATTTGTCTCTCCTAGTTCTACATCTATGCTTCTTTTACTCTTGCGATTCGGATTTTTCGGGTCATCTTCCGTGTCTCGAATATCTACAAGGTAATATGATCCATTTTTCATAGCCTTGCTAATGACAAATGGTCCTTCCCAGATTGGGGCTAACTTGTGATTTCTATCCTGTACCAGTCTTAGCACCAAATCACCTTCTTTAAAAGATCGGTGTTTGATTTTCTGACTATGATATCGACGTAGTCCTTGCTGATAAATGGTGGATCTTTGGAACATAAGTTCTCGCTCCAAGAGATCAACGGTATCTTGACGTGCACTTTCGGCATCCGAGTCATTGTATGTCTTCACTCTTGGGCTATCATGGATGATGTTCATAGGAAGCACTGCTTCTGCGCCATAGACCAAGAAAAAAGGTGTTTGCCATGTTGATCTATTTGGCGTCGTTCGAGTACTCTAAAGAATGGAAGGAAATTCTTCTACCCATGCTACAGCTGCTCTGTGAAGAGGAGTTTCGAGTCTTGGGCATATTCCTTAAAGGATTGAACTATTCATTCGTTCAACCTGGCCATTGGATTGTGGGTGTGCCACAGATGCAAGATCTAAACGAATTCCCGTTAGTCGGCAATATTTTGCCAACTCTCCAATTGAGAATTTTGTCCCATTATCCGTGATTATACTACGTGGAACGCCGTATCGCATGACTACGTTGATGAAGAAATTCCTGGCGGTTACACCGTCAAGTTTTTTTTAATGGTTTTTGCCTCCACCCACTTGGCATACTTATCCACCGCAATGAGTAGATGCGTTAGTCCGCCTCTTACAATTTTGAATTGCCCCATCATATCTAGCCCCCAGACCGCAACTGTCCATGTTATAGGGATAGTCTTGAGTGCTTGAGCTTGGCATAATACTGGCATGCGACACATGTATTCACTATACGCTATACATCTGTCTTGGTCGTGAGCTAGAAAACCCTGCACGGAATGCTTTTTAACTATGCTTTTTGAATGCGCATGGTGTCCGCAATCTCCGATAGTACTGCGTTTATACAGGCAACCATTGATTATCGTGTATCCTTTGCATCAGCATTTTATCTACCTTTGCAAGAATCCGTCTACTCCATCCGGGAACTTCTGATCAACTAAGAATTTTAAGTATGTAATTGTCCAATCCGGGTTAACGAGCAAAAGTTCTATTGACTCGGAAACTAGGGGGTAGTCAACATCTCCGCCTTTTATTGATGGTTTGTACAAATGCTGGACAAATACACCAGGTGGTAGAGTTATCACCCTTTCCGAGCCCATGCGGGCAAAAGCGTCTGTGTTCCTATTTTCTTCCCTTTTGACGTGATGTACCTCAAATCCTAGGAAGCAAATGGCGGACTCGTCGACTATTCTCCGGTATTCGGCCATTATAGGGCTTTTGGCATCCCATGTCTCGTTCGGCTGATGTTGTACTAAGTCCGAGTCACCATAGCAAAGTATGTGTTTGACACCTATTTCTTTTGCAATATGCAATCCATGAAGCAATGCTTCGTATTCTGCCACATTGTTGCTGTCGTTGAAGTGTATTTGTAATACATACTCCATTGTGTCTCCTTTTGGAGATTTGAGCACCACACCAGCGTGAGCGCCTTCTTTCATTTTGGATCCTTCAAAATGCATGATCCTATATCCCGAATCCGGCATTGGTGTGTTTTCCATTGCTTCTGTCCAATCAGCTATGAAATCTGCCAACACCTGGGATTTGAATGTCGTCTGGGGTTGGTACTTAATGACGAACGCAGTAAGTTCAATGCCCCATTTGGCTACTCTTACTGTGGCGTACGCATTGTTTATGAAATCCCATAGTGGTGCTTTGCTTACCAGTGTTATGGAATGTCCTTGAAAATAATGACGAAGTTTTCGATATGCAAAAAATACGCCTGATACGTCTCCAACGTATCTATAATTTCTAATGTTCCATGTTGATATTATGTCAATTGCAACATGTTTTCTCCCTTCTTTATAGCATTTTTACATGTTTTCCGGGACTAACCTATTAACAAGATGCCAAGTAACAGTTCCTTGTTATAGTATTTTTTACATGTTTTCTAGGACTAACCTATTAACAAGATGCCAAGTGTCAGTTTCCTGTTTTCTGCTATTTTTTATTTCAGAAAAGTTGTTCTAGAAATATTCTCGAAATTGGACCCCACGAATCCCAAAGTTCCTATTTTCCCCGGAATCATCCAGAAGTCCGAAGAGGAGTCGAAGACGGGCACCAGGGGGGCCTCACCATAGCCAGGCGCGACCCCCCTTGGCCGTGCCTGGGGTGGTGAGGCTACCCTGGTGGTCCACCGAGGTCGCCCTTTCGCTTATTTATTCCCCTCCGAAGGAAAACCGTAGGTACCTGATAAAAAATCCCCGAAAAGTTCCACAACCGCCATCGTCGTCAACCCTAGATCAGGGGGTTTTTAAGCTGTCTCCCGGCACCCTGCCGGAGAGGAGATCATCACTGGAGGTCCCTTCATCACCATGCCTGCCTCCGGAGTGATGCGTGGGTAGTTCATCCTAGGACTACGGGTCCATAGCAATAGCTAGATGGTTGTCTTATCCTCCTATGCCTCAATGTTTAGATCTCGTGAGCTGCCTAACATGATCGAGATTGTTCTTATGTAATTATATGTGTTTTGTTTGCTGGGATCCGATGAATATTGAATTTATGCCAAGTTGATTATAGTCTTTATTGCATATGTTATTTGTGATCTTGCATGCTTTCCGTTGCTAGTGGTTGCTCTGGCCAAGTAGTTACTAGTGACTCCAAGAGGGAGTATTTATGCTCGATAGTTTGGTTCATGCCTCCTTTTCGCCTGTGCTCGAGTGACATAAATGTGACGGGGGAGGATGTGTTGTTGTCACTACGGAGAAAACAGCGGTCTGAGTGCCCGCATGCACAATCATTGCTTACATTACACACATTGCTTAATGCGATTATCTTTTGCTTGCAACTTAGTACCTAAGGGGGTTTGGATGATAACCTGAGGGTGGATTATTAGTCATAGACGAAGTTGGATTACGGTCTATGTATATTGTTGTAATACCCGCACTAAATATCATAGTAGTCATCATGTTATTAATGTGCACTACGGTGGAACCTCTTTCTGTCAATTGCCCAGCTGTAATTTGTTCACCCAGCATGCTATCTTTTATGGAGAGACACCACTAGTGAACCTATGAACCTCGGTCCATTTTCCTACACTGTTAAACAAACCACTACAATTCTATGCTTTCTTTACTTATTGCAAGCATACACCATTTTCCACACTATATGTCTAATCTTTATTTTCAGCAAGACCGGTGAAATTGACAACCTCACTGTACCGTTGGGACAAAGTATTTTGGTTGTGTTGTGTGCAGGTTCCGCGTTGTTGCTGACACCGGTGAGGCGCCATCACCACCATCAGTGGCATCAACTTTTCGAAGATCCTCTTTCTCCTACTGGATTGATAACCTTGGTTCTTAACTTAGGGAAATTCTTACCGCTGTACTCATCACACCCTCCTCTTGGGGTTCCCAACACGCCATCACAAGCATCAAGAATTTCTGGCGCCGTTGCCGGGGACTTAAAATTCATCATCATCAAGAAGTCTCTCCGTCAAGGCACCATCAAGGCGTAGCAAAGAATTTCTGGCGCCGTTGCCGGGGAGGAAGAAGTCTTCTGGCAAGGGGAGTCTCTCACTCTCAACCTCTTTATTTTGTTTATTATCTTGTTTTTATTTTTTGTCTTGTCTTGCTTCTTTATATCAAAAACACAAAAAAAACGTTTACTTTATAGTTGTTATTTATTTGCTTGCTTTTATTTTGCTAGAATGAGTATTCCTGAAGTTGAGGTTCGTTCTTTTAGGAAACAGGGGGAGAGAGTTTAAAAGATGCTTGGTATAGAATAAACGATGCTCATAATAGGTGTACAAAAAATAGTCTACCTTGATACTCCTGAGGAATTTTTATGTTGGTATTACTGGCTCGTATAGGTATGTGTTAGATACTCTTACGGGTGGAAATTTTCTAGGAACTGCTGTCTTGGAAGCCTGCAATTTGATTGAAAGTTTGGTAGGAGCGCCCCCACTATAACTATTAAAACTTAGACCACTTTGGAGGATGTTATTAATAAACTAAACTCTTTGGAAATGAACTTACCAATTTTCCTTGATAATGCTAGCAAAGTAAATGAATCAATAATAACTATTGATAAAAGAATCATTGCTTTAGAAGCTGGCAACACTCATGATGATCAAAATTCTAGGATTGGTAAACTAGAGAAGGTTATGGGAACTTTAAGATCAACTTTTTCATCTCTTAAATTCAAAAAGGAAAGACTTTGTAGGAAAAGATCAAAGATTCATGTATGCTCCCAAGATAACTAAACCCAAATCTCAATATGTGCTGAAAATTGCTAAAGCAATTAATGAAACTAAGAGTGACCTTCATGTTGAATCTTCAGAAACACCTAGAGTGCCTATTGCTGCAAATAATGATTTAGAGGAAGTTATAGATGTTGATGCTTCCTCACTTGAAAATACTTGAGTTGCTTTCTATGCCTAGCTGAAAGGCGTTAAAGAAAAGCGCTACAGGGAGACAACACATTTTATTTCTCCGTTTTCAACATGTTTTCCGTCATTTCTTTCTGTGTGCTTTGCACCCGGGTGTTGTCTATTTCCTTAGCAACCCCTCTGTATCTTTTCTTTTGTGTCCTTTTTTAGCAAAGTAAAGCCTCTAGTGGAAAGTTGAGACTATATTTCGGATTTCTGCGCAGGAAACAGATTTCTGCTGTCCACTGTTAAATTCATATAAAATCACAGAAAATTCAAAATGACCTGAGTGTTTTTGTGCGTAATCCTGGGCTATATACGCCACTTTTCTTAGTTTAACACTTTTTGATTTGAGCAACAGAAGATTTTCGAAAATAATCATCTTTACCTGTTGTCCTGTTTTGACAGATTTCTGCCAATAATTGCATTTGCATCTTAATATCTTTCTTTTGGTGTTCTTTTGAGAAAAAGAATTTTAAAAGAAGTTGTGACAGTATCTAATGTGTTTATGAGTGTTTGGCTTGTGGTGAAAATGAACCATGTGAATTTATTATTTTGATTGCACTAACGTTGCTAATGAAGATTGTGAGAAGTTTGGTGTGAAGGAAGTTTTCAAGGGTAAAGAGAAGAGGATGATATGACGTGATCAAGAAGAGTGAAGAGCCTAAGCTTGGGGATTCCCCGGAGGTACATCCCAGCAAATTCCAAGAAGACTCAAGCGTCTAAGCTTGGGGATGCCCAAGGCATCCCCCTCTTCATCGACAAATTATCAGGTCACTTCTAGTGAAACTATATTTTTATTCGGTCACATCTTATGTGCTTTACTGGGAGCGTATTTTATTTTTGCTTTCAGTTTGTTTTTATTTTTTCAAGAAGCTTGGTTGGACCCCAGCATTCTTTTATTGGAGAGTGACACGCTCCGCTTTTTCATGGGAATACTTTGTATTCTTAATCTTTGTCTAGTTGTTGCATTTATTTAGCTCCTGTTTTGCATTCATCTCTTATTTAGAGCTGTTAGTACTCTCTAGTTTTCATTTCTATATGCTTAGAGAGATTTTTTTTTGTCTCATATATGTGCTTGGTTGGGAATAGAAATTCTTATGTGATAGTTGGTATAGTGAAAAAATTCGCATGGTCTTGTAGATCACTAAACTGCTTCACTTGAATCACTTCTGTTGTTTTGAGATATTAATTTGCTTAATGGATAAACATGAATGACTAGTAAGTAGAAACTTTTAATGGTTGGTCTAAGAAACTTGAAACTGCGCCACACTTAAATTACCAGCTGATAGAAACAATGGTATATGATTGCTACGAGTGATACATTTCTGATCGGCCTTTTGTTACACGCTACGGTCGGGGTAGCTAACAGTGACTTGTCACTGCCACAGACCCTCTTGGTGTGATTTGCATTGTGCCTTGTAAATATGATTTGCTTGCTGCAACCTTTTAACTCGTGAGTGTATGTTGCGGTTCCTGGCACTTCCACCATCCATATTTGCTAGCATCTTCGATACTGTGCATTTCCCTTTCTCACATTGAGAGTTGGTGCAAACTTCACCAGTGCATCCAAATCCCGTGGGAGGACTTTGTTCTCCTACACATAAGCCCATATATTATTCCTCAAAATAGCCACCATACCTACCTATCATGGCATTTCCATAGCCATTCCGAGATATATTGCTGCACAACATCCACCTCCATTATGTTACTTGATGATGACCTTCATGGTTATTTATGCATACTGATACACTGGCAGGAGCATGCAGTTGGATACATCATAGATATTCCATTATGAGTTATGAGTACTAAAAGTGTGATGATTCATTGTAATATAGGATGTTGCCCCTACCGGTGAGGATATATAAAAAAAATAAAACAAATGAAAAAGCCCAAAAAGAAAAAAAAGGGCCAAAGAGAGAATAAAGAGAGAGGGGGCGCATCACTATCCTTTATACCACACTTGTGCTTCATGTTTAGCACCAATACTTCAGTTTGGAGAAAGGTTTCATATTATCATTCATTCATAACTATGTGGGGAATTTTACATTATAGAACTTGGCTTGTATATTCCAATGATGAGCCTCCTCAAATGAGCTCTAGGTCTTCGTGAGCAAGCAAGTTGGATGCACCCCCCACTAGTTCTATTGGATAGCTTTCATACACTTATAGCTCTATGTGCATCCGTTGTATGGCAATCCCTACTCCTTGCATAGCTTCGGTTGTAATACTTTCTCTTGTCTAATGACCACTTTCAGCTTTGTGAGCCTTTCTTCCATTGGTCTTCCAAACCCCCCATAATGTTCTCTTTGCCAAAACATCCTGATGCCAAGGACCAACGCAGAACACTTGCTAGTTTTTAGTGCGCAAATAGTTTAAGATTCAAGCATTGCATCGTGTGGAAAGCTTGACTTGATCCTAACAGGGGGTGTGAAGATCTTTTGACGTGCATGATATTGTTGTTCTTGAAAGCTTAAATCATCTCTAATAAACTTTGCACAATTGATAGTCTTTTAGTATTGATTCATTAAAAGTTTTGCTTCTTTCTTCTTATTTGTTTATGCATTACTTGTTGATATCAAATATAGATCACAGCTTTAGTTCATTTGATCCTAGTTTACATGCTCTGCTTTACATATTATGATCAAGATTGTGTGGTAGCATGTCACCTCAGAAATTATTTTGGTTTATCGTTTACCTACTCGAGGACAAGTAGGAACTAAGCTTGGGGATGCTTGATACGTCTCCAATATATCTATAATTTCTGATGTTCCATGTTGATATTATGCCAATTGTAACATGTTTTGTCCCTTCTTTATAGCATTTTTTACACGTTTTCCGGGACTAACCTATTAACAAGATGGCAAGTGCCAGTTCCCTGTTTTGTGTTGTTTTTTATTTCAGAAAATGTGTTCTAGAAATATTCTCGGAATTGGACCCCACGAATTCCGAAGTTCCTATTTTCCCCGGAAGCATCAAGAAGTCCGTAGAGGAGTCGAAGACGGGCACCAGGGGGCCCTCACCATAGCCATACGCGCCCCCTTGGTCCCGCCTGGGGTGGTGAGGCCACCCTGGTGGCCCACCGACATTGCCCTTTCGCCTATTTATTCCCCTCCGAAGGAAAACCCTAGGTACCTAATTAAAAATTCCCGAAAAGTTCTGTAGCCTCCGTCGTCGTCAACCCTAGATCAGGGGGTTCTAAAGCTGTCTCCCGGCACCCTGCAGGAGAGGAGATGATCACCGGAGGCCCCTTCATCACCATGTCTGCCTCCGGAGTGATGCGTGAGTATTTCATCCTTGGACTACGGGTCCATAGCAGTAGCTAGATGGTTGTCTTCTCCTCCTATGCCTCAATGTTTAGATCTCGTGAGCTGCCTAACATGATCGAGATTGTTCTTATGTAATTCTATGTGCTGTGTTTGCTGGGATCCGATGAATATTGAACTTATGCCAAGTTGATTATAGTCTTTATTCCATATGTTATTTGTGATCTTGCATGCTTTCCGTTGCTAGTGGTTGCTCTGGCCAAGTAGTTGCTAGTGACTCCAAGAGGGAGTATTTATGCTCAATAGTTGGGTTCATGCCTCCTTTTCGCCTGTGCTCGAGTGACAGAAATGTGACGGGGGAGGATGTGTTGTTGCCACTAGGGAGAAAACAGCGGTGTGAGTGCCGGCGTGCACAATCATTGCTTAAATTACCCACATTACTTAATGCGATTATCTGTTGCTTGCAACTTAATACCAAAGGGGGTTCGGATGATAACCTGAGGGTGGATTATTAGTCATAGATGCAGTTGGATTACGGTTTGTAATGCCTACACTAAATATCATAGTAGTCATCATGTCATGAATGTGCAGTACGGTGCAACCTCTATCACTGGTGGAGAACAGGCCAGTAGCACCGGTTTGTAAGGGCCTTTGGACTCGGATACAAAACCGGTGCTACGTATCCGGGACTAAAGCCCCCCCCCTTTAGAACCGGTCAGTCACTAAAGGCCTCCACGTGGGCGCCTAAGAGAGCGCGCAGGCGGAGGACCTTTAGAACCGGTTGGTAACACCAACCGGTCCTAAAGTTTTTTTTTTCTCTTTTTTTTTCTTTTCTTTTCAGGGTTTCCAATTCCATATTTAGGGTTTAGGGTTTAGGGCGTGTTCCGTATTTTCAGGGTTTCCGTTTACGTGTTTCCGTTTCTGTTTGCGGTTAAATGTTGATGCACCAAATAGTAGTACATATATATATACATGTAACACGAAGTAATCGACCGAGAATTACATAATCTGAAGTTCGTTTTGAATAGTTGTATACTTGCATAGAGAAGGGAGCTGGCTATAATTGGTTCATAGGATGGAAAAATTCTCCGTCTTCTGCTATGACTTGCGTGAGAAGAAATCCTGCCAATTCCTCTGCAATAGCCTTGCAACGGTCGATTGGTTTGAGCTGCGCCCGCTTTCGTGCCATCTTGAAAAGAAGTAGATGAAAACAATTAAGTTATGAACAAAACTAAACATAATTAATGGCAACATAAATAAAGTTGTGAAGATCCGGTTACGTACCTCTAGAGTTCTGGTAGTACGGGATTTCTCATTGATCGTCCTGTGAACGAACTCGCAAACGTAGTATCCACAATAATCAGTTCCCTGTGGTTGTTGCGGGACTTTCTATATACGAGAAACATAATTCAGTCAAATTAATAATAATCAAGAGAATGGTAATGGTATTTAAATCAGGGTACGTAGTACTACTTACTTTGTTAATCTGAAAGTTGAGCTTATCTGCCCATGTACCGGGTTCTTCCTTGATGAACATTTGCCAAACCCTGGGCGACAAAAGAAAAATGAATAGAAGAGTTAATTATTACTTACTTGATATCAGGGAATGAACGAAAAAGAGGCCGATGAACGAAAGAGGCCGATATATATATACTTTTGAAGCATCTGACGCGCTCTCTTCCATGTGTCAGCGCCCCAGGTTAACGAGTCCCAGACTTCAACTTGTCCTTTATCGATTCTAATGATGAACAATATGAAGTGGCCGCTGCGCACGTGTACACACGCAGTCATGCATACTCATCAATTACACTTAACATCAGGTAAGCAAAATGGAATGTCTACAAGACTGTAACACTCACTTGAATCCGTAGGGCCAAAGTATTTCTTTTTTGGTACTTTGTCGCTTCAAAAAACCTTAGCAAATCATCCGGTGTAGTCTTGTTGAACCTTTCTACTGTGTTTTGATGATACGAATACGGGTCAATGAACCCAAAGTCCCAGATTCCTGCCAGTCTGCATTCACGAATCTTCATTCTGCATAGTAGCGTACAAAAAGAATGTCGTGAGTGATAATTATACGGGCAACGAACGCGAGCTTAACTAAATAATTAAATTACACAAATAAATCACTTACAAACAGTAGCAGCTGAGGATAGACTTGTCGAGGGCACGTTGATTGTACATCTGGAAGAAATCATCGAACCCAAGCTCGACACCGTAATCTCCGAAGTAGTGTTGATCCTGAATTTGAGCCATGATACAGTCTCTCTTCCTACCTTGCGGCCTCCAAGTACCAATCATGTAAACTCCATAGTTGGGTTGTTAGATCAGTAGGATTTTTCGACCAGAGGGTGCCCGGGCTGTATTTAATATACCACATCAGCAATAGCGTAACCCACGTCGCCCATGCGTGGATAGGACACTGAAGCCTGGTCAGATAAGACCTTGAGCGGGGCAACTGACCGTGCTTCTTGTTGTCCGAGCTGGGGAACTTGTTTCCCGCATTTCGTCTGCTCTGTCTGCTTCATCTGTGCGGCGTGCTTCTTTTCAATATACCGTTCATAGTCTGAAAGGGGCGGCGGTGGCGGCGGTGCAGGATAATATAAGTTGTCGACGGTCCGCTCAATTTTCCACTTTGGGTATGTCCTTCAGAGTTCCTTCCAGTGTCTGGAGGGGCCTTCAGGGGAAACTGTGCGAACCATGCCCTGTTTTGGCTTTCACTGCATTGGTTAGTTCCTCCTCAGTCATCAAGCCCGGGTAACTTCGGGGACTCTCGACTTTCTTGGATTTCCTTGGTCTCTTCTTGGGAGGAGTCCCGTTTCTTCTGAAACTGCAGCTTCCGCTTTGTCGTACCCGTAGTGGGCGCATCCGTCGGCTCACGGGAGTGCACGGGAGCGATGGACCCTCGGCCTCGGGGCTCCGGCCAATCTTCGTTGTGGGGTGGACTTGGAGGTTCGTTGGGGGGTGGACTTGGAGGTCGTGCATTCTCTGTACGAAAGTGAAAAAAACTATTAAAAATAAGATTACATGTGGTGCCAACATTCAGTAATTGATGGAGGTATGGTGCATTCGTACCTGGAGGAGTCGGTGGCCTTGGCGCCGAGTTAGGGAACACGATGTGTTTCTTATCCACAAGATGATACCAAAGCTCCATTTCTCCCAGTGGTCTTCTCGCCTTCACCTCCAGGAATACTGAGCTCAATTGAAATGGCATCCCGGGCGTAATTGTTGACATCCCGACACGAGCATGGGATGCTGGAATCTGACCACCATGGTAGGTTGCTCCAGGTTGATTCGGTAAAGCATAGCCTGACGCCACCCTGAAGGATATGTTCCCCATTGGCATATGTATCTCACAGTTTGTCTTCTCCGTGATATCATCCACGGGGTAGTGAGGCGCCGACGGTTCGACTGCACGACCGTCTTCTAGCTGCAGGTGCGTGGAACCCACGCTGCTTCTATGCTGAGATGGGACGGCATGATCGTCTTCTATTTGCAGCTGATCAGGTGCAGGACGATGTTCTACCTCCTCTTCAGTGTCAGGTAGAGGGTGTCCCCCTTTCTTCAAGAGAAAATCCACCTTTTGTTCTAATGTCGATATCCGTTCACTCGTCTTTTTCTTGCTTCTATCACGGCTTCTGTAAGTGGCAATGTCTGCTGCAAACCCTTGGCTCCACGGGGTATCCGCTCCAAAGCCTCGTGTTCGTCCCTACTTTTCGGGGTTCCCGAGTGCCCTCGTCAGCTCGTCGTTCTCTCTATCGGGAACAAAAGTTTCTTTTCGAACAGCTTCTATTGCCTTCTCTAGGTCTGCTACGACTTTTGTTATTTTTTCCGACCATGGTCCCTGAGCAACAATCATCCCAGTCTCAGCGTCCAACGTTGCCCCATGCGCGAACAACCAGAACTTGGACCTATCGGGCCAGTCATGTGTCTGTGGAATGATACCTCTTTTCACAAGCGCAGCTTCATAGCTTCGCCACCTAGGCAGGGCAGTCATGTAGCCACCTGACCCCAAAATATGGTGATATTTCTTCTTCTTCGCATTCTTCGAATTTTTGGCCGATCGGGATGCAAAGACACCCGATTTCTTGTACGCCTTAAAATCATCCCAAGCGTCTCTTATCTTCACTAGGTTCCCAGTGAAAACTGGATCTTCGTCCTTATATTTCTTCCACAGTTCTTTCTTCCACCTCTGGAATTGTGTGGCCATCTTCTTCAAAGCCCACTTCTCGACTTTCTTCTTCTTATCTTCCGCTACGCTTAAATTTAGCCATAGCGTTTCGCAAAGAATTTTTTTCAATCTTTCATCGACATAACTAGCTCCAACGTTGGCCCCGGTCTTCGGCTTATTCCATTCTATTAAGTTGATCGGGACCAGGTCTCTTACAACAACTCCGCACTGATTTACGAATTTGCGATAAGTTTCTGGGGGCTGCAGTGGTTTGCCATCAGCAGCAATTGTATCGATCGGGAACCTTGCGGTATCTTTCAACCTTGTGGCCGGGCCTCGTTTCGACTTTGTCTCAGTACTTGCGCTAGCTGTTCCGGAAGGCGCCTAAACAGGAAAATAATGATTCGTTAGTAAGTGCAATACAAATTAATTGTTGCGTGAACAGTGACTTGAGATATACATTCGCAGAGTTTGTTCTGGAGGGCACTTCTTCATCCTCGACGTTGTCGTCGTCATCATCTACTACATCTTCTATATTCTGATCTCCGTCACCGGAGTCGTTCAAAAATTGATTGCTAAACGCCTGTCCATCGTCGTCATCACGATATATGGCCGTTGCATTATCAAAAATCATCTCGCACACGTATCTTTCCTTCTCCGCCTCACCCATTCCCGCGAGCTGATCGGCGTGCTGATCATGTGCAGGTTCTTGGGGATCCATAGCTCAACACCTGCTAGTAAAATTTATAAAATGAAGAACACTTAGCGAAATTTTCATCGGGCACTTGGCGAAATTATTTCATCGTACAGTAATAAAATAATAGTTCTGGACATATTAATGAAATAATAGTTCTGGACACACCAAGAGTTACATAGCTCGGGTTGATTTTTTAAACCCTAATACATCACGATCGAATAATATCACTTATACATAGTCTCGATCGTGACATCTCTCAAAATAATTAACTCCGACCGGGTCCTAAGCCGCGGGGTGCTGAGTCACGGGTGCTACGCATCCATAGATAAGGAACCCTCATAGGGTCATAGCTCACGTGGTAAGGAACCCTCCGAATAATCGACCAACTGCTGCTATACTGGCTATCGAGCAAGTACATGTAGCGACGACCGTGCTCGTCCTCCTCCCTGATACGCTGTTGTACCACCTCCTCAGGGGCCGGCTCTCTCCGCACCGAGCGTGGCCCACGCGATGGCCATCAAAGAATATCCGGGTCGACCACGTCACCCGGATTTCTCACCAAGCCGCGTGCCCCGGTACTAAGGAGCTCCCAGTGCCAGCCTGGCGGGGCCCAGTCCCGGACATCCCCCGGCGGGTCCAACAAAGACATGAACTAAAAACCTGCCCGGACTAAGTAAATATTCCATAATT
Organism: Alopecurus myosuroides; assembly: GCA_028641055.1. Taxonomy (NCBI): domain Eukaryota; kingdom Viridiplantae; phylum Streptophyta; class Magnoliopsida; order Poales; family Poaceae; genus Alopecurus; species Alopecurus myosuroides. Next base: position 507,962,714 of record CM054058.1, on the reverse strand, counting down.
AAGTAAAATATCTTAGTGTTTCTAACTTAGTAAAAAATAGTAAATTGAGAAATATAACAGAAATAAGATGAAAGTTAAACAGGAACAATATGGTAACTTAGTGAAAAAATTTAACTTACTGAAATTATATATTCTAACTTTCTGAAATTTTCTAACACTAACTTAGTGAAATTTTCTAACACAACATTCTAACACAAAAATTCTAACACTAAACAAAATTGTAAAAACAAAATAAAGCACTAAAAAAATCTAACACTAACTCTAAAAATTTCTAACACTAAATTCTAACACTAACACTAATAACTCTAAAAAAATCTAATAAATCTAAATATTTCTAACACTAACACTAACTCTAAAAACAATCTAACACTAACTCTAAAAATTTCTAACACTAAACACTAACACTAACTCTAAAAATTCTAACACTAAAACAAAATTGAAAAAAACCGAAATAAAACTTACCTAGCTAGGCCGGCGACGGCGATCGAGGGGCGAGAGGCGGGGCGGCGGAGGCGGAGGCGAGACGGAGGCGCGACGGAGGCGGACGGCGACGGCGCGACGGAGGCGGACGGCGACCGCGGAGGCGCGACGGATGCGGGGCCGCGCGGGGGATCGACGGCGACGGAGACAGAGAGCGGACGGAGGCGCGGCGGACGGAGGCGAGGCCGACGGAGGCGCGGCGGACGGAGGCGAGGCGGACGGCGACGAGGCGGACGGAGGCGCGGCGCCGGAGCAGGGCTTCGCCGTACGTGGTATAGGAGAAGACGCGCGAAGGGAAATGAGCCAAATTTTCAGAAGTCCTAGAGATATATCCCCACTACAGGCCTTTAGCACCGGTTTGTGTTAACAACCGGTGCTAAAGGGTCTTTAGCACCGGTTGCTAACACAAACCGGTGCTAAAGGCCTGTAGTTGGGGCCACACCCAGACTGCGCGCCCTGTACAGGCCTTTAGCACCGGTTTGTGTTAGCAACCGGTGCTAAAGGTCTTAATACAAACTGCCCGCCTCCCGCGCGCGGCGGTTTTATTGCTACAGTGCGCACCGGCCCGATCGTGAGTCTCTGTTTCTTCTCTTCTTCCTCTGTCTTTTCTTCTTCCTCTGTTGATCTTCCTCCACTAAGCACCATGGCTGAAGTTTCTAAGAGATATGATGTGGCCACACCATGCGGCAAAAGTCTCGACGTGTTCTACACCAACAATTGCGAGGAGCTCCCCGGTGCTCTTGGGTATTTGACCGATCTGTATTTCTCCTCTCCCGAAGAACACCGGTTTTTCGGGCTTGATTTAGAGTATACGGCGGATAAACGGAATGTTGCAGTCATCCAGATTGCATTCAAGGAGGCCGTTTTGGTCTTCCAATGGTCAAGGTAACGCACACGTACAATCTTGCATCTTCGATTTGTTTGTTGCATGTGAAAAATACATGTGTTGCAATATATCTAACACGTACACGTATCAAATTTTTGTTGTTGCAGTATTTCAAAGCATTCTCCGGCACTTGTTGATTTTCTTGTCAACAAGGGGTATGACTTTTGCAGCGTTGACAACACGCAAGACCGTCCGAAGTTGATGCGCTTGGGTATTGTGATACCTGAAGATCACTACATTGATCTTCAGGATCTTATCCATTTTGCTGATTTGAACAGGCCGAAGACCGGATGGCTCTCATTGCAACTGCCTTCATCCACGAGGGCTACGAAACCATGAAGACTGATTTCCCCTCGAAGAATCACTGGTTGTGGGAGAAGAACCCACTGGACTGGACCAACATCAAGTATGCAGCCATAGATGCATACGTCTCCTACGAGTTGTTCCGCTTCTACTCGACGGATCCATAGATGTTGTTTGTGTACCGCATCTTGTGTTCGATATATGCATGTAATGGATATATTAGTATGTAATGTATATATTATCATGTAATGTATATATTATTATGTAATGGATATTATTTCTATATTAATTCCTAGCTATAGTATTTCTATATTATGTCAAACACACATTTCAAAACAAACAAACAAAAACACATCAAGAAAACAAAATAGAAAAACTACTGCTGTATATGTGATCACTTACCCCACGCGCACCGTACACAACATGCGCCTGCGGTAAAGCTCTTATCCCAGGCGCATTTCTTGACTGTGCGCCTGCGGTAAAGTTACCCTAGGCGCATTTTGCTATTTATGCGCCTGTGGTAAGTTAGGGTGGGTTATGAGTAAGGCAAGGAAAAGTGAGAGCGCAAGTGATACATCGAGCATATATATCGTGGATACATATATATAGATTGATTTAGCGAGATACCATACATGTAGATTGATTTAGCGATTGCCGCAGTGTCGCGGGAATACAAATTCTTTTATTAAAAAGAGAAAACAGACGAACACTACTCCTCGCCGTCGTCGTCGGGGAACTCGTCGGTGACCTCCTCCGGGTCATCATCGTCGCCGAATTCGTCGGTGACCTCCTCGTCATCATCGGAGGTGCATGATGGTATGTCTGAGATAGGCCCCCACCTCGGATCGTCGGAGGCCCAGACTTCGCCGGCGTGGTCGGCCCGACGAAGCTCTTGCAGCGCCTTCGTCCTCGCCTCCCGAGCCGCATCTAACGCGAGGTGGCGTTCGAGGCGGCGCTCCGCCCGCTGAGCCGCGCGGGTCTGCCAGAGCTCCTCGTCGGCGCTCTCCTCCCCCGGGTTGTTCGGGTAATACTCGCGGACGACGCGGTCTTCCCTGGCGTCGACTAGGCCCTGAAACGCGCGGTGGCGGAGGTGGAGGTGGCCGGCGGCAGTGATGATCTGTGGCTTCGTCGCCCTGGCCTCCGCTTCCCAGACTGTGTGGCAGTCGTTGAAGTTCATCAGCGACCGAGGGCGGTTGAGGCGCCAGGCCGCCACGTCCCAGGCGCGGGCTGCCTCTGCCGCCGTCGCAAAGGTGCCGAGGGGGATGCGGTCATCCCCCCAGCGGATATCTGCGCTGAACATTCCGTTCTGCCGTGCTCGGACGCCGCGGAAACCGGTGGTGCTGTTCCTCCTCGGAGGCATGGTGGAAGCGCGACAGTGTAGAGGGATGAAGAAGAAGCGCTCGAGGCGCGACAGTTTATACCGCGCCCTCCAGGCCACGCGTCACAACTCCCGTGCCACGCGCCACCATAACATGGATGGATGTGTTAAAGGGGGGGGGGTGTAGAACAAATGCACTGAGTATATGATGTATCAAACCTTAAGGGGGTGTGGAACAAAACAGACGGTATCGCCATCATACAGCCCGACCGTGGCTACTGGGTGCATATATAGGGTCCTCTGGCTCACAAAGTGTTGAGCTAGGGTTTTGATCCAACGGTTAAGAAACATCTCATCCAACGGCTCACAACAGTTCGAAAGAAACACACCGTAGCCCTGATCGAACGGCTCACAACAGCTGGAAAGAAACACACCCCGGATCCAACGACTCACAAGCGGTTGAAACAAACACACGATCCGTGTGATTCTATCTGATTGGTCCAAACGAAACCCTAACCCATTTAGTCCCGGTTGGTGTCCCCAACCGGTACTAAAGGGACGATCCGTTTCTATTTTTCTTCTTGCCTTTCTTCTGATTGCGCCGTAACCATGGAACATCTTCATCATTTAACTGAATGCTAGGATCATCTTTGACTTTGAAGGGAGGAATTTCATCAAATTTAATGTAATCTGATAACTTACCCCAGGCGCATATTACAAAGTATGCGCCTGTGGTATAGATCTTAGCCCAGGCGCATATTTTGTCTGTGCGCCTGCGGTAATGTTACCCCAGGCGCATATTGCGGTCTATGCGCCAGTGGTAAGTTAGGGTGGGTAATGAGTAAGGCAACGAGAAGTGAGAGAGCAAGTGATACATCGAGCATATATATCGTGGATACATATATATAGATTAATTTAGCGAGATACCATACATGTAGATTGATTTAGCGATTGGTATACTAGCCCGCTGGTACTTTGTTTCTCACTTTTTAAAAGTACATACATATATCGCGAGTATTTCCCTCTGTCAACCTTTCGTCACAATCTTACGCTTGCCTTTCTTGGTTGATGTTGAATACGTGACTGCCATACCGTGACTTCTTCTGTCTGCCTCTGTGACAACCGGTCGTCACAATCTTACTCTTGCCTTTCTTGGTACCGGTTGCGGTTAACAACCGGTGCTAAAGGGTCTTTAACACCGGTTGTTATCGGCAACCTGTCCTAAAGGCCTGTACAGGGGGGCGCACATTTCTTTTTCTTCTTCTTTCTGTTTCCAAAGGGGGGTGTAGAACAAAACAAACGGTATCGCCATCATACAGCCCAACCGTGGCTACTGGGTGCATATATGCATACCAAATGCACGGCTGGACGTATGATGGCGAATCCGGATGTTTTGTATTTGCTCGATGAACTGAATATATGATGTATCAAACCTTAAAGGGTGGTGTAGAACAAAACAAACGGTATCGCCGTCATACAGCCCAACCGTGGCTAGCTACTGGGTGCATATATGCATACCAAATGCACGGCTGGACGTATGACGGCGAATCCGGATGTTTTGTATTTGCTCGATGAACTGAGTATATGATGTATCAAACCTTAAGGGGGTGTGGAACAAAACAGACGGTATCGCCATCATACAGCCCGACCGTGGCTACTGGGTGCATATATGCATACCAAATGCACGGCCGGACGTATGATGGCGAATCCGTATGTTTTGTATTTGCTCGATGAACTGAATATATGATGTATCAAACCTTAAGGGGGGTGTGGAACAAAACAGACGGTATCGCCATCATACAGCCCGACCGTGGCTACTGGGTGCATATATGCATACCAAATGCACGGCCGGACGTATGATGGCGAATCCGGATGTTTTGTATTTGCTCGATGAACTGAGTATATGATGTATCAAACCTTAAAGGAGGGTGTAGAACAAAACAAACGGTATCGCCAGTATACAACCCCGCAGTGGCTACTGAGTGCATATATGCATACCAAATGCACAGCGGGGCGTATGCAGGCGAATCCGGATGTTTTGTATTTGGGAGATGAACTGAACGGTGTATGAAGCTGGGCTATATATATATAGGGTCCTCTGGCTCACAAAGTGTTGAGCTAGGGTTTTGATCCAACGGTTAAGAAACATCTCATCCAACGGCTCACAACAGCTCGAAAGAAACACACCGTAGCCCTGATCGAACGGCTCACAATAGCTGGAAAGAAACACACCCCGGATCCAACGACTCACAAGCGGTTGAAACAAACACACGATCCGTGTGATTCTATCTGATTGGTCCAAACGAAACCCTAACCCATTTAGTCCCGGTTGGTGTCCCCAACCGGTACTAAAGGGACGATCCGTTTCTATTTTTCTTCTTGCCTTTCTTCTGATTGCGCCGTAACCATGGAACATCTTCATCATTTAACTGAATGCTAGGATCATCTTTGACTTTGAAGGGAGGAATTTCATCAAATTTAATGTAATCTTCTGACATGTCTGTCTTGTCCTCGACTCCCACGATGTTTCTTTTCCCTGAAAGAACTATGTGGCGCCTTGGCTCATCGTCTGATGTATTCGTTTCCTTATCTTTTGTTTTTCTCGGTCTGCTAGACATGTCCTTCACATAGAAAACCTGAGCCACATCATTGGCTAGGACGAATTGATCATTGCCGTACCCAAGATTCTTCTGATCCACTGTTGTCATTCCGTACTTCGGGTCTACCTTCACGCCTGACAGGTTGAACCATTTGCACCAAAACAAAGGGACCTTAAAGGAAGGTCCGTAGTCAAGTTCCCATATCTGCTCTATGTAACCATAGTATGTGACCCTTTGCCCGTTGTCGTCTTTTGCATCAAACCGGACGCCACTGTTTTGGTTGGTGCTCTTTTTATCTTGTTCTGCCGTGTAAAATATGTTACCATTTATCTCGTACCCTTTAAAGGTCAATACAGTCGAAGATGGTTGCTTGGCCAACAAGTATAGCTCATCTTCAACAATGTTGTCATTAATCAGACGTCTTTGCAACCAACCTCCGAAAGTCTTCGCGTGTTCTTTAGCAATGAAATCTTCAGGTTGCTCCGGATATTCCGAGCGTAAAATATCCGTGTGTTCCTGGATATATGGAGCCGCCAAGCTGGAATTAACTAGAACTGTGTAGTGTGCTTGACTGAAAGATTGCTCGTCCATACATGTTGTTGATTTCATTCCTAGCGTGCCTTTTCCACGCAGTCTCCCCTCATGGCGCGACTGAGGAACCCCGATCGGGTTCAGGTCAGGAATAAAGTCAACACAAAACTCAATGACCTCCTCTGTTCCATAGCCCTTGACCATGCTTCCTTCTGGTCTAGCACGGTTTCTAACATAATTCTTCAAGACTCCCATGAACCTCTCAAAGGGGAACATATTGTGTAAGAATACAGGACCGAGAACGGAAATCTCTTGGACTAGGTGAACTATGAGGTGCGTCATAATATTGAAAAAGGTTGGTGGGAACACCAACTCGAAGCTGACAAGACATTGGACCACGTCCTTCTGTAAACTTGGTAGAGTTGCTGGATCGATTGCCTTCTGAGAAATTGCGTTGAGGAATGCACATAGCTTCACAATGGGTACTCGCACGTTTTCTGGCAGAAGCCCCCTCAATGCAATCGGAAGTAACTGGGTCATGATCACGTGGCAGTCATGAGACTTAAGGTTTTGGAACTTTTTCTCTTCTAGGTTTAGTATTCCTTTTATGTTCGACGAGTAGCCAGACGGGACCTTGATACTACTCAGGTTTTGGAAAAAGATATCCTTCTCTTCCTTGGTAAGAGCGTAGCTGGCAGGACCTTTGAAATTCTGGATTCATCAGGTCGTCTCGTTCGTGCATACGTTGGTGGTGCAGCCGTGCTTTTGGTGTATCTCTCGACTTCTTCCCATGCACGCCCAATAAGTTTAGCAGGTTCACGCAAATATTTTTCGTCACGTGCATCACGTCGATCGCAGAGCGAACCTCTAGGAATTTCCAATAGGGTAGTTCCCAGAATATAGATTTCTTCTTCCACATGGCTACGTGGTTGTCGGCGTCATTTGGAACAGATTGTGCGCCAGGACCCTTTCCAAAGATTACTTTTATATCTTTGACCATGTCATATATATCAGTACCTTTAGGGAGGGTTGGCTTCCTCCGTGTATCTGCCTCGCCTTTGAAATGCTTTCCTTTCTTTCTTACGGGATTCCTGTCTGGAAGAAATCGACGATGCCCCGGGTACACATTCTTGCCTATATGTATACTTTCTGTCTCGCCTAAACAGTGTGTGCATGCGCTGTATCCCTTGTTTGACTGTCCTGAGATGTTACTAAGAGCGGGCCAATCATTGATGGTAACAAACAGCAACCCTCATAGGTCAAATTCCTCTTGTTTGTACTCGTCCCACACACGTACACCTTCGTCAGCCCACAACTCTAAAAGTTCATCAACCAGTGGCCTCAGGTACACATCAATGTTTTTGCCGGGTTGCGACGGGCCTGGGATGAGCACTGGCATCATAATGAACTTACGCTTCATGCATAACCAAGGAGGAAGGTTATAGATACATAGAGTCACGGGCCAGGTGCTATGACTGCTACTCTGCTCCCCAAATGGATTCAGGCCATCTGTACTCAGACCAAACCTTAAGTTTCTTGCGTCATGTGCAAAGTCCTCGTACTTATCGTCGATGTTTCTCCACTGCGACCCATCAGCGGGGTGTCTCAGCATATCGTCTTCCTTACGGTCTTCTTTGTGCCATCGCAACAACTTGGCATGCTCTTTGTTTCGGAACAAACGTTTCAACCGTGGTATTATAGGAGCATGCCACATGACCTTGGCAGGAACCCTCTTCCTGGGGCGATCGTCGCCCTCAACATCACCAGGGTCATCTCGCCTGATCTTATACCGAAATGCACCGCATACCGAGCAGGCATTTAAATTCTCGTGCTGGCCGCGGTAGAGGATGCAGTCATTGATGCATGCATGTATCTTATGCACTTCCAATCCTAGAGGGCAGACAACCTTCTTTGCTTCGTATGTACTGCAGGGCAGCACGTTATTTCTTGGAAGTATCTTCTTCATTATTTTCAGCAGGTTTTCAAATTCCTTGTCAGATAATCCATTCTCTGCCTTCCATTGCAGCAATTCAAGGGTGGTGCCCAGTTTTTTCTGGCCATCTTCGCAAGTTGGGTACCAATTTTTTGTGGTCTTCTAACATGCGCTCCAACTTCAACCTCTCGTTTTCACTTGCGCAGTTTATCTGTTCTTCACGAATGACCTGACGAAGATCATCATCAGACTCATCAACAATGTCCTCAAGTTCAGGCTCGTCTTCCCCCATTTCAGTATCACCGTGTTCATCGTACATAGGATAATTATCATTATCCTCTTCTTCTTCATTGTCTTCCATTATAACCCCTCTTTCTCCGTGCTTGGTCCAACAAAAATAACTGGGCATGAAGCCTTCTTGCAACAGGTGGGTGTGTATGGTTCTTGACCTAGGGAAATTCCTCTTATTCTGGCATTTTTTACATGGACAAAAAATAAATCCATTCTACCTGTTTTTCTCAGCCACATTGAGAAAACTATGCATGCCATTAAGGAATTCGGGACGACGTCGATCACTGTACATCCATTGCCGGTTCATCTGCATTATATAAATTTATCAACAACCATTATGCTAAATCATCATGACTAAATTAATTAATTAATACAAAAAGTTCATCACACGTTAATACCAAACTAGCGTATAGTGACCATACATATATAGTTCTCAGAAAAATACACACTGAAACCATCCATAAAAACTCTCTCTAATTAATGCATTTAAAAACAACAACAAATGCGATCAAAATCGCAACAAAGGTAACAATTGACCCGACGACATAATGATACCAAGCCTCTTTACTAATTGCATATTTCCTAATCTTTCTAATCTTCAGGCGCATTGCGTCCATCTCGCTCTTGTGACTATCGACGACACCGGCAAGAACCTTTTTCAAGGTCATCTTCTCTCTTTCAGTTTTTTCCAACCTTTCTTCAGTGTTTTTCAATCTTTCTTTCAAGCCAATATTTTCTTGTTCAACTAAGTATAACTTCTCAACAATAGGGTCGATTGGCATTTCCGGTTCCACTACCTCCTATATAAAAATATCTATGTCAAGTTGGTCGGCGTAAGTAATTGTCGTATAATCAGGAAATGAAAATATGTAGTGAAAAAAGATAATATACCACATCCGAATCATAGACTGGACGAGGGCCAACGGGGACGGATATCAAAACCATGGCTCTAGAAAATTATATACAAGTAAATACGTAAATCATACAAATCAAAATTTGTTTTGGTAAATAAAAACAATAGGCTCACCAAGGTTGTGTCGGTGATGGGGCGATCGACGGTAGTGAGGAAGGGGACAAGGCGCGCGACACTAAAAAAAGCACAAATCATAATTAATTTTGAGCTCAAATTGCATCAATTTGTATACATAACAAAATGAATAACAAATTCTAGCTTAGCTAGGCATTTCATCAAACACCTAGCTAGCACAACAAAAATGAAATGAGCAAGAAAACGAGCAAAACCTGCAATGCCGGAAGAGGGAACGTTGATGCTAACCGTAGAACCGATGGGTACCAACAATCTTGACAAATGGTGGAGAAAATGGGGATGGATTAGACCTCACAAGAGGAAGAAGAGAGCAAAAATGGAGTTGAGCTCGAGCTGAAAAAATGAGTTGAGCTTGGGGTGGTATGTAGGGTTTAGGGGAGGGCTTTAGGACCGGTTTGTGTTACAAACCGGTTCTAAAGGATATGACAGCGGGACCCGCAGTGGCTGCAAAAAATGAGAAAACCTGTAGAACCGGTTTGTGATACAACCCGGTTCAGAAGGGTCTGTCCCTGGGCCCCCCTCCCTGCAGCAAATGGCCCGTAAGGCCTTTAGGACCGGTTTGTGTTACAAACCGGTCCTAAAGGCCTTGCGGGCATTTTGCTGCATGGGTGGGGCCCAGGGACAGACCCTTCTGAACCGGTTTGTATCACATCCGGTTCCATTGGGCTTGGCTCAATGCCCTATTTTCTACTAGTGTATTTGTCAATTGCCCAACTGTAATTTGTTCACCCAACATGCTATCTTTTATGGAGAGACACCACTAGTGAACCTATGAACCCTGGTCCATTTTCCTACACTGTTAAACAAACCACTACAATTACCTGCTTTCTTTACTTACTGCAAGCATACACCATTTTCTATAGCAAGACCGGTGAGATTGAGAACCTGACTGTACCGTTGGGAAAAAGTATTTTGGTTGTGTTGTGTGCAGGTTCCGCGTTGTTGCTGACACCGGTGAGGCGCCATTACGACCGTCAGTGGCATCAACTTTCCGAAGATCCTCTTTCTCCTACTGGATTGATAACATTGGTTCTTAACTGAGGGAAATTCTTACCGTTGTACTCATCACACCCTCCTCTTGGGGTTCCCAACACGCCATCACAAGCATCTAGAATTTCTGGCGCCATTGCCGAGAACTTAAAATTCATCATCATCAAGATGTCTCCCCATCAAGGCACCATCAAGGCGTAGCAACGCCATATGCCAGCTTTTGATAATGTGGATATCTTTGTTTTGACTCGGAAAATACCTCACTGACGTAACATACCGGGTGTTGATCTGGAATACTATGCTTGTCTTTCCGTCTTTCCACAATTATCACTGCGCTAATAACCCTCTTAGTTGTTGTAAGATATAGTCACATTGGTTCTTCATCTTTTGGGGATGCCAAAATCAGATCTTTCATCAAAGTTTCTTTCAACCGGGTTAATGCTTTGTCCGCCACTTTTGTCCACTCAAATTTGTCGGATTTCTTCAACAATTTGTATAATGGCAGAGCTTTGTCACCAAGCTGGCTTATGAACATACTTACGGCGGCTGCGAAACCCGTCAGTCTTTGGACATCTTTTAGAAATGTAGGCCTTTTATGTTTAAGATTGCTTTGATCTTTTTCGGGTTTACCTCTATTCCTCTGTGAGAAATGATAAAACCCAGAAGATTTCCCGAGGGAACCCCGAATACGCACTTTAATGGATTCAACTTCATTTTGTAAGTGCGGAGATTGTCGAAGGTTTCTCGTAGATCGTCAAGGAGGGTATACTTTTCCTTGGAAACGACGGAAATATCATCCACGTAAACATGGATGTTTTTGCCAATTTGACTATGCAAGCATCTTTGCATGCAACGCTGGTATGTTGTACCGGCGTTCTTCAGGCCAAAAGGCATGGTTATGTAATAGTACGTTCCATAGGGTGTTACGAAAGAGGTTTTTATTTGGTCTTCTTCTTTCATGCGTATTTGATGATACCCGGAATAAGCGTCCAAAAGGCATTAAAAGCTCAGAGCCAGCAGTGACATCTATTATTTGATCGATTCGCTGTAACACGAACCTATCTTTTGGGCACAATTTGTTCAAACAGGTATAATCTATACACATCCTAAGAATAATATTATCCTTCTTCGGGACTAATACTGGGTTCGCAGACCAATCAATATGTATAACTTCCCGGATAAAGTCAGTTACTAAAAGCCGGATGATTTCCTTGCCTATAGCCTTCTGCCTTCTTCCATCAAAACAACGGAGACCTTGTTTGACGGGTTTTAATCCTGGAAAAATCTTAAATTGGTGTTCAGCAAGTTCCCTGGGAACACCTGACATATCAGCAGGACACCAAGCGAAAATGTTCCAGTTCTCACGTAGGAACTTGATGAGCGCGCTTTCCTATTTGTCGGTCGCTCCTGTTCCCACGATAACAAACTTTGTCGGATCTTTGGGGTCCAGGATGATCTTCTTTGTATTCTCCAAGGCTTTGAAACTATCTGCCGGCTTCCGGCTTTCTTTTCCTGTCGGCATTTCTGTCGGCGATACTTCTTTAGCCAGCTCCTTCAGCTCTTCCTTCCGAATCACCCGTTCGGCGCAAAGGGCGTTTCCTTTCTTCATCTCATTCGCCAATTTGAAATCTCCTGATATGGCGATTACTCCTCCTTTTGGCCCTGGCATCTTCAGCTTGTTGTAGATATAGCATGACCTTGCCATGAATTTGGGGAAAGCCGGATGTCCGAGTATTGTGTGATGCACACTTTCGAACGGCACCACCTCGAATGAGATCATCTCCTGTCACAATAGTTCTCTCTTTCCAAAGGTTACTTCTAGGGACATTTCTCCTAGGGAATGTGATTTCCTACCAGGAACAATGACGTGAAAACATACATTGTTGTGTTTGAGCTTGGTCTCAGAGAGGTGTAACTGCTTCAGTGTACTTAAGTACATGATATTGATACTGGATCCTCCATCCATCAGCATTCTTTTGAGCCTAGTGTTTTGAACAATACGGCTTACGACCAAAGCATGTGTGCCGGGTTTTGGGATTTTACCGGGATGATCAGACTAATCCCAGGTAATTGGCGTATTTGAATACTTCAAGTACTTTGGGGTTGGAGGTACAACCGCATTGATCTCTCGAAGTGTTTGTTTTGCCTGTTTGGCTAAAGGAGTTGCCAGGAAAGTTAAGTTACATTCTCCTTCAACTCTTGGGAACTTAGGTTTGCCCTTCTGTTGCCGCTCCTAGATTTTATCATAAGTGTCAGACTCGCTTTCGTCTTTTTCAGCTTACGGATTTTCTTGTTGAATTTCCTTTTGGAATTCTTTCCTTTATTCCCGGATCCTGCATTGCCTTTCATGTGCTTATTAAGCCGGCACTATGCATTTGTGTGGGTAGGCTTCCGGAATTGTGAATGGTGGACACTGTTTTTCGACTTAATCTTGTCCCACTCTTCTTTAGAGTAGGAGATAGGTTATGTCTTCTTGCTCTTCCATCTGCTGCTATTATCCTTTCCAAAGGCCATATTCACTTCTTTGGGTTTTGCCTGAGCTTCTGGAGTAGCCTTTTTATCAGAATGAAACGCCTTTTTGGCTTGAACCAAAGCATCAATATTATTCATCTTCAGCCGCTGCGTGCTCATTGGCGGTGGTAAGCATAGATCCGAGATCTTTGTGCTCTTTCGAACCAACCATGAACGGTACGAGGCCGAGTTTCAGGCCATTGATGAAATCATGCATTGATTGTATATCACTTAATCCGGAACAACTATTATTCATTGCATTCCATCTTGAGATAAAGTCGACGTACGACTCATCTTCATATTGTATGCAACAGTTCAGCTGGTTAATGCTCTTAGGGTGTTTATACGTACCCCGAGAGTGCTGAGCAAATACTCTAGCCATATCTTCCCAGCTGTCTACTATTCTTGACGGAAGTCCATTGATCCAATCTCTGGCTCCATCCAGCAACATTAGGGGAAGAAACTTCACAGCCTCTAGATCTGTCCCTTTGTTGATTTGGACGACAATATAGTAATCTGAAAGCCATGTATCCGGGTTTGTACTTCCGGTATACTTTTGGCAAGTTGGACTGACTTTAGCAAAGCCAGAATGTAGACTGATTCTCCGGATCCCGTCAGTGAAACACTTTGGTCCAAAGTATAAATCGTCTATTTCCGTCTTATCGACGTGCGCGAAATACCTTCCAGCTGAATGGAGAGAAGTGGATCTGCTTGCGCGAGTGCGCTCTTCTGGAATCATCCCTATTTCTTTCGGCATCCCGTCCTTTGGACTAAGGTGGAGTTCTACTACTTGGCCTTTCTTTATTCCTTGGAGGGGTTCAGGATCTCTCATGCATGTGAGGATTGTCATATCTTCCAGCTTTTTCAGTCGGGTATCTCAGAGGCGGCATTACTTTTCCGTCTTTCCGGTTCTGCTCCTCCCGCTCCTTGTTGTCACGGGGTTTTGTATTATTTCCGCCTTTCGGCGGATGGGATCCTGTTCTAGACGCTGCATCCTTGTTATCCGGGATTTTCTTGTCCTTCTTAGGATCTCCCTTATTTTCCTTAGAATCGCCTAAATCTCCGGGTTCTCCAGGGTCAGGTGCTCCAGCGGCGCACGTGACAGTTTTGCATAAGACTGAATCATCATGTAGCTTTCCTGAACATGCTTGTCCTCGTTGTTGCTGTTATAATGCTTTTCCTAAGAAAGCATACACTCTCTACAATTTTTCGTCATTGGAGTATAGATCGTCATTAAGGATGGCGAACACGGCTTCTATGTTTTCGGCTGCAGTTGTAGATGCGTTCGCCCATAGCGTTAGTGTTGTTAACGTGCCTTTGCCAAGACGGGTTTTCAAACCTCTTTCTTGCCGACAGTTCTTCTGGCTTTGAAATTCCGGGTAACCGCGTAGGTTTAGATATATTCCTTCTTTTATATTCCTCTATTTCTTCCTGCTGCATCTTAATGTCAGCTTGGGTTTTGAGGAGATTTTCCCGAGTTCGGAATAGATGCTCCTGCTCCCGTATTATTGCTTGTCTCCTGGCTTCCAGCACTTCTGGGGGCTCGTTTCGTGCAACCGGGGTTTGAATCAGATCAATCTCCTCCCGTTCCAACATTTGGGGAACATGGATTTTAGCCTTTTTCTTCTCCGCGGGTTTTACATGACTGCCTCCTCCAACTTCCACGTTTTGGTTGGCAATGTCTGCTAATTTTTCAACCTTTTTCTTCTGTAGTTTGGATAGCAGCTTCTTAGAGGACTTCTTTTTCTTCTTGGAAGATGGAGAATTTTTGTTAGGTTCATCTTCCGTCAATTCTTTGACGTCAGGATAGGTCGGACTAACTTCGCCTTCCTATTCCTCTTCTTCTAGCGGAGGCATTTTGGGGTCCTCATCTTCCTCGGCATCCGAATTTCCAGTCGGTTTTGCCATGAGTACTTCATGGAAGCTCCCCTTCATGGATTTGACCTTTCTTTCGAAAGCGTCTTCATCTTCATATTCGGAATCTGTGTCTGCAGATCCGATTTCCGAGTCTAGCTTCGCATCTATGGCTGCTAATACAGACTCTGCTTCCAAGTTCGTCGCTTGATCGACGGAAGTCAGATCTTCCACCTTTTCTGTGGGATCGTGATGTTCTTCCTTTTCCACGGAATTTTCGTCTTCCGTGTTTTCAGCGATCTCAGACTGCACCATACCAATAAAGTGGGATCTGGCTGCAGGCATCTCTGGGGAGGCGGCAAATCCATATGTGTTTTGGTGATATGCAACTATGGAAGCTTGATCTGCCCCTATGTATGAATAGGGCAAATCTGAGCAGAATCCGGCATTGAAGCCTTCATCTATTGGGCATAGGGCAGGTGGGATAAAATTACATCCACCACAGAATCTTATTGTTTCTGCTGTTAAACCGATAAAAATATTAGCAGATCCAATCGGTAAAACGCAGACACTTACCAGATGATTCCGTGCCGGCATATACGATCCGTTGTGGAGGAAGCATTTGATGTTTCCGTTGAATTCCAGGCTTCCGACAGTGATTGTGCTGCCAATTACGCCGAGTATCCCCACTCCGAACGTCACTCCCGACGCCGCTGGCCCCACGGTGGGCGCCAACTATCGAGACATCGTAGTAAGGATCATGGACGGGGGTTCCATAAGCCTACTGGTAGAACCATGGGGGGACGTGGAAGAACTGTAAACGAGAACACGGGTTTTACCCAGGTTTGGTACGTCGCAACTAGGCGGCATTCCTACTCCTGCAATCTCACTAAATTAGGGCTGAAGCGTGAAGTATACAGAGTACAATTGTGAGTATGGTTTCGCTAAATCGGCAATGATGAACTTAGCTGGCTTCTAGATAACTTGTGATCTTTATTTCCTTACTCCCGTCTCTCTTTATATAGATAACCAGACTAGGGCTTACAATAAGGAAACCTACAAGACTACAGAAAGTATCTAACTGGAAAGTAAGGAATCCGGCTTCTCCTCCAAGTCGCACCACGTTGGGCCATGGTCCGGGTTCTTCTAGAATCCGGCTTCTTGCGCATCAGCTTACTGGGCCGCCCAATGGACTTTGTTCCATTGCCTGTGGGCCATCCTGGTAATCCGGCATTTGGCCAATGTCGAATATACTCCTAATTGGCATATATCCGAGAGTAAACCTGGCGTTAGCTATTCAAAAAGTGTTACTTGAGGTTCATGGATCAAGAGTGGGATTTGTCTATCCAAATGACGGAGACATATACTCTGGGTCCTCTCGACGATATCGCATCGACACCGCTTGCAAGCATGTGACTAGGTCACAAGGATGTCATATCATAGAACGAGTAAAAGAGTACATGTAGGTAACAAGATCGAACTAGGTATGGTTGATACCAATGGTCGACAAAGGGAATTAGTTACAATGTTTATGGTTCACACGAGCACTAGATTCATCGTTAAATGTGTATGAGTCATTACGGATCTCCAGGTCATGCTGCCGACTATAGATCGGAGAGGTGTCTAGATCATGTCTACATTATTCATGAACCGTAGGGTGATGGCGTGTGAACACACATTTGTTGGGAGACCCGAAGAGGAAGTATGAAGAGTACAACAACAAGATTTTCCCTCAGAAAGAAACCAACGTTTAATCGGGCCAGTAGGAGAAACAAATCACTTCTGAAGGTTGTTGACAACTGATGTTGGCAGGGCACACTACCAGGCTCAACAACAACGTGGAATCTGCACACAACACAACCAATATAGTTTTCCCCAACGAAACAGCGAGGTTGTCAATCTCACCGATTTTGCTGAAAACATAGGATTATACGTATAGTGTGAAAACTCATATTTGTTTGCAGTGAATAAAATGTGAATAGTGTTTGTAGTAAAAGAGAACAGTGTTTGCAGTAGGTTGTATTATCAGCATAAAAGAATGGACCGAGGTCCATAGTTCACTAGTGGTGTCTCTCCATAACAGATAAATAACATGATGGGCGTGAACAAATTACAACTGGGCAATTGACTTGCACCGTAGTGCACATACATGACATGATGATTACTATGAGATCCATTTAGCCATTACAACATGATACATAGACCGTCATCCAACTGCATCTATGACTAATAATCCACCCTCAGGAACGCATTCGAGCAAACTTTGGGTATTAAGTTGCGAGCAACAAATTATTGCATTAAGTGAAGTGTGTAATGTAGAAAATAGAATTATCCTTAGATAAAGCATTGTTGTTTTATCCCTAGTGGCAACAACGCATCCACAATCTTAGAAGTTAATGTCACTCTCCCAGATTACTGGAGGCATGAACCCACTACCTAGCATAAATGCTCCCTCTTGGAGTCACAAGTATCAACTTGGCCAGAGCATCTACTAGAAACGGAGAGCATGCAAGATCACAAATAACATATAAAAGATAGATCTATAATCAACTTGGCATAGTATTCAATATTCATTGGATCCTAGCAAACACAACATGTAGCATTACAATAAGATGATCTTGATCATGTTAGGAAGCTCACAAGATCTTAACATGATGGCACAAAAGAGGAGAAGACAACCATCTAGCTACTGCTATGGACCTGTAGTCCAAGGATGAACTACTCACGCATCACTCCGGAGGCAGACATGATGATGAAGAGCACTCTGGTGATGATTCCCCTCTCCGGCAGGGTGCCGGGAAGAGCTTCAGAACCATCCCTAACTAGGGTTGACGATGACGGCAGCTACGGAACTTTTCCTGGATGGAGGCTCGGATATTTAGGGTTTCCCGAGGAAGACAGTATAAAGGCGGAAGGGTGATGTCGGTAGGTGCCCAGGGGGGCCACACCACATGGTGGCGTAGCCAGGGGGCGCGCCGCTGATCACCCACAAGTATAGGGGGTGTATCGTAGTACTTTTGATAAATAAGGGTGTCGAACCCAACGAGGAGCAAAAGGTGTTGACAAGCAGTTTCGATGAAGGAATAACTATAAATACTGGAAAATAGATCTATAGGGCTTTTTGATATTGCAGATAAATAAAGTGTGAGTAAATAAAATGCAGTAGTAATAATTGCAGCAAGTGGCCCAATCCTTTCTTCAGCAAAGGACAAGCCGGTGGGTTTACTTATGATTAAGAAACGTTCTTGTAACATCCAAGTATGAAAACCCCTAGTTGTTTACTTCTTTGTTTAATTTAAAGCAATGCATCATGTCATCATCCCCATTTTTATTTCTGTTTGCATTGTTTTCATAATGAATCAAACATTGTTTTCACACTTGTCTGTTACAATCTTTCAAATAAAGAATTGCAAATCAAAACATCAATTGCTTCCAACTAATTCCTTTATAATTCATCTATTAAATTGTTGCTTAAATCAACTATTCAATTAAACACGTATTTCCAAATCATTTTCCAACCTCAAACCATTTCTCAAATCTTTAATCATTTGAAACCATAAAAGTTCACCACACTTTTGTACCCTCTAATTCATTCCAAAAACCCTAGGGGTGACCCTATTTAAAGGCATGTTTTATAAATGGTTTATTAATATTAAAATTCCTCTAAATTTGGGTTCAAAGCAAACTATCAATTTAAAACTAAATTTTTGAAATCCAAATTTGAAATGTGGTTTCTAATCACCTAAAAAGCTTAACTAAATTTTTCTGAAATTTTTCTCGACTAAAACCTTAACAGATTTCTTCCAAAAGCATTTGCTACAAAAAAAAAATAGAAAGAATAAAAAGGAGAGGAGCAGCAGCAACTAGACCCAGCCCAGCCCACCTGTGTTGGCCCGATACCTCCTCTTCTACCTTCGTACAGGAGATGACGCCATGGAGGACAGCGACAGGAGCCCCTCCCTCAACCACTCGATGGTCCTCCCCCCTCCTATATATTCTCCTCTCCCCCTCCAGCATCTAAACCCTAACCCTAGGCATCTCCTCCCTCCTATCTCCCCTCAGCCGCCACCATCGAGGAAGAGATCCTCCTCTGTACTGTGCCGCGGCCACCGCCCGCCGGAGCACATCGCCGCCGCACCCGTCCGCCTCCGGCCATCCCGAGGACCCCCACGCGAAGCTGGTACCATCTTCTTTCCATTCCCACTCCTTCCCTCTCATTTTCCCTGCGGTTTGGTCACCGATTGCTTGCCCGCAAGAACACCTCGAGTGCTCTGTTCGTGTCTGAACCATCGCTGCTGTATGGTACGTGTGCTTGCAGGTTCAGTTAACATCGCGTTGGCAAGGGTTAAAACCAAACCGCACCCTCATCCAGTCAAACGAACGCAGCAGCCCTTCTGGTTGGAGCGCGCCCAGCTAACCCGCAGGTCTCGAGTTCGATCCCCAGCCCCAACACCCTTTTTCTCGTTTTATTTCAGTACAAACCGCACCCAACACCTTAACCTATTCAGAGATGCAGTCCCACCAACAAAAACCGCACTAGCTTAGTGGTTCTGTTCCTTTGCTGCAACCAGGAGGTGGAGGGATCAAGTCCCCTCTCTCCCAAAATAAAACAAGTTTTATTTTTACAATGGTTTGGTACTGGAATGTTTAGCAAATCACCACTAAGCCCCTGGCCCTTATTTCTAGCCCCTGGCAATTTTTTTTCCTAAGTCCCTAGAGGCATTAAAATGGCAGATTGCACCCTATACTTCTAAAATGCATAACAAATTCATTTTAACTCCAAAATTAACTTTTTAAATATGTTTTCAATACCAAATTAAATGTTCTATCCAAATATAAAATTTGTTTACTGTTTTGAATATTTTAAATTGATGCAAAGTTTGAATACTTGTCAAATTCACTTAAATTTGCAAAATTCATAACTTGTTCATAAAAATTCCAAATTTCACAAACCAAATATGTTTTTCAATCAACTTTTCATGTACTTTCCAAATATAAATTTTGTTTTCTGGTTTGAATAATTTAAATTGCCTAAACAATTTAAATCTTGTTTAATTCAATTAAAACTTGTTTAATATTGTTTAATTCATAATTAATTAATCCAAAGTCCAATTTCAAAATGTGAAACATGTAATCCAACTAAAATTTGATAAACTTTTCAAATATAAAATTTGTAAATTGTTTTGCACACCCTAACTTGATGAAAACAATAATTGTTTGTGTACCATGTTTAAGTAACAAAATTCCAAACTTAATAAATGCTTTCTAAATTGTTAACTATCATTCCAATTGCATTTAAATTGTTGTGTTATTGTATTCATCATGCATGCATCATGATAACAACTAACACCTAATAAATAGTTGTAAATCATTTGTTCCAATTGTTTCAATGGATCCTTTTCCATATGCAACCCTTGCATATGGGTCCATTTAATTTGTGCTATCATGTTAGTCAGTTTATCTAGATGCACCTATTAAATTGTCATGCATCATATTGACTGTGCACAATGCCATGAACATGATTTTTTACATTCCTGTTTTGTCTGTTTGCTTCTTCTCGGTTAGACGACGACTACGTTGAGACCGACGATCCTTACGACACCACTACTCAGGACCTAGCCCAGTACCCGGCTACTGAGCTGCCAGGCAAGTTATCACTCACATGAATCATCGAGTTCCTTTCCACACTTGTTGTCGATACTATCCTTTTGTCTACTATTGCTAGCCCTATGTATCGTTGCTTGTTCTCCGAACCTATCACATGATACCCTGAACCAATGATACTGCCTCACCTCCATACCTACAGCCTTTGTTTGTGCCTTAGTATTATCTAGCATGCTTAGGGTTGCTTTTACTCGAGTCTGTTGTCGGTTACTACTTTTACTATCTTATTATTTGTACCGGGGGCTCGATGTTAATCAATCAATCCTGTTAATTGCTAATGGTAATAATAATTTGATGATAAGGCACCGGCAGGAGGCCCATGAGAGGTTTTGGAGCCTGCTAGTGTCGACCCTAATAGGAAAAGGGTCTTGTCTACTGATCCATGATGAGCGCACTAACCGCATGTGGGAAGCGAGTATGGGCGCCCCCCTCAACTTGACCTGATTCGCATCTCGTCCAAATCGCCTCATTTAGTTCGTGTTTTCCATTTGCCGCATGCATGTTTTTGCGAGCCCAGCGCAGGGTGGAACTTTTGTAGTCGGCATATAGGGGGACACGTTCTTAGAGTGCTATGAGGGTCCATTTTCTTCTGGGCTCGATTAGCCGTGCGCCCAAGGTGCTTTGGGCTTGATGAGGAGAATGGTTGGTTGTGTAGAGTACCCCGCTTGGTGGGAGGCATCCCATCTGGCGGGTTATTCTTGCGTGTACGGCCAAATTGGTGCAACCCTGCAGGGATAATCTTCTCGAGAAGCCGTGTTTTCCGCGGTTATGGATTACTTGGTGAAAGTACTGGCTAACAAGTACTCAGGACAACTTCAACATAATGATCAAACATGTTTCACCCAATGCTTAATAATTTGACTAGTAATAGTTTATTCACACCAATAACTTGATTCATCTTAATCCAACTGTGTGAGTTATCCTCGGATTGCTTCTTTGGATAAGGGGCGAGATCCAGGATGGGTTTGATTGAAGTTATCTTTCAGTTGGTTACAATCCTCGATCTTATCTTTTCTGTTAGCCGGAACTTGTAGTTATCTTCTGTAGATGGTTAGAGCAGCCAGCAACAACTTTCATATCACCCCGTATCTTCCGTTGATCCCAAGCATCAATGCTTGTGTTGACGGGTAACTCTTTGATGAACTGTGAGTCTTGCTTGCCAGTACTTGGATGTACTGACCCCGTTGGGGCTGTGGTTTACGCAGAGTACGACTACGGCTACGATGACCACCAGGATGGCTACTTTGTGGAGTTCGACGAGACTGCAGACGAGTAGTTAGCTGGACCAGGGCAGGATCCAGGACCTACGTGGATGGGCTTCGTCTTCTTTATTTTCTCCGGCTTCTTAAGCCTGTTGGATTTGTCTGTACTCAGACCCCTTTGATTGCTTCCGCTGTTGTAATGAATGATATGTTGGGACATGTGTCCTCTGGATGATTGTATTCGCTATTTCTGCCTTAGTGAAGGCCATTTGCACTTATTTCATTCTTTTGTGTCGTAGAGACAGTTTGTGCTATCATTTCGTTCAAAACTGTTGACGTACAGTGCGTGTTTGAATATGAAGTACGTCGGCAGTAGTGCCTGTGACTCCTAATGGATAGTTTACATCGACGGTGGAATAGTAGGGCTTGTGTTGTCGCGCATAAGCGCAGGCCTACCAGGAAGCTGGGACGTGGGAGCAGTTATGCCCCATAATCCAAGCACCTACTATCCAGTTCGTGCGGTGAGTATCCCTTAGAAGCCAGGGTGCGACAAATGGTATCAGAGCCTGTCTGCCTGTAGGATCCCTTTTACTGGTCGCAGTTGAGTCTAGAAACTATTTTGTAGCTATATAGGAAAAATGAAACGTGAGAGTAGGAATTCTGCCATTTTTCTTCTTTCCCCACCCACCCACCCTTTTCTGGTAAGGAAGTGCAACGTTGTTTTCTGTTCTCACCTAAACTTTCAAGTTAGGATTTCACGTGTTTTGGGTTCTCCATAGTACCTCAGGACTTTTGGTCTCGTTTTCCCGATGTTGCTTCGATATCATGTTCTTTCAACATCCTTTTCGTCCGTTGAACCTTGTTGTTGTTTTCCACATCCTTTTTCATCAACCGGAGTCTAATCAAAACCTTCCAAATCATCTGCAGATGGGTCTCAGCTACTACCCGCAGGTGGTTCGCATGACTCGCTGTGAGAGCACCGCCGGTTTTCCGGAGATGCTGAGAGACATGGTTACCTATCTGGGGTTCCGTTGGGCACCAGAGTACCAGGTCTACGAGCACCAGCGAGAGTTTGACCAGACTTGCTACCGGGCTATCGTCTACATTCTGTCGGATGATGGCAGGAGCATTGTCCATCAGTACGAGGCAGTAGGGTCCACAGTGGATATGGCAGTGCAGCAGGCAGCGTATGTGAGTCTCACCGTCCTCCGTGCTGACTACTGGGGGTTTGATAAGTCCAGTTTTCGTCACATCCCCCGTGGTTACATCACGGCAGCGGGAGTTCACTTCACTGTCCACCGCGACCTGGATACCTACGAGACTGATAGCTCCAGGCTGCAGACCACTGCACAGTTCGCTAGGCACAGTGATGCCGTTGCTTCCACACTTGCTCAGGAGTTGGCCTCAGTCAGGGAGCAGCTCCACCTTGCTCTCACTCGTCTGGCGACGTACACCACAGACTTTGTTGGAGACGAGCGCTTTGCACGTTTCCAGCAGACACTGGGTTTTCCTCTGCCAGATGCTGGAGGTTACGAGCCGATCAGAGGCCCACTTCTCGACCTCGGAGCTGGTTACACAGGGATTCCCCGCTATGGAGCACAGGGACACGACGCTTTCTACTTCACCACACCGAGAGTTGCTCTCAGAGCAGTTCCTATCTACATGGATCGTCGTGATACCTACTTCTGTGGGGTTCCTCCTCACCGTATCTCTCGTCGTACTACTCACCGCCGTCCTGCGTGATGAGCATGGGAGTACCGTTGTATCCATTACTAGCTGTGTCTAGTTTATCCTTTCGTTTTCGAACCATGTATTGGTCTGTTGGATATTCTGATGTATGTGAACATGTGATGATGTACCTGTTGGTTATCTATTCATGCGTCGGAATAATCTATCTTTCGGTTACCAAGTCTATCCTTTTCTGTTGTTGTGCTAAAATGAATTTCTGTTCAGGATGCCTCCAACCAGGAACAACCCGCCTCCGCCACCACCAATGGGGGAACTGTTGGCTCAGATGATCCAAGTGGTGACACAGATGGCCCAGATCCAAGCTAACCAGCAACACAACCAGAATGCTCCAAGGGTCACCATCAAGGACTTCCTCAGTTTGGGCCCAAAAGCTTTCGTGGCAACACGTGAGCCCCTGGATGCTGATGACTGGATCCGTGACGTAGCAAGAGCTCTGGAGATTGCTCATGTTGCGGAAGAGGATAAGGTCAAGTATGCCACCTACCTACTGAAGGGTCAGGCAGCTACTTGGTGGGAGAACTACCAGACCATGAGAGCTGGCTTTCCTATCAACTGGGGATGTTTCAAGGATGCCTTCCTGAAGCACCACATCCCAGATGGTCTCATGGAAAGGATGCGTGAGGAATTCTGCTCTCTCAGACAGGGCAAGCTGAACGTTCTCGGCTACCAGAACGAGTTCAATCGTCTCGCTCGGTACGCTGGTGACGAAGTGTCCACTGAAGCCAAGAAGATGGCAAGGTTCCGCCGAGGTTTTAACCCGGAACTGAAGTACGCTCTCACCAACATCAAGTGCAAGGACTTCGTGGAGCTTGTGAACACCGCGCTCAATGAGGAGAATGGGCGCAAGGCGTTCGAAGAGTCGCGCAAGCACTCGCGTGAGGGTGGTTCCTCCTCCAACATGACCACCCCTCCGCAGAAGCGCCGCATCTGGGTGCCAAATGGTGCTGTCACTCGGGCTCCAAATGCCCAAGCTTCTCCAGGCTTTGGTCCCCGCCCACCCAACCCATCTCAGATGCAGGGTCAGAGGTTTCCGATGGGGCAGCCAAGGCCAGGTCCTTCTCGTGTCGTCACTTGCTACAAGTGCAAGGATACTGGACACTATGCTGATAAGTGCACTCAGAAGCAGCTACCCCTACCTCCTCGCCCCAACACCAACCAGGCTATGGTTCGTGCTCCCCCGGCTAAAGCCTTCAACTCCAACAACAGGCCTGTCGGGAGGAACGCGAGGGTGAACCATATCAAGGCCGACAAAGCTGAGGAAGCTGCTGACGTCGTTCTCGGTATATTACCCGTAAACTCTATTCCAGCTAAAGTGTTGTTTGATACTGGAGCATCGCATTCGTTTGTGTCAAAGATTTTTGCAAAAGCATACAACCTAGTTCTGGTTCCGCTAAGCAATCAAATGAATGTTCACTCTCCGGGACCACAAATGTTGACTTCCAAGATAAGCATGGACAATGAGATCCTAATTGGAGGTCGCATATTCCTTGCTTCACTCATGTTGCTGGGAAATTCTGACATTGATGTCATTCTGGGTATGGATTGGTTGAAGACCCACAAAGCTAAAATTGACTGTGCTCAAAAGTCAATAACTCTCTCCCACACTTCAGGCCAGATAGTCTATTCTCCATATGGATCAAGTTCTGTTCAGCTGTTCAACCTCGATGCCAAACCCCTTCCTGCAATTGAAAATGTTCCGGTGGTTTGTGAATTCCCTGACGTCTTTCCAGAAGAGTTGCCAGGGATGCCCCCGGATAGAGCAGTTGAGTTCGTGATCGAGCTTGAGCCAGGTACTGCTCCAATCTCTAAGCATCCATATAAGATAGCTCCTCCTGAACTGAAATTGTTGAAGGAGCAAATCGATATGTACATGGACAAAGGTTTCATTCAGCCTAGTTCCTCCGCTTGGGGTTGCCCAACTCTGTTTGTTGCCAAGAAGGATCAAACAAAAAGACTCGTGGTTGACTATCGTCCTCTTAACGAGAAAACCATCAAGAACAAGTATCCACTTCCTCGTATCGATGATCTTTTTGATCAACTTGCTGGAGCCTCAATATTCTCAAAGTTGGACTTGAGGATGGGGTACCATCAGATAAAGATCAGAAAGGAAGATATTCCTAAGACAGCTTTCACCACTCGTTACGGTCTGTATGAATACACCGTCATGTCCTTTGGTCTCACCAATGCACCGGCGACCTTCTCAAGACTCATGAATGCTGTCTTCCATGAATACCTCGACAAGTTCGTTGTGGTATATCTTGATGATATCCTAGTCTACTCAAAATCCGAGGAAGAGCATGGAGAACACCTTCGTCTCACTCTCATGAAACTTCGCGAGCATCGTCTATATGCCAAGTTTTCCAAATGTGAGTTCTGGATTCCAGAAGTTGCATATCTTGGTCATATCATCTCTGCCAAGGGCATTGCCATTGACCCGGAAAAGGTTAAGGCAATTGTTGATTGGAAACCCCCTAAGACGGTGAAGCAAGTCAGAAGTTTTCTTGGCTTGGCTAGCTATTGCCGTCGTTTCGTCCAAAACTTTTCCAAGATTGCTAAACCTCTCACTGATCTCACAAAGAAGGACAAAAAGTTCGTTTGGACTCCACAATGTGATGAGAGTTTCAACCTCCTGAAGACTAAACTCACTTCCACACCTGTTCTAGTTGGCCCCGACACTACCAAACCTTTCCAGATATTCTGTGATGCATCTCTCCAAGGCCTAGGAGCAGTTCTTATGCAAGAACGTCAAGTTGTGGCTTATGCTTCACGTCAGTTGAACCCACATGAGCAAAACTATCCCACTCATGATCTTGAACTTGCAGCAGTTGTGTTTGCCCTCAAGAAATGGAGACAATACTTGTTGGGTAACAAAACTGAAATCTTTTCCGATCACAAGAGTCTGAAATACATCTTCACTCAGCCAGATCTAAACCTCAGGCAAAGGAGATGGATTGAGAAGATTAAAGACTTTGATCTCACCATTTCTTACACTCCAGGCAAGGCTAATGTTATGGCCGATGCTCTCAGTCGCAAATCCTATTGCAATAATCTCATGATCATGGAAAGCCAACCTCCACTTCATGAAGAATTCCAGAAGCTGAACCTTGGTCTTGTTCCTGAAGGATACCTTGCTAGCTTGACAGCCAGCCCAACTCTCGAGGACAAGATTCGTTCTGAACAACTTCGTGATAATGAAATCAAGAAGATTGTGGATCACATCAAGGAGGGCAATGATAAATTCAAGTCCTTCTCAGTTGATGACAAGGGAACTGTGTTCTTCGAAGGACGCATTGCAGTTCCTCAGATTCAAAGTCTCAAGGATATCATTCTCAAGGAGGCTCATGAAACTCCTCTATCCATTCACCCTAGAAGTACAAAGATGTACCAGGATCTCAAGACTCTGTATTGGTGGCCTGGCATGAAACGTGAAATTGCTCAATACGTTTCTGAATGCGACGTTTGTCAACGTGTTAAGGCAGTCCATCAGAAGACAGCAGGTCTACTCCAACCTCTGAAAATTCCTGAGTGGAAGTGGGACATGATTGAAATGGACTTCGTTACTGGGTTTCCAAAGTCCAAAAAGGGCAACGATGCAATCTTCGTTGTTATTGATCGTCTCACTAAGGTTGCTCACTTCTATGCTGTAAAGGAAACTATCTCAGCTAGCCAGTTAGCAGAGCTCTACACAGCAAAGGTTGTTCCCCTTCATGGTGTTCCATTGGAAATAAGCTCAGACCGTGGAAGTATCTTCACTTCTCATTTCTGGAAAAGCTTTCAAGAAGCATTGGGCACCAAACTTCTGTTCAGCACAGCGTACCACCCTCAGTCTCAGGGGCAAGTCGAAAGAGTCAATCAGATTCTCGAGGATATGCTCAGAGCATGTGGTCTCTCCTTTGGCATGAAATGGGAGGATTGCCTTCCATATGCTGAATTCTCCTACAACAACAGCTACCAGGCAAGCCTAGGCATGGCACCATTTGAGGCACTGTATGGCCGCAGATGCAGGAGTCCAATCAATTGGTCTGGAGCTGGTGAACGTTCACTCTTGGGTCCTGACATTGTTAAGGAAGCCGAAGAGAAAGTTCGTATCATTCGTGACAATCTCAAGATTGCTCAGTCTCGTCAGAAGAGCTATTATGATAGCAAGCACAGGGATATGGTCTATGCACCTGGTGATAAGGCATATCTCCGTGTAACTCCCCTCAGAGGCACTCATCGTTTCGGTGTGAAAGGAAAGCTGGCACCAAGATACATTGGTCCTTTCAACATCCTCTCAAGACGTGCAGAAAATGCTTATCGTCTTGAACTTCCAGAAAAACTATCCAAAGTGCACGATGTGTTCCACG
Organism: Alopecurus myosuroides; assembly: GCA_028641055.1. Taxonomy (NCBI): domain Eukaryota; kingdom Viridiplantae; phylum Streptophyta; class Magnoliopsida; order Poales; family Poaceae; genus Alopecurus; species Alopecurus myosuroides. Next base: position 507,935,008 of record CM054058.1, on the reverse strand, counting down.
TGTCACAACTCAAGAAGTGTTTCAAAGATCCAGATCGTGCAGTTGATCATGATTCCATTGAACTGCAAGATGATCTATCTTATGAGGAGCACCCTATTCGTATTCTCGATGAGACCGAGCGTAAGACTCGCAACAAGAGCACCAAGTTCTTGAAAGTCCAATGGTCGCATCATTCTGATAAAGAGGCAACGTGGGAGACCGAAGAGGATCTTCGCAGGAAGTATCCGGACCTTTTCACATCTCAGTAGGGAATCTCGGGGCGCGATTCCTTCAAGGGGGGGCGTTTTGTAACATCCAAGTATGAAAACCCCTAGTTGTTTACTTCTTTGTTTAATTTAAAGCAATGCATCATGTCATCATCCCCATTTTTATTTCTGTTTGCATTGTTTTCATAATGAATCAAACATTGTTTTCACACTTGTCTGTTACAATCTTTCAAATAAAGAATTGCAAATCAAAACATCAATTGCTTCCAACTAATTCCTTTATAATTCATCTATTAAATTGTTGCTTAAATCAACTATTCAATTAAACACTTATTTCCAAATCATTTTCCAACCTCAAACCATTTCTCAAATCTTTAATCATTTGAAACCATAAAAGTTCACCACACTTTTGTACCCTCTAATTCATTCCAAAAACCCTAGGGGTGACCCTATTTAAAGGCATGTTTTATAAATGGTTTATTAATATTAAAATTCCTCTAAATTTGGGTTCAAAGCAAACTATCAATTTAAAACTAAATTTTTGAAATCCAAATTTGAAATGTGGTTTCTAATCACCTAAAAAGCTTAACTAAATTTTTCTGAAATTTTTCTCGACTAAAACCTTAACAGATTTCTTCCAAAAGCATTTGCTACAAAAATAAAATAAAATAGAAAGAATAAAAAGGAGAGGAGCAGCAGCAACTAGACCCAGCCCAGCCCACCTGTGTTGGCCCGATACCTCCTCTTCTACCTCCGTACAGGAGATGACGCCATGGAGGACAGCGACAGGAGCCCCTCCCTCAACCACTCGATGGTCCTCCCCCTCCTATATATTCTCCTCTCCCCCTCCAGCATCTAAACCCTAACCCTAGGCATCTCCTCCCTCCTATCTCCCCTCAGCCGCCACCATCGAGGAAGAGATCCTCCTCTGTACTGTGCCACGGCCACCGCCCGCCGGAGCACATCGCCGCCGCACCCGTCCGCCTCCGGCCATCCCGAGGACCCCCACGCGAAGCTGGTACCATCTTCTTTCCATTCCCACTCCTTCCCTCTCATTTTCCCTGCGGTTTGGTCACCGATTGCTTGCCCGCAAGAACACCTCGAGTGCTCTGTTCGTGTCTGAACCATCGCTGCTGTATGGTACGTGTGCTTGCAGGTTCAGTTAACATCGCGTTGGCAAGGGTTAAAACCAAACCGCACCCTCATCCAGTCAAACGAACGCAGCAGCCCTTCTGGTTGGAGCGCGCCCAGCTAACCCGCAGGTCTCGAGTTCGATCCCCAGCCCCAACACCCTTTTTCTCGTTTTATTTCAGTACAAACCGCACCCAACACCTTAACCTATTCAGAGATGCAGTCCCACCAACAAAAACCGCACTAGCTTAGTGGTTCTGTTCCTTTGCTGCAACCAGGAGGTGGAGGGATCAAGTCCCCTCTCTCCCAAAATAAAACAAGTTTTATTTTTACAATGGTTTGGTACTGGAATGTTTAGCAAATCACCACTAAGCCCCTGGCCCTTATTTCTAGCCCCTGGAATTTTTTTTTTCCTAAGTCCCTAGAGGCATTAAAATGGCAGATTGCACCCTATACTTCTAAAATGCATAACAAATTCATTTTAACTCCAAAATTAACTTTTTAAATATGTTTTCCATACCAAATTAAATGTTCTATCCAAATATAAAATTTGTTTACTGTTTTGAATATTTTAAATTGATGCAAAGTTTGAATACTTGTCAAATTCACTTAAATTTGCAAAATTCATAACTTGTTCATAAAAATTCCAAATTTCACAAACCAAATATGTTTTTCAATCAACTTTTCATGTACTTTCCAAATATAAATTTTGTTTTCTGGTTTGAATAATTTAAATTGCCTAAACAATTTAAATCTTGTTTAATTCAATTAAAACTTGTTTAATATTGTTTAATTCATAATTAATTAATCCAAAGTCCAATTTCAAAATGTGAAACATGTAATCCAACTAAAATTTGATAAACTTTTCAAATATAAAATTTGTAAATTGTTTTGCACACCCTAACTTGATGAAAACAATAATTGTTTGTGTACCATGTTTAAGTAACAAAATTCCAAACTTAATAAATGCTTTCTAAATTGTTAACTATCATTCCAATTGCATTTAAATTGTTGTGTTATTGTATTCATCATGCATGCATCATGATAACAACTAACACCTAATAAATAGTTGTAAATCATTTGTTCCAATTGTTTCAATGGATCCTTTTCCATATGCAACCCTTGCATATGGGTCCATTTAATTTGTGCTATCATGTTAGTCAGTTTATCTAGATGCACCTATTAAATTGTCATGCATCATATTGACTGTGCACAATGCCATGAACATGATTTTTTACATTCCTGTTTTGTCTGTTTGCTTCTTCTCGGTTAGACGACGACTACGTTGAGACCGACGATCCTTACGACACCACTACTCAGGACCTAGCCCAGTACCCGGCTACTGAGCTGCCAGCAAGTTATCACTCACATGAATCATCGAGTTCCTTTCCACACTTGTTGTCGATACTATCCTTTTGTCTACTATTGCTAGCCCTATGTATCGTTGCTTGTTCTCCGTACCTATCACATGATACCCTGAACCAATGATACTGCCTCACCTCCATACCTACAGCCTTTGTTTGTGCCTTAGTATTATCTAGCATGCTTAGGGTTGCTTTTACTCGAGTCTGTTGTCGGTTACTACTTTTACTATCTTATTATTTGTACCGGGGGCTCGATGTTAATTCAATCAATCCTGTTAATTGCTAATGGTAATAATAATTTGATGATAAGGCACCGGCAGGAGGCCCATGAGAGGTTTTGGAGCCTGCTAGTGTCGACCCTAATAGGAAAAGGGTCTTGTCTACTGATCCATGATGAGCGCACTAACCGCATGTGGGAAGCGAGTATGGGCGCCCCCCTCAACTTGACCTGATTCGCATCTCGTCCAAATCAACTCATTTAGTTCGTGTTTTCCATTTGCCGCATGCATGTTTTTGCGAGCCCAGCGCAGGGTGGAATTTTGTAGTCGGCATATAGGGGGACACGTTCTTAGAGTGCTATGAGGGTCCATTTTCTTCTGGGCTCGATTAGCCGTGCCGCCAAGGTGCTTTTGGGCTTGATGAGGAGAAATGGTTGGTTGTGTAGAGTACCCCGCTTGGTGGGAGCATCCCATCTGGCGGGTTATTCTTGCGTGTACGGCCAAATTGGTGCAACCCTGCAGGGATAATCTTCTCGAGAAGCCGTGTTTTACCGCGGTTATGGATTACTTGGTGAAAGTACTGGCTAACAAGTACTCAGGACAACTTCAACATAATGATCAAACATGTTTCACCCAATGCTTAATAATTTGACTAGTAATAGTTTATTCACACCAATAACTTGATTCATCTTAATCCAACTGTGTGAGTTATCCTCGGATTGCTTCTTTGGATAAGGGGCGAGATCCAAGATGGGTTTGATTGAAGTTATCTTTCAGTTGGTTACAATCCTCGATCTTATCTTTTCTGTTAGCCGGAACTTGTAGTTATCTTCTGTAGATGGTTAGAGCAGCCAGCAGCAACTTTCATATCACCCCGTATCTTCCGTTGATCCCAAGCATCAATGCTTGTGTTGACGGGTAACTCTTTGATGAACTGTGAGTCTTGCTTGCCAGTACTTGGATGTACTGACCCCGTTGGGGCTGTGGTTTACGCAGAGTACGACTACGGCTACGATGACCACCAGGATGGCTACTTTGTGGAGTTCGACGAGACTGCAGACGAGTAGTTAGCTGGACCAGGGCAGGATCCAGGACCTACGTGGATGGGCTTCGTCTTCTTTATTTTCTCCGGCTTCTTAAGCCTGTTGGATTTGTCTGTACTCAGACCCCTTTGATTGCTTCCGCTGTTGTAATGAATGATATGTTGGGACATGTGTCCTCTGGATGATTGTATTCGCTATTTCTGCCTTAGTGAAGGCCATTTGCACTTATTTCATTCTTTTGTGTCGTAGAGACAGTTTGTGCTATCATTTCGTTCAAAACTGTTGACGTACAGTGCGTGTTTGAATATGAAGTACGTCGGCAGTAGTGCCTGTGACTCCTAATGGATAGTTTACATCGACGGTGGAATAGTAGGGCTTGTGTTGTCGCGCATAAGCGCAGGCCTACCAGGAAGCTGGGACGTGGGAGCAGTTATGCCCCATAATCCAAGCACCTACTATCCAGTTCGTGCGGTGAGTATCCCTTAGAAGCCAGGGTGCGACAGTTCTCGAGGACACACAGGAGGTTTCTGTCAAGTGTTGTTGTTCCATGCAGCTGAATAATGTTAGGTGTTTTGATAAGTGTTGTGTGGGTGAACCTATTCTAATGTACCATCCCATCGAATACTAATGGATACTTGTGATTATACCCTTGCAAGAATCCGCAACTACAAGAAAGTAATTAAGAAATAAATCTAACCACATATTTAAACTCCGGGATCCTACGCTCCCTAGTGTAATGGTTTCCTAACGGGGGTTTAGGTTTATGTCACTCCGGCAACCCTACAATTAGTAGCCAAATACACGATGCATCCCCCTAGGCCCATAAATGGTGAAGTATCATGTAGTCGACGTTCACATGACACTACTAGGAGAATAACACCACAACTTAAATATCAAACATTAAATATTATTCAACATTACTTCACTACTAACAACTTGACTTCTCCCATGTCCCCAAGAACAACACGAACTACTCACAAGACATCATATGGATCATAATAAGAGGTGATATAATGGATGATAACAATATGGTCATAAAGTGCAAACACCGATAAATCTCATAAGCATCAACTGCTAAGAAGTAATCCACACAGGGAGAGAGATCTAATGCAAGACAACGATAGCGGCCCCTAATTGTTACAATGGGATGACGGTGGATGATGAGGGTGATGGTGCTGGTGGTGATGACAATGATGATGACGATATTGATGATGCCTGGAGCGATGACGGTGACGATGGCGGTGATTTCCCCTCTCCGGAAAGGAATTTCTCCGGCAGATTTCTCCCTACCAAAGGGCTTTTCTCTCTCTGGTGTTTTCCGCCCCGCGGCAGCGGTGGAATAATTCTTCGAAGATGGAAGGAGGCTTAGGGTTCCCTGGGGGCCAAGCACGCGAAAAATAACCCCCAGAGGTGGGCCAGGGTGGCCACACCCCTAGGTGGCGCGGCCAGGGGGGCGCCACCCCTAGGTGTGGGCCCCTGGTGGCCTCGCTTCGGCTCTCCTTCTGTCTGGGTTCCTCCTCTGAACTTTTAGGAACCCCCGGATGTCCCCCTTCTTCTTCTGATCTTCTGAAATATGGTATCTCGACGGTGCTTTTTTCCATCAGATTTCTGGTCCCGGTGTTTACTCTCAAAAAATTATAAAAGCAAAATAAGATAAAATAACATAAGGGATGCATCATAACATGAAATATATCGATGAATAACAGAAAATTATGATATAAAATAGTGATGCAAAATAGGGACATCGTGTGGCCACCTCCCTGGCCCCCTTCGGGTCTCCTTCGGACTTCGTGTACGTGTCAGCAAAATAGGTACTTTGGCTTTTTTTTCGTCCAATTTCGAGAGTACTTCTAGAAAAACTTTTCTGAAACCAAAAACAGCAGGAAACAGGAATTGGCGCTGTGGCATCTTGCCAATAGGTTAGTCCCAGAAAATGCATAAAAATGTTATGAAGTGTATAGAAAACATATAGCAATTGCCATAATATGAACATGGAACATCAGAAATTATAGATAAGTTGGAGATGTATCATAGGGTGACACATTTCAGATTCGATGATGCGTTTGAGTGGATACAGAATATCAGAGAAAAGTTTGGACAACACCGATATTGTTTCGAGTAAATTTGAAATAGTTCAAGGGGTTTCTTGTCGAATGGTTGATAATAGAATTAACAAATGATTTGAGGTGTTATGTGTTGATGTTTGTTAATAGAATTAACAAATATTAAAATATAGAAATAAAAATGTTTTATTTATTTTTTAAAGGAAAAACTTTGGGATATTTGAGTAGAGATTAAATAGAGAATGAGTGGGTGTGAGTAGAGTGTCCACTCACATGAACATGGAAGAGGTGGGGGAACCACCATGCTTGGCCGCATGGGGCTTTTGGCTGCCCCCTCCTCCTATAAAAGGAGGGTGAGAGCTCCCGCTCCTCCACACACTTGGTGTTATCTCTATCTTCCTCCTCCCGCTGCTCCACCTCATGTTCACTAGTCCAAAACTGAGTATTAGAGACTGTTACTAGAGACGGTTTTACCCATGAAAAAAAGAACAGGCTCGGAAAGACGATCCCCCAGCCGGCCTGTAAAGAAAATCCCGGCTCTAATAAGATGGCATCCATAGCTGCCCAAAATAAACCCCGCTTCCCCCAAATTCCTAAGGCTGATGCAAAATATAGACATCTCAGTTGGATGCATCATTGGAGTCGGCATGTACTATGGACTGCCTCACAATTATTGCACGTCGGTGTGGAATTACGACCGCCTCTCTATGTAGTAGTTTCAGAGGCGGCTGTCACGATAAACCGCCTGTTAGAGCGGCTGTCAAACTATTTACGTTTGCGCCAAGCTGGTTGACACACACCCAGTTGCCATACCTAGTCGTACGAAACTTCGGAACTCGTTCCCTCCGAACTTATTTGGATCTCATGTTATGTCACATATGCGTTTTTTCTGTTTGTGCAGCCGACCGGGTTGGCACCGTAGGTGACTAGTGCCCGTGGTGGCGGCGCAGCTGAGGGGTGCCCTCGGGTGCGACGTAGCTAAGGGGTGGCGGCGCGAGAATAAGTGGGGACAACATTGTCGTAGATAAGAGGTGTCTCCGGCCGGCACGGGAAGAAAAGGGGCTGGTGCCTGTGCCGGCTCACCCGAGTTGATAAGAGTGAAAATGGTGGGATATGTGGGGATCCCGATTTGTGACTGGCCAGAATATTTCTGAAGCTATGTGGAGGAAAGTATATTATTTCTTAATTTAAATTAATTAAGTAGTTATATAATTAATTAACTCAAACAAATTCCTAGTGGCGTAGAGGGCCTCCCCAAATTTTTAATTCGTCGACAACTACAGACTACCAGGAGCACCTTAAAAATCCAAACATTTAAATTACAACCGCGATGAGGATAACGACCGCACCAACTGCATATTGTAGTTGCATTTCCTTTTCAAGGGCATATATTTTTATCCTTTTCATCTTCATTGTTGATGCATCGGTCTTGATATTGTGTTTATGGAGGACATCGTCCAAATGAAGTTCCATTTTCTTCTTTTCATCCTCGATTTTGTGCATTGCTTCCTCCATCTTCCAGGTGGACTCGTGTGCTAATTCTACTTTTGTTTCGGCCTTCTTCATTGCTTCCTACATCTTCCGGGTGGACTCTCCTGCTAATTCTGCTTTTATTTTGGCCTTCATCATTGCTTCCTCTATCTTTCGCGTGGCCACATCTTCTAGCTCTGCCTTCTCTATGGCCTTTTTCATTGCTTCCTCCATCTTTCATGTTGCCTCTTTAGCTAACTATAGCTTCTCCATGGTCTTCCTATTCCAGTCTCTTGTTATGTCTAAATCTTTTAGAATAAGCAATTTGGCTTCTAAACTATGATGATACTCCGCACATCCACCCGGAATACCATATTCACACGTCGATTCCTAGAAAAACTCACAAATCAAAAGGAAGCGGAAAAAGCATAAAAATTCTCACTGTACCATTTCCTCAATTGGAATAATATGATGTATATATACCTCATCCGACGACGAGCTATTGCAAACAGTGTCCGAGGGTTCGCCGATATCTTTTGTGTGCCAAAAAGCCATGCCTCTGGAGTCGATGGGGCCGGCGATCTTGCAACGGATCTTGTGCGTGTTGTTGGAGATTAAAGGCGCCGGAGGAGAGGGACGGAGCTATCAAAACGATAATAAGCTAGGTTGATGGGCCTGGTTGGGGAGTAGGCGCGGTTTCATATGATTTAACAGTCTGAAAACTAAAACTCCTAGACGTCTAGGTTACTACCCGGAGGGTCTAACTATGTCGATGGTTTTCCTAAAAAATTTATGTACAATACCAATGTTTGTGTGGTTTCGTACGATTTTATGAACTAAGCACTACTAATTATTTGACAGCTATACCGAGGGTGGATGTACCACCACAATCATGCATCCAAAGTCTACATGGAAGGTGTGGTAGGTTTTCTAAGAGCAGTTAAAGATGATATGTCATGAAGGAGAGAGAGACAGATGCATTGCCCGTGTTTGGATTGCAAAAGTTGTACATGCAGTAACGGGATCGATAAACATTTGACCATGAGGGGATTTAAGGAGGGGTACAAATATTGGAGTCATCACGACAAACAAGAAAGTATTGTGGAAGATATAGAGGGGACCAATGATGAGGAGATAACTATAGAGGAAGATGGGCCAACCGATACTTTACCCGCGACAAATGTTTAATGGACACAGGAATCATAAGATCAAGATGATCTGCCAGAAGCAGAAGACAATGAGCAGTTTGAAGATGAATTCAAGGGCCAAAAGTAGTATGGCGAATTTATGTGTATGAAAAAGACTCAAAGATACCAATGTACCCAAATTTTAAACCTAAGTACACAAAGTTGGCTATTGTGTTGCAGGTGTTGCATATGTAGGAGAAGCACATGTGGTCATATCGAAGTGTACCTGTGTTGCTGACATTTTTATATGACTTACTTCCAGAAGGAAACAACATGCCACAAAGCACATACAAAGCTAAGAGGATCTTGTGCCCTTTGGGAATGGAAGTTCAGAGAATACATGCTTGAACTAATGATTGTATCTTGTACCGTGGAGAGGCTTATAGAAAGTTGTGTGAGCGCCTGGTATGCAAAGCTCCTCGATTCAAGCATCGGAAGGATGATGATATGTTTGAGGACGTGATACGTCTCCAATGTATCTATAATTTATGATGTTCCATGTTGATATTATGCCAATTGTTATATGTTTTCTATACACTTAAGATCATTTTTAAGCATTTTCTGGGACTAACATATTGACAAGATGCCACAGCGCCAGTTACTATTTTCTGCTGTTTATTATTTCAAAAAAGTTGTTCCGGAAATATTCTCGGAATTGGACAAAACAAAAGTCAAAGTCCCTATTTCGCTGTCACATACACGGAGTCCGAAGGAGACCCGAAGGGGGCCAGGGAGGTGGCCACACCATGTGGAGGCGCGTCGCCTGGCTGCGCCACCACGTGGTGTGGGCCCCCTGGGCGCCCACCAACATCGCTCTTCCGCCTATATATTGATTTCCTCGGGAAAACCCTAAATAACCGAGCATCCATCCATGAAAAGTTTCGTAGTCTTCGTCGCCAACCTTAGTTCGGGAGGATTTTGAAGCTCTTCCCGGCACCCTGCCAGAGAGGACAATCATCACCGGAGGGCTCTTCATCACCATGCCTACCTCCGGAGTGATGCGTGAGTAGTTTATCCTTGGACTATGGGTCCATTGCAATAGTTAGATGGTTGTCTTCTCCTCTTTTGTGCCATCATGTTTAGATCTTGTGATCTGTCTAACATGTTCAAGATCATCTTATTGTAATGCTACATGTTGTGTTTGCTGGGATCCGATGAATATTGAATACTATGTCACGTTGATTATAGATATGTCTTTTATATGTAATTTCTGATCTTGCATGCTCTCCGTTGCTAGTAGATGCTCTGGCCAAGTTGATACTTGTGACTCCAAGATGGAGTATTTATTCTAGATAGTGGGTTCAAGAGTAACTTCTAAGATTGTGGATATGATGTTGCCACTAGGGATAAAACAATAATGCTTTGTCTAAGGATAATTCTATTGTTTATATTACACACTTTAATTAATGCAATAATCTGTTGCTTGCAACTTAATACCCAAAGTTTGCTCGGATGACGTCCTGAGGGTGGATTATTAGTCATAGATGCAGTTGGATGTCGGTCTATGTATCATGTTCTAATGCCCAAATAAATCTCATAGTAATCATCATGTCATGTATGTATACTATGGTGCAACCTCTATTTTGTCAATTGCCCAGCTGTAATTTGTTCACCCATCATGTTATTTATGTGTTATGGAGAGACACCACTAGTGAACTGTGGAGCCCAGTCAATTCTTTTACGCTGATAATTCAACCTACTGCAAACACTGTTCTTCTTTAATGCAAACATTATTCTCATTTCATTCACTGCAAAGAAACATCATTTTCCACACTATACGTCTAATCCTTTGTTTTCAGCAAAATCGGGGAGATTGACAACCTCACTGTTTCGCCGGGGCAAAGTATCCTGGTTGTGTTGTGTGCAGAGTCCACGTTACTACTGAGCCTAGTAGTGCGCCCTGCAAACATCATCTATCAACAACCTTCAGAAGTGATTTCTTTCTCCTACTGGTTCAATTAAACCTTGGTTTCTTTTCTGAGGGGAAATCTTGTTGTTGTACTCTTCATACCTTCCTCTTGGGGTCTCCCAACGAACGTGTGTTCACACGCCATCAGGATGGAAGTACTAATGATGACATGGAAACTGATGAGAAGGGCAAGAAGGAGAAGGAGAATAAGAAGAAGATGAAGAAGAAGAGGAAAGATGTTCCGGTAAAAGTTTGTAGGTACCTTCCAATTATTCCTTGTTTGAAGCGCTTATTTATAAACCTAGATTTGGCAAAACTTATGCGCTAGCACACGGAAGAGCAAAAAGTGGATGGAATGCTGAGACACCCTGCTGACTCTACACAATGGAGGAACATTGACAGAAAAATTGCTGACCACTTTGCAAAAGACCCTAGGAATGTAAGGTTTGCACTGAGCACTTATGGAATGAACCCGTTTGGCAACATGAGTACGATGCGCAACACCAGGCCTGCTAATCTGTGCATTTACAACCTTTCTCCATGGTTGTGCATGAAGCGAAAGTACATTATGATGGCGATACTAATCGAGGGCCCGAAACAACCTGGTAACAACATTGATGTGTACTTTGCATCTTTGGTAGAATATTTGAAACTTCTTTGGATTCACGGAGTAAGAGTGTACGAAGCTTTTGTTAAGGACTACTTTACCCTGAGGTGCATGTTGTTCCTAATCATCAATTATTATCCGTCCTATGGGAACATGGAAGGTCAAACAATCAAAGGGTATGACGTGTGTGTTGAGTGCTTAGAGAACACGACAAGAATTTGGTTACCCAAGTGTAAGAAAATAGTGCACATGCGACATCGTAGATTTCTACCCAAGTCTCGTGCGTACCGCCGGATGATGAAAAGGTTTGGCAATATCATTGAGACATATTCAGCTCCTCCTATTTTCACCGGCTCAGATATCCATGACAAGTTTAAACACTTGAAAGGTGTGCTTGGAAAGGAAAAATGCAAACCCACAACTCCTCACACATGGAAACCCAAACCAATAGAGAAAGATACCAGAGCAGGAGTAGCAGAAATACAGTGTGGAAAGCCATCTAATAAACCCCCAGAAAACCCATCTGGAAGATGATGACGATCTTTTGGACTTAAATTACAGGCCCTTCCTCGAGGTCCGACATAAAATCGATGTGATGCATGTAGAGAAGAAAATGTGCAATAGTATACTAGGGACTTTGTTGAACTTGAAGGACAAAACGAAATATAGTCTGAATGCACGAGAAGCCATGGTTTCAGAACTGGGCCATGTTAGAGAAGAGTTAGTTCCGGAGCAAGATAAAAGCTTCCGGTGGTTACCTATGTCCTGGATAAGCGAGAGGCAAAATATGGTTGTCAGTCCTTTCATGGCATGACATTTCCAACGGGATACGGTGCCTGATACGTCATAAACGTATCCTTAATTTCTGATGTTCCATGTTGTTTTCACGCCATATGCTACATGTTTTCCTTACACTTTATGTCATTTTTATCGATTTCCCGGGACTAACCTATTGATAAGATGCCACAGAGCCAGTTCCCGTTTTCTGCTATTTTTAGTTTTAGAAAAGTTGTCCTAGAAATATTCTCGGAATTGGAAAATTCGAAGCCCGGAAGTCTTAGAATTCCTGATGGTTCCACGGAGTCCCGAAGAGGCCAGAGGGGGGCCACACCATAGGGCGGCGCCCCCTGGTCGCGCCTAGGGGTGGTGTGGGCCCCTCGGGCTCCACCGCCATTGCCCTTTCTCCCATATATTCCCCCCGATGCGCGAACCCTAAAAACATACCACTTTTCCACAAAAAATACCTGAGGGCGCCGTCATCGTCAACCCGAGACCGGGAGGGTTCTGGAGTTCTCCCCTGCACCCTGCCGGGAGGGAAAATCATCAGCAGAGGGCTCTACACCACCATGCCCGCCTCCGGAGTGATGCGAGAGTAGTTCATCCTTGGACTACGGGTCCATAGCAGTAGCTAGATGGTTGTCCTCTCCTCTTTATACCTCATGGTTAGATCTCGTGAGCTGCCTCACATGATCAAGATCATCTTATTGTAATGCTACATGTTGTGTTTGCTGGGATCCGATGATTATTGAATTCTATGTCTCTTGATTATCAATCTATCATTTGTCTTCATGTGTATGTTATTTATGATCTTGCATGCTCTCCATTGTTAGTAGATGCTCTGGCCAAGTAGATACCAACGACTCCAAGAGGGAGTATTTATTCTCGATAGTGGGTTCATGACTCCTTTGCATCTGTGCTCGAGTGACAGAAATGTGACAGATGGAGAACGTGTTGTTGCCATTAGGGAGAAAACAACAATGTTTACTTTGTTTACATTGTTTACATTACACACTTTGCTTACTGCGATAATCTGTTGCTTGTAACTTAATACCCAATGTTTGTTCGGATGATATTCGGAGGGTGGGTTATTAGTCATAGATGCAGTTGGACGATGATCTATGTATTTTGTGGTAATGCCCGCATGAATCTCATCGTAAGCATCATGTCATGCATGTTTCTTTATCTATAAATTGCCAGCTGTAATTTTTTCCACCATGCATGTTAGCTATCTTTTATGGAGAGACACCTCTAGTGAACTATGGACTCCGGTCCATTTTCTCATACCGATAATACACACAATGCTTCCACTGTTTTCACACTGCTTCCACTGTTTTCACACTACTACTGATGTTTTCATATTGTTCTCATACTATTTACCACACCATACGTTTAACCTCTTTGTGTTCAGCAAAATCGGTGAGATTGACAACCTCACTACTTCGTTGGGGAAAAGTGAATTGATTGTGTTGTGTAGGTTCCACGTTGCTGCTGAACTGGTAGTGCGCCCTGCCACTAGTAGAGAAATGGCTATAGCCACCATGCTACCGCTGGCGAACACTTTTTTTTGTTCGCCAAGGCTACTACTGTTGGCGAACAATTATTTTAGTTCGCCAGCGGTATATGCACTACCACTGGCGAACAACAAATTTATTCTGCCAGCGGTATGCATTGACGGAGTGCCCTGTGGTACGAGCGACTATCACCGGCGAACAAATATAACTGCCCGCCAGCGGTTACAAATCAGCGCTGGCGAAAGAAATAGGTGCGTCATCGGTGTTTGCAGCTATACACATGCAAGTACGATCCCTATTAATTTATCTCCTCTTCTCTCCCGTGAACTCTCTCTTATCCTCTTTCTTCTCTCTATCAATCCCCATCTCCATCCCGCACCACAGCTCCGCTGCTCACCCAAGCAACACCCTTCCCCAACCCCATCGAGCACTGCCGCGAGTCTCCTCTAGCGCCGCCCGTGTGCTCGCCCATCTGCCGCCCCGACACCACGCGCGTCCGTCTGTGCGCGACCCCCATGCGTGCGAGGTCGCCACCGCCCATGTCCGCCTCCACTCACTCTGCAGATGCCACCAGCTCGCCCTCCCCCGCGCCACCATCGCCGCTCTCGAGCTCGGCCATGGACAGGCCGCCGTCACCTGTGCTGGCCTACTGCTCCATGGTTCCCGTCCATGCTGTTGTCCGCGTCTAGATCGAGCGGCAGCACGGCCGGACCTGCTCGCCGGCAAGCTCTACGCCGTTTGCGGGATAGGAGCGGATCGAGTCGGAGCTAGGCGATGGGCTACAGGGGCGACAGTGAGGCTGAGTACTGCAGACACGCACCTGGCCGCTCACTCTCTTTCCCTGCGTGCACAGTCGCTGCTGCAGGCAGACAGCCTTACCCTGGCCGGCCTAACTGCATCGAGGGATGCGATCGAGTCTGTTCGATCTGTTTTGGTTGGATACTAGTACTAGTACCAGTAGCATCTGCTTAGTCTTAGCATTGGATTAGCTTTTGTTAACTGATCGTGTACATGTTAATCATATACTGTTTAATAGATTATATATTGAGATTATATATTGTTCCCAGGGTTCTTTTAGTACCACCGTATATACTTCTATCGATTATATATTGAGATTCTTCGTCTATTTGATCCCTCAGATCTGTTCATCGTTATTATTTAGTGAAAAAAAATATATATATGAAAATAGCGCTGGCGAACACGCCTTGCTAGCACTGGCCAACTTAGCAACTTTAGCGCTGGCGAACAAAAGAGTTGTTCGCCAGCGGTATCTATGGCTATCGCTGGCGAAGTGTTGTTCGCCAGCGGTAACCCGTCACCACTGGCGAGTTACCGCTGGCGAACAGCGCTTCGCCAGCGGTAGGCCAAAAGTGTTCGTCACTGGTAAGGGTTTTTCTACTAGTGTGCCATCTCAGCTGCATCAACCTTCAGAAGTTGCTTGTCCTCCTACTGGTCGATTCAACCTTGGTTTCTTTTGTGAGGGAAAACTTGTCGCTGCACTCTTCACAACCTTTCTGTTGGGGTCTCCCAACGAGTGCAAGTCCTGCACCATCGAGTTCTCTAGCGCCGTTCCCGGGGAGGAAGAGAATTTCTGCAAGGGGAATCTCTCACTTCCAATCTCTTTACTTTGTTTTATTTTTGCTTAGTTTATTTTATTTGGTCTTATTTGCATCTCTTTATCAAAAACACAAAAAAGTTAGTTCCTATTCTAGTTGTTGCTTTTATCCTGTTTTTAGTCTTGCTAAAATGACTACCCCTGAGAACATTAAGTTGTGTGACTTTACTAGCACCAACAACAATGATTTCATTAGCACACCTATTACTCCACCTGCTCCTACTGCTGATTTTTATGAGATAAAGCCTGCCCTGTTAAATCTTGTTATGAGAAAGCAATTTTCTGGTGTTAGTACTGATGATGCTGCTGCCCATCTTAATAATTTTGTTAAACTATGTGAGAATCAAAAATATAAAGATGTAGATGGAGATACTATTAAACTGAAATTGTTTCCTTTCATGGTTAATAGTAACCTTGTCCCCGTTTTATTTTGTTGTTATGAATTTTGAATGCAATGCTTCTTGTCCAATTGTTTTGGGAAGACATTTTCTTAAAACTGCTGGTGCTGTTATTGATATGAAAGAGAGGAATATTACATTCCAATTCCCACTCAAGAAAGGTATGGAACACTTTCCTACAAAGATAATGAAGTTACCTTTTGATTCTAATATTCAAAAAAAATTACAATTTAGATGCTTCTTCACTTGAAAACACTTGATTCCACTTTTCTGGCCCTAGCTAAAAGGCGTTAAAGAAAAGCACTTCTTGGGAGATAGCACATGGTTTTATTTTTTTGCTTTGTTTTTTCTGTTTTATTTGAGTCAAGGGGTCGTATACTTATGTAGAAACTCCTTTGTATCTTTATTTTCATGTATTAGTTGTGCCAAGTAAAGTTTCTAGATAATGTTGGAGTTGGTTTTGGATTTCTATGCAGGAAACAGATTTCTACTGTCCACCGTAAAAAATTGTATAAATTCCAGAAAGACCAAAATGGCCTGAAACGTTTTATGCTTATTCCTCAGCTAATTCCAAAACTTTTTTTTTCTTTACGTTTGTCGATCTGAGCAACGTAAGTGCCCTGAAAAAATTCGTCTTTACAAACTATTCTGGTTTTGGCAGATTCTGCCATTTTTCTTGCATTTGCTCTTTTACGATGTCAAGTGCATTTCTTTGCTTCACAAAACATCAGTGGCTGTAGCTAATTTTTAAAAGTATCAATAGCACTTGTGCCCATGCAGAACCAATGGATTTTTTATTGTTTCACTAACCCTCTAATGCGAATTACTTTGAGTGTGGTGTGAAGGAAGTTTTCAAGGGCTAAGAGAAGAGGGTGATATAATGTGATCAAGAAGAGTGCAAGGTCAAAGCTTGGGGATGCCCCTGTGGTTCATCCCAGAAAATTCTAAGAAGACCCAATCATCTAAGCTTGGGGATGCCCCAGGCATCCCCTTTTTCATCCACAATTTATCAGGTCACTTCTAGTGAAACTATATTTTTATTCGGTCGCATCATATGAAATTTACTTGGAGCGTCTGTTTGTTTTTATTTTGTTTTACTTTGTTTTCTTTTGTTTTCCTTGCTGAAATAATATAGTTGGAACCTAGCATTCTTTGTGTGGAAGAGAGACACGCTCCGCTTTTTTGTTTGAATACTCGTTATGCTCGTATTGTTAGTTTTTCTTCTAGTTGCTGCAAAATTCCAGTTTAGCTTATGTTTTTCTTGCATCTCTTATTCAGACCTGTTAGTTTTAGAAGATTTGTGTTATTACTCTCTTGTTTCACTGCTGCATCTCTTGGAGAGTTTTTGTTTAGTATGAAATGCTTGGAGTTGGAAAGCAGTTGTACAATTTTCGTGTTTATAACGGTGCAATTAGAAGCTTGTATAGAGTGTGGCTAGACTTTTTCATGTGATGCTAGATGTTATTTTAATTCTAAAGCCTAGTAGTTATTTTTTAGCATGATTTGTCTCAAATAGCTGAGAGTGTTTAATGTGCCATTGAAAGAATCATGAGTTGTTCTTATCATATTGAAGCATAAATTTGTGGTGTTCTCCTTTGAATGTTTTATTTGGTTGACTTGGCGCGTTCTCAAATCATGTTTATGACTACAAACCAGTCACTTATAGCCTCTATGATCATTTAGTTTTTGAACTTGTAGTACCACTTATGCTTTGATTAATGATGTTTTTGTCGCTATGCATGGTTATGGCCATTATTGCTCTCTCGATTTGTCGCTCCCAGTCTTTTGCTAGCCTCCACCAGTACTAAGTCTGAGCTCTACTCGTGAATCCAACTCCTAAAAACCAAAGTTTGCCAAATGCGTCCACCATACCTACCTACATGTGGTATTTAACTGCCACTCCAAAGTAAATTGCTCATGTGTTACCTTTAAAACCTTCAAAATTACTCATGTTTTGTGCTCCTGTTTTAGCTATGAGGACGTAAATAGATAATCCTCACTTGTTGATTGGACTTTCACACCCTGTACTAGTGGCTTCATCCGCTTATCCAATTGATAGAAGAGCTGGCAGCAAGGTTCCCAGCCCCAAATTAATACAACAAATTCTCTTCACTATTTTTGCCCTTGATTTATCAGTCAAAGCATAATTGTGTAAAGAAAAGAGAAAGAGGGATGACCTTCTACCCAGACGCGTCCTTCTATGGGGGCCACTCTTGTGAAGTCTAGTTGGCTTGTGACGTACTGTATTTTCTATTTACTATTCATTGCCATAAGCATACACCTCTCTAAAAAATGTTTTCAAAACCTCTGTTTAACAAAATGAAAAGCTCTAGCACATGAGTTAATCTCTGCTTCCCTGTGCGAAGAGCCTTTATTTTACATTTATGTTGAGTATCCATCTTCTAAATTTATGCACAGTTGAGAGAGCATGGTTGCCATTCTGAGTTTAATGTGCATTTGTCCCAGAAACATTATTAATTGATTCATGATGTGTTATTGTTTGTTCTTAATTAAATTATTTGTTCTAGTCTTCCTCTAGAACTTTGAAGGTGTCCTAGCAATTATGTTTTTCCCCACTCTTAATGTGGGGGCCCCCGACTAGCAGTCCGAGACCTCCAGTATGCATACATTCACGATCCCATGATCAGTTAGTCGTGAACAACATACTCGAGTTGGCATTGCAGATTACAACACCCACTACACGAATACACGGCTTACACAACTGGTCACATGACTCAGTTGAAAAACAACTGCCACGCAGGGCAGGAACACACACTAAAAACAGCGGAAGTCTACAAAACACACTCGTGGTAAACCCAAGTCATGCCTTGACTACCTACAGGCTACTGACTCAGAGACGTTCCTAGCTCGCACAGTCGTCAGCGACACCATCTTCTTCAGGTTCTCCGGGTATCTGCTCAAAGTCTGGCTAAGACAATAGCCAGGGACGAAACCATTGTGAGTACATTGGAATGTACTCGCAAGACACCCCAAATGAAAGCTAAACATGCAAGTATGCATAAAATAAGTGGTAGGAAGGCTGTAATTAAGGTTCAACTAGCCATGATGAATTTACGACCCATCATAGTTGCACAAGTTTCAGTTGTTTTTGTTGAAGAAGATACTTCAAAAGATATTTTATTTCTCTTGTAGATATTGCATGTCCACAAGGTTTTGATAAAGCATTCTAAATAAAATAAAGTTTTTTTTTCTTTGCAAAACTTCTTGGAAGATCACATCTTCAAGATCATCATTTACCCGTACCTCAAAGGTACAATCATTCCCTTCCAACGTACATCCGAGGTACAATTCCAACACACTTTCCAGCTTTTTGAAAACTTTGAGACAATGCTAGCTACATGGCCATTCAACTGTCCATATCCGAGGACGCGGCTATTCTGAATAGTTTTACTCTGCAGAGGTGTACACAATCCACAAGATCCAGTACATCCGCCGTGAACAACCACGGACTGCCCAAGATAGTATGCAAACATCAGATAACTGGTCCTAACTATCCACTATGTAAGCGCTAGTAAATGGCTACCTCTTCAACTGGGTTTGTTCTCCCCGGCACCGAGTGAGTCAGCCGTATCGATCTGGTTTCCCCTGACAACACACTGCCATGACAGGAGACCCAACTGTTGCAACCGGTGGCGAACTTAATCCCCACACTCTGAATGTCCCATGTTTTTCCTTCCTGGCGACAATTCGGTTCGGGGGACTCTAACCCCTATAGCACATTGAGGTAGACACGGACTAACACCGACAAACTTTTAGCTAGACCCCGTTCCCATATTGGGGTAATGTGGCAGCACGGCTTGGTTGTCCCGCGAAGACTAGGTTATGTGTCATTTTTGGAAAAACAAGTCGAAAACATTTCCTTCTCCATAAACCTCCCTCGGACAAGGTCCCACCTTTCCTCCGGGTTTTTCCAAGATTTTTCTTTCCAAAAAACATCAAGCTAAAATTTCCACTAGGGGACTTAAGTGAATGAAGTGATGATACTAAAATATCTAAAGGGCTTGGTAACACCAAGATTATATAGTGGATATAGCATATTAGATACATAAAACCGATAGTGGTATAGTCCACTTAAAAGAATAGTTTTTGAATCAAACTTTTGTAAAACTTCAGAAGTAAAGAATGCATGATATATAATGATAAGTAAAAACAACAGCAAGCATTTAGAGTGGCTTGCCTTGGCACTGGTCTTGGTGTTGCTCTTAAAATAAACAAGAGTTGCAATAATAACCGCTCCGGGAAATAATATCGTCTTCGTTATCTAACGTCGTAAACTCAAAAAGTAAAACAACCAATCAGAATCAACCAAAGGAAAGCACTTGACAAAAAGTAAACATACATCAAGCATTTCATCAAACAATTACACTCACAAACAAAATTACTAGGGTGCACACCAACAAGCAAAACATGCACAGACAACACACATGAATAACACTAGAATCGATGTTATGGATCCTCAACCAAAATGGCATGAGTACAGTGGGTGTGACACTCTCATAACATGCCCAAATAAGGTTAAATGACTCTCTGGTCATTCATGAGGATGGAAAAAAATAACAAGAAAACAACCTAGGAACACATACACATGCATAGGAAAATACAAGCAATACTACAAGCCCATAGTAACACATGCTTTTCTAAACATGGAGAATTAATATAACCAGTAGCTAAGAAACCTAATAACAGAGACAAAACAATACCAAACGTATCATGGCATCACTCCATACATGAAAATGATCATGGAGCAGAACAACTATTAATACTAGACATGAAAAGGGCTATTTAGCCAAGCAGACATGCATAACCATAAGAGATCATTAAACATGATTTGTCCTAACATGATGGATCCGTAACATAGCATCCAAATATCAGAGAAAACACACCTAGTCATGCTAGTAATATCAAAATAACAACCTAATCAGTGCCTCAAAAATTGAGCATGCAACTAACAACATCAAGGCAGGGAATCATCTAAAAACTAACATAGCATGACAATTTGATCTTGAGCTCACTCAAGCATGCAAGCAAGTATAATATTCTAGAATAACAGTAGCTATGCTATGGAAAACAATACTAAAGTATTTATTCAAGTCATCATAGTAGTAAGAAGAATAACAATAATTTAACCTATTATTACTAGGAAAAACACCCTATGAGGATAAAACTATAACAAACATGGTTTTCCACACCCAAACCCTATCATGCTAATGAATCACTCAAGACACATCTCAACCATGTATTAATAACCTAAACATGCTAGCAATCAATTTTATAACAAAAACAATATAACACACAATTTAATAAAGGCATAGCAATAATATGCAGAAAATGGCTAAACACTAAATAATCCACCATGCCTATTCTGTAACTCCTAAAATCATGAAAATATAGTATAAGGTGCTCCTAGTCACTATCAAACCAACACAATTGGATTCACTTTAAAAATCATCACCCATAAAATGAAATAAATCACAGAATTGCTCTCTGGCCTAAAACTAACATGCATGCCATTTCCACAACACAACTCAAGTCAACACAAGGTCAACTTCCACAGATAGATATTTACAAGGGCTACTCAGAACAGTTGAGTTTGCATGTTTTGGATACATAAAACTCAAGTTATTAAATAAAAGGTGTTAATGAGTGCTTCTGCCATTTATTTTATTTCTCCTAAAATACAGAGCAAAATCTAGATCTGCAAGTTGGAGATGGTTAATAATTAGTAGATCTATATCTGTGATTTTTAATTTGACAAGATTTACTCATTTGCATTTTTATTTTGAATAAAAGTAAACAGCCATAAAATAGATATGTTGGAAAAGGATTAACAACCTGCAGAAAAACAAAACTGGGCCAGATCTGCGAGGATGATGGGCCGCGCGAGCCAGGCCGGCCCGCTGGCCAGCGCTCACTGCCGAAACGGTAAGCCGCCGTCAGATCAGGAATCAGCGGCCAAGATTTAAAGTGCGGGGATTTGAATAGATCCATTGGATGCGGATCCAACGGCTGTGGAAGGGCCGAGTCGACGCGCGCCGGCGGCGACCATTTTCTAGCGGCGGAAGAGCGAGGGACGGCGGCCCGAGGCGGTTCTTCGCCCGAATATCGCCGTAGGGCACTCCCGGCAACGCCTGGAACCGCAGAAACGTCGAGGAGGAACAGGGCGATGACGCGAACCGCATGCTCCCACCAGAGCTTGTTGGGGAAGGTCCGAGCTAGGGCCCCCACGGGGTCCGCAGCGACGGACCAAAATCGTGGATGGCAGCGCTCCTACAGGGATTTGATGAACAAATAAGGAGGGTAACAAGCTTCGCAAGAACCCCAGGGAGGTAGGGGAGAAGAGAAGAGAGGAGGGAACAACCTGAGATCACGGCGCGACGAGGAGTCCGTCCGCGGAGGGCACAGTTCGATTCCGGCGAGAGGATGGTACACGGAGGGGGTTTTCAGTGTGGAAGTGCGATTGGGGAGGAATAGAGTCACGGAGGCATGGTTTTGGTCGAGGAGGCGGACTCGGGTGGCCTGGCGCCATTGCTCGGAGTGTGGCGTCCATGGTGGCCACGGGTGCGCTCGCTCGAGCTCACATCGGTGCGGAAAAGATGTCAGAGAGCGTCACGGAGGTGAGGAGGTCCTCCAGGAGAGGGGTATTTGATTGAGGAGGTTCGAGGTGAGCGGATTTGAGAGGGGACGAGGGGCGCCCGCAGGTGTTCGACAGGGCGTTGAGAGAGATGGAGAGTGAGCTGGGGAAGGAGAGGGGCACAGGTGTGATCGTGGAGCGGTCGTGGAGCTAGTAGACAAGGCCGTAGAACTCGGCATGATGCCCAAGTGTTGGAACGTGAGCGACGTGGCTAGGGCGCCCAGAGCACCATGGCCAGCTCAAGGAAATACATGAAAGAAACAAGGGGAAGGGATGGGGCTTTGCTAGGGAGGATCACGAGTGGGAGAGAGACCTGGTGGCGCACGGGTTGCTTCTGGTTTGGATGGTGGTGAGGGAGTGATATGCAGGGGGTGATCAAGTCCTTGTCCATTGGGTGGTGGATGAGAGAGAGAAGGAATGGAGCAGGTAGACCATGTCTAGGAGGTTAAAGGACTAAATTCCACTATCCAGATGCAGGAGAGAGGAAGGGAGAGAGAGAGAGAGATGACCAGAACAAGGATGCTCTCAACAGTGTCCAGGAATAACAGAAGTGGTTATTGTTTGTTTCCACAATAATGTTGAATTGAACATAAGTGAATAATCATGTCCATTAGATATAGGATGAAAAATGGAGTCTAGGGGTGGTGGTCTCAAGTTTTTCTGAAAAACTTTCTTTCACAAAATTTTGGGAATTAAAAAATGGCAGAAACTGTTTTTAAATGTTTTCTCCAAAATTTTCAAAACAACTTGCAAATGTTTTTTTATAAGTAAGTCCCACATGACAATAGGCATTTTGGGTAATTTTTCCAAGATTTTAGGAAATACTTTTCTTCACAAAATATTTTAAAATCCATTTCTGGCCTTTTGGAAAATGGAAAATAATAAATATTAAATTTCTTTTAAAACAAATTTTTTTGAGTTGGGATGAGAGATTACATAATATAGGTCTCAAAAGTGATTTTTAATAAACAACTCCTTTGAAAATATTTGAGACACCAAGTGGAAAAATGTGAAAACAGGATTTTATTTAATAGGATAAAAACCATGGGAGAAGAATAATTAAATGGCCATTGGAAAATAAATGGACCATATGGAGGTGATGTATAGGGTATGGAGAGTACAAGGGTAGGTTTATGGGGCTTGAAACCAAAGAGGAGTGGTTTTGAGCAACACAGAAAAAGTGCATCAAGATAATAGGGATATGACCAACATTTAGGGATGCCTTCTAAAGGACCATGAAATAAGATGCCAAAGTGTTTCAATGTCCATAATAACAACTTGGATATATAGCATAGATATATACAATGGTATGTATGATGGTGCATTGATGATTAACTCAGGAGTTGTCATAGAAACATGTCTCCAAAGTTGGAGGTTTTTAAGAAAACAGAAGATGATATGGGAATGTGATGGAATATGATATTGATGCTTGATCTTGTTATTAATAGGTTTTAATTTATTAGAACAACACACATTAATCAACAAACAGAAATAAATGTTCCAAGCAAATGTCACGACCCCGGACCCAGAGATATACATACTGTTATGTGCTCCTAGCCATGGACTCACAAGGGCTTCAGGGTTACCAGCCCCGGCCGCAACAAATAATGGCAGGCAGACTGGATTCATCGGCACGTAGTCCGGATCCCCAGTCTACTACTCCTTGTATCCATGCTAGTCATAACCAACTATGCATATCAAAGCATCCACGAATCGAATGAAACTGAAGGAAACGGGACCAAAGCTATACAGAGATGATATGTGTCCAGAAAGTGCAACAACAATCGAGGGTTACTGGGGTTACCTCGTCCCAGGCCGATCACATCGACAGGCGGGCTCGGACATGGATCATCGGCTCCACAACCCCTCGACTGCGACAACTATGCAGGCATAGCCAAAACTTTATAACAATGAGCTCGAAACAAACAACCGATCAAAGCAGTACTCTAAACATGAAGTTGTATTAAACATGTGTTACTAGAGTATAGCTTACAAGCAGAGGTCACAAGACCCAACATTACATCAGACAACGGAAGGCAAATTATGTTGCTAATAAACAAGAACCAAAAAGGCCTAAGAGGCTACAGCATAAGGCGACGCCCCAGCCCATAGATTCCAGGCTGCCACCTGGGAACCCCAAACTACTCGTCGATGTCCACGTTGAACCACCACTGAAGTGACGAACTCCACCTGATCCAAATTAAGCAAACCTGAGCACGAAATGTATTCAACAAGACTTAATTAACCTATTATATATCTGCTACCTACAGAAAGGGTTTTATGAAGGTTGTTTTGCGTAAAGCCACCTTTGTTTTCCAAATCGAGGAAGAATAGCACGTCTCATACAATGTTTTCAAAACAGACAAGAAACCTACTCAGCTACTGATATCATCATCTTTTCATCCACCAACATCATTTCCCAACACCTCACATTATACAAGGATCACCCCTCTCGGCATCTCCGAGGAGGCACCCTTCAATCATTGCCAACATCTTTTACGTCACGTTCAAGTTATCTATGGCCACGTGACATTCACCAAGTCGTCCTTAACCGTGGACACGTCTTTCCGAAAGATTTATCCCTGTAGGGTGGTACACTTTACCCACACGTACCCTCCGACTCTTAGCGCCACATGTACGCTCTTCCATGGAGCGCGGCAGAGGGTGGATGGCTCCGACCTTTACCTTGCTCGACCCTATCCATGAGTCAACCCAAACAGGGCCACCCCGTCAACAGGGAGTTGGCCACCTCCTGACGGCACCTGTTCTGTGAGGCGGGATCAAGATCCGTGTACGTCCATCATTTGTCCCGGTCACGCCCTAAACACCTCCAAAAGGTTTTTGACTCACACGCAGATGGAACTCCCAAACTACGTGACTAACGGATAGAGCAAAACAAGTTAGTTAGTCGAGCGAGGTTCATTGGCTCGCGCGTGTGGTTGCACGCTCAGTCTTGGTTTCCGTGGCGAGACCTTAATCCTAGGGTTGGCAAGTACAGGACAAATAACCACTTCCCAAGTGGCCTCCCGTCCTTGCCTTAGTCAGGTTAACCACACAAGGCTCATCTCACTACGTCATCATATCATACTAGGTTATCGCAGCTCTGATTCATCAACCGGATGGAGCAGAGGTAAACAAATATGTATGAGTAAGCGAAGCAGATATGAGGCTCTGGCGATGCGCACAAGAAATTCTATGGCTGCTAGGAGCAGTGGATCAGGATATTGAGGCAATGCAGCATATAGGTGAACTATGTCTACTAGCATCAAATACTTTGGAATCGAAATGCAAAGTACAAGATCAAATGTTGTTGGAAAACGTATATGAGCAGATAAGAGGTTATGCTTGCCTTGGTTATAAGATAAACTAGATAAAGTCTTCAGGAAAAAGTGCTTGACTTGTCGGTTAAGATCAAGTATTCACCATTTGGAGTTGATGGCCTTCACTTCGGAGTCGGATTCTACCGAGGGGGAAAACAACACCGAAAAGAAGAACACAATCAACATGGCATCGATGCAATGCGCAACATGTATGCATGAGCAAATTAATGCACTGAAATAAAGCCCTAAACATGTTCGTTGGCTTGCTAGGGTTCGTATGGAAAATATGCATTTTACTGAAATTTGCCCGAAATGGACCCCGGAGGGGGTTTCAGACGGTTATGAAAGTGAGTACCATTTTAGTTGCTCAAATGGATTTGAAAACATCATAAACAGATTGCATTCTTCATTTTGAGCAATTTGGTATATAACTTTTAATTTTATAATTTTAGTGAATAAAAACTTATTTTTCTATTTTAAACAAATTAAACAGCATTAAATAATGTTCAAAAAACAACTTTCCCAGACATGATTGAAAATGACATATTTGGGTAGATTACTTTTTTCTGATCACTCCCATATTTTCATTATATTTTTCTGAATTATATTTTGGGAGATATTGATTTTACAATTTTAAATCATTTTCTGAAATTCAGTAAAGGTGGGGCCCACGTGTCAGTGCAATATTCACTTTACCAAAAACAGAGAAAAACCGGTTATGATGTCAGCATGACGTGATGATGACATCACCATGCTCTGTTCTTCAGAGATGAAATCGAATTTCATCGATTTGGCGCGCGATTTAGGAATCAAACTACACTACAGGCTGGAGGAGCTCACAAGGATCAAAATGGTGGCGGCGCCGCTGTGATTGCGTCGCCGGAGAAGCGCCGGCGAGGAGCTGCAGCGGCGGCCGGCGGTGGCTCATGTCGGGGAGGGGGTTTCCGAGGGGGAGGAGACGAGCCAAAGCCATGGGGAGGTAGAGCGGCTCACCGTGAGCGCGTAGGAGGGGCCGGGGAGTCGCGGCGAAGTCGGAATCGACGGTGGCGAGTGGCGGAGGCCGACGGCCATGGCGGAGGTGGCCGGAGCAATTCCGGCGTTCCGCGGCATCCCGGCAAACGATACTTGGTGTGGAGGGGCAGGAGAACATGGCGGAGCTCGTGGTGTGGTCGGAGGAGCGAGGCGGCGACGGGTTCGCCGGAATCGCCAATCGCCACGGCGGCCGGAGAGCACACCGGCGGGAAAAAAATTAGGGCCCTCCCTGGCTTCCCTTCTTATGTGCAGGCTCCAGGAGGAAGAGGAGGACATGAGGGCGACGATGGGGACCTCCACGGGGCTCGGCGGTGGTCGTGTCGCCGGCGGCGAGCGACGACCGTTTCGGTAGGGCTAGGGTTTGGTTCTTTGGAGGAAAATCACAGAGAGAGAGGAGGGTTCGAGGGGGGGTTCTAAGGGAGGAGGCTTCGATCTAGACGCCTCCTGGGAGCCCTTACCCTCGCGGTGACGTAGAGCAGGAGGTGGCAACGGCGACGTCGACGACCAGCTCGTCTACTGGCGGGAGGAGGAAGACGTTAAAAGGGATTTCTATGAAAAACCTCCTGGAGCTTTCGGAAATCACCAAGAGATCCTTTTCTCTTTTAAAACAAGACAGAAACCATTGGTTTGAGGTCATTTTTGCAAACATAAAAATTTGGCAAAAATAACTTTTGGAAAGCTTGTGAAATTTCCAATCTTGCCATACTTTTGTTTTTGTGAAATTGAAATATTTTCCAACACAAAACTTTGGGAACCAAAATAAGTAGTATTTGTGGAAATTTTCTCAAACCATTTAAATTCATAATTTCAATTGGTTAAAACATGATTTAAATTTTGTATTCATGCATGTATGAGATGAACACAACACCACACAATTTTTTTTTAGCAAATTTGGGATGTTACAACTCTACCCCCTTACAAGAATCTCGTCCCGAGATTCCTGCAGGAGAAAGAAAGAAGGAACACCGATTTGGATGATCTTCTCGAACCTTACGGTTCTCTTATCAAAGAGGTTGATCTGTAGCACTTGAAGTATTAAACGTATACACCTTAGGTAAGAGGGAAACTCTTCGTAAATGATCTTCACGAAGATAGAGTATCTCATGGATAATTCAGGACATGACTGTTCCTAAAGAACTGTTGAGTTATCGTGCATGAAACACATCAAGAGAACGGAGGGAATAAGAGAAGGTTTCAAGTTTTTTGGACGATGGTTCTTGAAAGGATTTAGAATATGAGCTTTGCACAAGACTTTAAATCCTTTTGGTAGAGAAAGGTTGAACAACTTATGACATCGAGGTTTCTTCAAATAGAGTACCAAGATGGGAAGGATGGTCTTGAATATCACAATGTAATATCCGTAGACGAGGGAGAACACGAGAAAACACTGTAATCGTGCCTCGGAGAAAAATTTGATACAGGATCATGTTCACTCTTCGGAGTGGACACAGGAGATGAAGGAACTTTCGACCATTCTATAACAGTTTCTTGAAACCTTTGTGATAGATCGGAATGTTACTTCACGGTAGAAGAATAGTAACTAGAAGATGTTGGAACACCATAACGAGGAAGAAATTCTTGGTCACACCATAAGGATGGGTAACCAACGGGGATTGGAACACTGGAAGAAAACAGGGAATCTCTTTCCTACGGTGAACTTGAAGTAGCAATACATTTACCACATGGTCAAGATCCCATGGCTGAAGTGACTGACAAATTCACACAATGTGTGAGAAAAACAGGACTTCAAGTATAAACAACTTGAGAAAGGGAACTGATCAAGGGAGATTACAAAACACCCCGAGATGATTCTCATGATGAACTTGTTTCCACTGAAAGAGAGGTTTGGAGGATTTGGTAGAGAGACATTGGACATAGTAAGTCCCAAGGTCTTCTTGATGTTCTCGACACCAATATCCAGCTTACATAAGCCTTCAATAGGTCATTAAGTGAAACATGAACTTCGGTTCAAAAGAATGGTGAGGAAAACTTGTTAGAATAAGCCACATAGAATTCTCACGGAGAGTGGTTGTTCTTACGGACTCAAAGAGATATGACATTAGGCCTTCCGGCTAATTGTGTCAACCACAACATCAACCATGCCGTATTTTCAAATGGACCTAACTCAGTACTCTTGAGGAAACACCAACCATCGTTGCTGCTTGAGATTCAGCTCTAGTTAGTGGGCTGATAACTCGGACTCGATATTTATGATCGAAGAGTTTGCACCGGTTATCAACGAGATATATATACTAGATTCTCAAGATATGGACTACGATGTCAAGCTCAAGAAGATGAGCAAGATTGCAGGACTATGGAACTCATGTATTAGCAACTTGTGAAAGACGGTTGCAGCTACATGGTTTACTTGCAAAGGAACACATCGGAGTCCTTGTTGGGAAGACGATCACAAAAATAACGAAGTTCTAGGACTTCTTCTCTTTCACGGATAGTCAATCAGTGGCTTAGCGTGGATGCAAACTTCTTTAAGTGAATGGAGGTAAAAACCAACCATCTCAAGAATACTCCACACATGCATGACCAACTGGACATTATCCCGAGGGAACAATGGAACTATACTCGAATCCATGGCGACAATTTTCACCATAAGCACATGGACTGGAGTAAGCCACTTCGAACATCCCGAACACAACTTCGTGATAACACAAAGTTGGTTCTCGAAAGTTTCCAACATTGTTGACAATTGTTCAACATGAACCTTCTTAAGCATGGAGAAAACAAGGATTTCATCGTTGGGTTCAACAACACCCTTATCAAACACTCCAAGGATAGCGGTTCATATGATACATGAACGAGGCAAGGTATTGGTCAGACTAGAGGACATGAAGGTGTACTCAAGCAAAACACCAAGAGTGAAAACACCATCAAGACAGTCCTTGGATCTTTTCTCGATTTGACGATAGCCCGAATCAAATCAAGAGGTAGAGTGATAGCATTTACGAAAAAGAGATACTATCATGCTTCGACACAAAGGAAAGTGGACATCCCATAACGAAGGATCAAGTTAGGCGGAGCTTTTGTCTTTCAACTCTCCAAGTTAGTGGTTAAGCTCAACCAACCAGTCCAGGATATCCAACAGGGTTCCTTGGAGAAAGGAGTGGTTCAAACTACCCCTTGCTTAGACATTACGGTCAGGTAACAACCTGGTGATACTTCTAGAGAGACAACTAGAATATCACAACCTACCGGTATGTCTTAGAAATCGTAAGGAGGCATGCTTTTCAAAGCAACCGATATGGTCTGGAGAACTTTGGCATGAACCTAACTCTCTGACCAAGAATATGCACCGGAATGAACGGACTTGGTAACATAGTCAACTTTAAGTTGAAACCGGGTAACCAATAGTGCTAAGAAGGATACAGACGTTTCTTAGGTTTTTCGAAGCAATAAGAATTGCTAGGAGTACCTGATACACATGTCAATGAATAGACCCATCATTCTCATGCATTCAAGCTTCGAAGAAGGGGGAGTGAAGATGTGTGATACCATCACTTCATCATTAAGGACATGAAACTCAACACAACCTCTTGATATATAAGAGTGTGATACTCGAAGGTGGAACAGAACAGAAGCTAATGAAACTTCTTTATTCTGTGAATTACAAAACTTTGACCTGGTCCTAGAGATGAACGAGGTACTGGAGTTTGTTTCTCCTTACATTTCAAGGTGGAACGTTATGACGGGAACCAAGAACAAATGCATTGGAAGACTCCAACACAAATATGCAATTTGATGTCTGAAACAACGGATGAAGACCTGATAGCAACTGGAGAGTAAGAACATGCTCAGGAAAATTCCTAAGATCATGTTGGTTGCACTGGGTAATACTCATTTGTAGAACCCATGCCAAAAACAGAGGTATAGCTGAAATAAGAACAAAGACGTAGATGCCATGATGATCACTCCTGTGGTGATCCCTTTTGGTTCCAGAAGAAAGCCTATAGCTATTGGAGTTGAGATTACCTAGCCATCCTGAGGTAGAACAGATTCCTCAGGATCCAAAGAAACAGAACTTGGGTTAAAGGTCAGCTTCCTGTATTGGTAGCGTGAGCATTACATGGTTAAGAAACCACATGATTCAACCCACCACACTTCAGTACATTCCGGGACCTTCGGTTCAAGTCTAAAGTTAAAAACCAAAAGAAAGGAGTAAATACTATCTTAGTGCCTTAAAGGACACTATGGGTAGCAATCACGAAGAATCTTTCGAAGGACAAAGATAGCTCCGGAAGAACTTGAGCAGAGGATAACGGATACATTCGAGATTAAAAGAAAATCTCGAGGTTCAGGATTTTGAGACTTTAGAACAGGAGTATGTGGAACTCACAAACTCTGAGAGATTATGATTGAAAGAAATCTCCCATCTGAAACGAGAGATAACAGAACATGGAACACACACGACTCTAGAAACTAAACACTAGGTCAACTTGGGTAAAAACGTCCTTGCCAAAGAAGGCACCTAGGTTTGAATGACTAGAAGAGATAGCAAAACCTTTTCAAATCAAAACAGATAAGATGACCCAGAGTTAGAGCGATACCAGATAAGGAGTAAAAAGAATCCTAAGAAGGTTTTTTAACAATCCATTTGGAGTTTCAAAATAGTTTTCACAAGCTCTAGACTCAACATCGACCGAGCAATTAGGTTTTCCTACAGGCAGTCCTGCTCTGATACCATGACCTGTCACGACCCCGGACCCAGAGATATACATACTGTTATGTGCTCCAAGCCATGGACTCACAAGGGCTTCAGGGTTACCAGCCCCAGCCGCAACAAACAACGGCAGGCAGACTGGATTCATCGGCACGTAGTCCGGATCCCCAGTCTACTACTCCTTGTATCCATGCTAGTCATAACCAACTATGCATATCAAAGCGTCCACGAATCGAATGAAACTGAAGGAAACGGGACCAAAGCTATACAGAGATGCTATGTGTCCAGAAAGTGCAACAACAATCGAGGGTTACTGGGGTTACCTCGCCCCAGGCCGATC